>OW388296.1:78705352-79305352 GCA_936450465.1 Gibbula magus
GTCTTTATGTGCGTGAGTATTTCTGTCTCTGTACGTACATGTCATGTTTATTCCGATCCCTGGGAAGGCATTGATAGATTCCTTTTTTATGGACTATGCCATTTTTTTAGCATAGACTCCTCAAGTAAAGATAATATTATCTCATGATATCAAGGTCTACAAACTTGTCCAACGTTGACCTTTGCAATCAGTTAGATTTAAATGAAAACATACCTGTAATGTTTGGATCGTTTGCGCTAGAGTAACAGACTAAATGTATCAAAAATGAGAAGTTGAAGTTTCTCGATATTTAATAAAGATAAGCAACTAATAAAAGGGAAGACGCATAGAAGCTTTTACGATTCGCTATTTGAAAGGCATAGCTTTATCTGTAAATCTAAGAATCAAGTAAATAGTTTGCAAACGAAGCCAAGGAAACAAAGTGGCTTTGTGCTTATAGGTGCTTAGAAGTGAGTCTCTCAGCACTACGCTAGTCATGAGTATCATACACTGACATTGGCTTCATACGATCTGTGAGAGAGCGTTGAACATGTCATTCTCTCCCTGAAGAGGTTATTCAACTTAGTTCTTCCCCTGTCATAGTTCATGTTTTCCCTTGCAAAATCCCCTTGAGGTGAAATTTTGCAACACGGCGAGGGTCCTTATTTCTACCCAACAAATGCCTTGTTTTGTAGGAGATATGCGCGTATCGCACAGATAAAGTAACTCTTGAAAGTCATATGAGGTAATTTCGAAAATTATTGGAACAGACCGAATGCTCAGTTTGACAAAAAAGATAGATGTAATGTTCCCTTAGTCGGACTTAGGGTTGTATACGAACATTATATTATTACATCTAGTTTTGAATAAATTTAGTTTGAATCAACGTTGTTGATTAAACCAATCAGGATTCTTCTATTTCTAGCCCATGTTTGAAGAGAATGTGCAATAATATAAATGAAAACAATATAGTAATAATTAACTTACTATCTGAAATCAGTTACCAAAGCAGAATTTGGTAGAGTGACTTGAAACACCGCAAATTTAGTCGGGTCAGGGAAAATCTTAACACGTGAAGGCTGATAT
Organism: Gibbula magus; assembly: GCA_936450465.1. Taxonomy (NCBI): domain Eukaryota; kingdom Metazoa; phylum Mollusca; class Gastropoda; order Trochida; family Trochidae; genus Gibbula; species Gibbula magus. The sequence continues at coordinate 78,706,418 of OW388296.1, forward strand.
CCCAGAATGCACTGCTATGTCTTTACTCGCGCGTATAAATCGCGAATATCGATGAGATAACGTTGTTTAAGTGTCACTTGACCCGAAAACCTCTTGAAATATGTCTTTAGTCCTACTCTTAGTTATGAGTTTTGAAAATTTTTTGTCATGTTGTCTTTTTAAACTTTATGCACTTAATTCGAGACATTGCGTATCACCACGGACTTAGTTAAATAAATACTGTAATTGAAGTCCGTGGTATCACATATCAAGTTTTTTTTATCAATTATTTATTTATAACCAATAAAGTTTTACAGATTAAAAGTAGTATAACGATATTTATGGTTTCATCCTGAGATTATTCATTATTTATTTGCTTACATGAAATGAGAAAAACGCTACTATATATATAGTATTATGCCTCAACTTCATTGTGTTTTATTCCTGTATTAACATATAGGAATTAGATATAATTAGATATAACAAATTTTGTTAATTCCTTACATTCCACCTGATGAAGAATTGAGTATACACTCTGAGACATCGCGTATTTTCAGATTAAAGAAGTTATTATCCAGAAAATCTTCCTGTTCTTACATACCACCTGGTGACCATGCAAACTGTACACAATTGTCAACCATGATGTGTTTTTCAGTTACACCTATATGTGAACAGGATACAGAGCACAGGCTGACCACATTATTTCATTTCATTATGATATTTCCCATATTGAATATTAAAAATAAAAGTTTTCAACCAGATTTTCAATAGATCCCCAATAACTTGAAACATGGACAAAGTAGCAAACTGTATACTCCATTGTACACACATATCTTAATCAATAGGCCTACTCATAAATTTCCATTTTGATTTGACGTTTGTTATGTTGACTTTTTAAACTTTTTGCACTAAAGTCGAGACAATAACCTCATATATGTCATACTGGATTGATAGCGAGAAAATTTTATTTGAAATTAAGCGAATGCATAACAATGTCGTGGAATTGATTGTTTGTATGTTCAGAATCACCGTGCATGTGGCGATCTTTCAATATTTATACAAGAGAGCAGACGTGCATCAGTCCGTGTGAAATAATTATTTATGGTTGCGAAGTTGCCTCAATTGTTATAAGTATTGCAGTGAATTACAGTTTTCTCCTGACCTATTATTAGCTAAATAGTTGCATTTGTACATTTTGATGTTCTTTGTTTCATCGTTATTCAACATCATGACAGCAATTCTATTAACTCAGGAACTAATGTCATATGATATCGTCTGTAAACTTTTACATTCGACTTCTCCTCAAGAACTGCATGCTGTACCTCCAAAGCGAGAATATAATGGGAGGGAACCCTTATCGGGAGCAGCATTTACATCAGCAACTTTTGCTTGTTTTCCAATCCCGATTTTCATTTTCATGAAAAAAAATATGTTCAAGCCAAATATAAGGGCGTGACAAGGGCTAGATGTCAAAGAAGTGTATCGATTTAAGGACAATGGTGAAATATTCAATGCAATGATCATATTGTTCTGATAAACAACATTCAAACGAGCCAACAGTCATGTCTGTAAATCCAACATTAAGGGAAATAGAGCAATACAATAAATATGATCCAATGATCTATCTCGCCACTATTTATTTGAGTAACTGATGTCACAGTGATGTGTGAAGACCAATGCTGACCTATGTGTTATGCCTGAGTTACACCAATATGGCTCTCACTACGTTCTATTCAATCCAAAAATTATTGTAAAACGACCTCGAACGGGACAGAAACGGGAAACTTTTGAACATAACTTTCCATACTACGATCCAGTACGTTTACAGTCAGTTCTCAGGAAGTTCATCTAGTCTTTACATTGTCCTCTGACAGTTGGTGCAACGTTTATAATATAGATGGGATAGTATTGCTCGTTTATTACGTTTTCAATCTGTTCAATCCCGTTATCAGTCACTTTATATCAGTTCTCAACTAGACCTATCTCCACATCATACACGTTGCGAGAAGAATCATTCATGTTGACAGTTTAGGTTATTATTATTGAAAACTGTTGTCGACACATGTTCAAATCGTAGACCCACGGGAAGCAGAGTGAATAGTACAAGTTTAATCCCTTTGATCTCTGGAAATGTGATTTCAAGGGATAAAAATAGTGGGTAATAGGAAAAGTTGGAATTCGAAGTGAATAAAGGTTTCAGATTTTTAGTTTCAAGTATATATATGGATGGATCGAATAATAAATATAAGCCTATTATCAATAAACTATCAGTAAGAAATTGTATATAACAATATGCATATTATCAGTAGTATGTAGGATGAGATGAGTTGTGGTCATGGTGAAACTTGTTTGAACTCAAATAAGAAAGCAGGTTGATACATGTCGTGTTGTTTGTTGTTGTTTAATGATTTGAAAAGTCTAAACTTACTACTTACTTACAACCGTTGGGGAAAACAATTCACTGAACGCATGCATGCTCAATCACTTTATTGTAGTTGCAATTGAGAAGTATTTAATTCTGCGCTTGTGCTATTTCTAGGACTGGTGAAAGTTCTCACTGGTATTTGTTGGGAAATTTCGTTGCATGCCACAATAATGTTCCGGCATTCGGTAAACGTTATACTTTTGAAAGAACTAAGCCTTCATTTTCATGTAATGCTTTCACCACACGTAGCACTAAAGTACTTTAAAAAATTCTAGACAATTTTTATCGACATCAAATAAGTCTAATCAATAAACCGAGATAAAGAAATATATGTCAACTCGTCCAACATCTAACTAATCTACTCTGTCGTGAATTGCACTGTAATATCACAAGAAACGTCTTTCTAAAGTTAAAAATAGTAAAATTCAACTACTTACCTCTTAATCTTAGTGTCAGAGAATTATTTTCGGTAGAATCGGCAACAATTCAGTTGATGTAATTGTATTGTTTCCAAACTAATTAATTGTATTGATATATTCAAAATGTGTGTTAATGATTTTGTTGATATGACTGTTTGTAAAAGGTTTTATAGCATTCTATCAATGGTATATGTTTCAATGCATAACATTTTATTATTCATTTTCTGCAATTGAAGCCTATACTAGTTTAATTTAATTTACTTATAAATAGTTTGTGTTCAATTCTTGCGAGGAATTGCATTTGCGTATTCAGATAAATCCCTATCATGACTTCAAATTTAAATTTCTCTATGATCAAACACGTGATACACAAATAGATTAATAAGTGCAGAGAACACAACAGACCGTTTCAGAACTAATTAATAGGGCGCAGCGCAACGCAGCGTATTGCTATAGCTTGTACTTTCAGAAATAACGAACCCAGTTTGGAATCAGCCTTCACGTGTTAAGATTTGCCCCGACCCAATTTAGTCAGGTAGCTTTTGGCTGAATGGGCGAATCTTGCTACTATGCGTGTCCGCGCAAACCGGAACCGGATATCGCTTACCACGTGCAGAGAACGCATTCCAAATACGTACTGAAAAAAACAGCATCAAAAGCAATAGAAGTAATGGAACATAATAATTAGCAAACCATTCACATATACTACGGATATTTTAAGATATAATAAAACACTACTGGATATGTTTAATGCGTACTTGTAAGCAATATGTCTACCATGTTTTATATATTTTAAAATTGAAACAAATCGAAACACTCATACGTTGCTATAGCAAATGAATACTATCGAAAGATGACAGATGTATACAATTGCAGTGTCTGAAATGAAAGAACATACATGTAGATATTTCCTAAAATTTCTCCTGACACTTGAACGCTTATAGTAGGAAAAGGAGAGATGGTAAGATGCAGATAAAATGAGTTCCAACTCTCCTTGCCACACGAACCATCCCACGTGACGATAAAAGAGCCTCATTATCCTAATCCGATAATCAATGAACATTAATAAGATATGTTTCATACTTACGATACTTTATCAGATTTCTTCAAATCAACTATATATTATATTACCTCATCCTTAAGCGAAAAAACGCCACCCCACAACGCAGCGAAGAGGATACACAATTTGACCCCCAACATTTCTCATTACCACAGTCCACCCCAAGGAAATTGACAATGACACGGTCAGTTCAAAAACCTCTCCTTACCTAACCAAAAGTTATTGATGTCAGACAGGGTTATAGCTTATGTCCATGCTTATGTCATTGGTTGCTTCAATTGTGTCTTCCTGTCATTTGGTAGACTTTATAAAAGTCCTGAAAAGCTTATCAGAACTCTATTGGGACTCAAAACGAGCGAAAATGAGAGACATTGAAGTTGTAATCCTTTGACTCCCTTAATAAATCACATTATTTGCCCTTTTTTGCAATTCTTATCGAGCAATGATGCTCTGCTACAAATCTACTTCTTGTGCAAAATCAAATAAGAATCTGAACTAATGAACTTCTTCTATTCCTCATCAGTCTTACAAAAAGTATTTGTTTCCATCTTATGTTAACATATGCTATGAAATATATTTGTAAATGGAATGCACGCAAACGTTTTATAGTTTATATTTTTCACTTTTCGACTTATCTGTCAGTTTCACTTCAAAGGGTTCTAAGGGTTGGTCTACTTGATCTTATTAAAACAGAGGCTCGAGGAACAATGTTGAATCTACATTATTATTTATCAAAGACACACAGCAAGTTCGCAAATTCGAGACAGACTCGATACACAAGGCCAAGTGGCCACACACGGAAGCGACTCTCTGGGCATCCTTCCGCTGATAAGGTCCTGTGCTCCTTGGTCTGTGGTTGCTGCTTCCAGCCCTTGTCTCAGCGGCTGATGAGGTTAGTTGACAAGTTATTTGTACATAAAATATTCATAAATTTGCATGCATCTGGATGGCATGTTAACCATAGGAACAGCATTATACAATGTATTCCCATTGTGTTTGGCGCTAGTCCTAGTTTTAAGTGTTTATTTTTTTTATAATAAACGCATTCTTTTAAAGGCGCTGTAGCACGTTTTTTGCAAAATTTATTTTTTCAAATTTCTCATTTATAATGATAGTTTATGTCATTTATATTTACTTCAGAGGGTAAAACATCTGAATACACAAACCAATTATCCGTAGTGGTAATAATGGTGTTGCGTATAAAGCCAAAATTGCATGGCGGCCATTTTATTGTGAACACATTTTATTAATTCGAATGACAAAAAATAATTCCCATGGCTTTACGGAACCATATACACTCATTTGTAACTTGATTTTCCGAAGAGAGAAGGGTGTTTTACTATTGTTGACATTATTTTTCAAATACATTTCATCGACTTATTTGAGCAGTATAAACGTGCTACAGCGCCTTTAAGGTCGTTCATATTTGCAAAAAGAGTGGAATATGATATGTTACTGAGAGATACAAGGCAATACCCTTGATGAACAATATGTTACTGAGAGTTACAAGGCAAAACCCGTGATGAACAATATGTTACTGAGAGTTACAAGGCAATACCCGTGATGAACAATATGTTACTGAGAGTTACAAGGCAAAACCCGTGATGAACAATATGTTACTGAGAGTTACAAGGCAAAACCCGTGATGAACAATATGTTACCGAGAGTTACAAGGCAAAACCCTTTCGCTACCAAGCTGTATAGATAAAGATATTACTGTTGGTTCATTATAAAGATAAACTGATTACATAAGAAGAAGTAAAATCACGCATGGGTTGGCAGGTCAAAGCGGAAGCCTTAAAGACATAAGTATCGACATGTGAATCTAGTTTTTAGGTTTTCAGGATCTCAAATCATTACATGTACATTTACCTTTATATCGTCATTATACTGAATCGAATATCATTAAAACGGCAATTGTCGTCAACAGTCAGTATCGTGTTTAAATAACACCATTTATAACGTTTGGCCTACCAACAACGCACTGGATACCCCATAAGGGAGATTTAGCTGTGGAAAATAATGTGATTACCATGCACAATTCCATAAAAACTGATGTGAGTCTTTTACGTCCTATTCCTAAACACAATGGTAAGGTCCCTTTGATCCATGGCGGAAGTGTTCCTCATACAGCAGGCATGTACAGATACATGGTTTTATTTCCTATTTTCTTATTGGTTCCCAAGATTATACGTATATACACAAGACTTTGAGGCATATAATATGTTTGCAACATATTCCTGATGTACAAAGATTGCTTTTATATTAGGTACATGATAAACATTTAACTAATTTGTAATCAGACAAGTACTGGAAAGACCGGAGGCTCCATTTTGAGTAAATTCATCAATTTTATTTAGAGGTTATAACATGTTATGAATATGATGTTTCCAATGTTCCGATTAATAGTATATTTAATTAAATAAGTTAAAGGTTTCAACAAATTCGTTGTTTGGAGATTCCTCTGAAGAAATGAATTACTCTAACACTGAATATTGCTTGTATTGCATTGAAAGTGTGTTAGCCTGTAAGCGAAGGGAGATCACTCTAACCTAACGTCACCCGGGCTGATATTGATATGGATTTGCGGACCGTGCTGATATGGGGTATATGGTGTCAGCAGGTGTCAGTTCTCAACGTATTATAACCAATGAAAGCACGAATGTTTGGACACATTGATTTTTTAAGACTTGTATTGATGTGTCCTTCATAACAAACCCCATCAACATCTGAATCAAACAATCCAAATATTTTATTCTTGATTAATTGATTGAAATCAGTCGATACTTTTATTAATATATTTGTTTTACCTGACATATAACAGTATATAAGAAGGTACAATAACACAGATAATTATCGCTAAAAATGCTAAGTTTTTCTGACACTTTCCCTACACTTTCCAGGAGTATTAACCAGATGTGTAATGTGTACTTTGACTTTGCTAACGAGTCTTTTATATCAGATATATGAGATATAAGATATGAAAACGTTTCAACATTAGAGAACGAGAACATATACAGGCCGACCACTTTCGGACTTCCCTCGTACATCCAAACAACTTGTCATTCACGTTGCCTAAATTGTATTCGCGCTCCGAGGGCGATACTGTTAGAACGTATGCATTCAAAGGTACATGTATGTTAGAAAACTTCCTTTCAGAGCCTCCAAGAATAACCGAATATTTCAAAGCGAGTGCATCTTAGTGTTAAATTATGAAACAAAAGTAGAATATGGATGTTATTTGGCACAATTAACGACTTTCTTATTATATGTTTTTAATTGGAGGAATATTCTCAAGCTCGTTAATAGGGCTACATCGCTTGTTTTTTATCAACTGGACAAAAGTTGATAGGCCTTGTCGGTGCATCGTAAATAGTTATTGACACAACAAGTGGAACAGTATCCCTGCCACCTACATGCCTTCTACCAGGAGATTGAATCCTTCTCAAGGAAAACAAGGGTCAGGAGACGCCAAGTAAACGACACATTGGTCAATACCGTCGTCTTATGAGTCATTGAGTTTGAACTGGGCTCCGTTTCATAACAGCGAGCGCTTATACTACACTTATATTATAATACATACACTTATAATACATACACCTATGATACATACACTTATAATACATACACTTGTTCATTCATGAGAGTATGATACTTAATATCTATTATTATTCAACAGTGGTGAGATCAGTCATTAGATAACAATGAGTTTGTTACACACATGTGTGTTACCACCGCAAGCTGTTGTAATGTCATAATCGACGCGTGGCGTCATAGTCGTTTTCTGTTGACGTCACAATGTTTGTCGCGCGACTGCAATAGCGGTTGACATTTTTGCAAGTGAGCGTCACTAAAAACGATTTTCTTGCAATTCAGCGCTATTTACATTGTTGAGTAATACATAAAATACTAAACTCGGTCCCGTTTGATAACATGTTTATGAAACTCGTGAATGGCATCGGTATTTAACTCGCTTTCGCTCGTTAAAATACCAAACCATCCACCCGTTTCATAAACATGTTATCAAACGGGACGTCGTTTAGTATTCTATATTTATTACTCAACCGTGGTGAGATCACTCATTAGATAACAATGAGTTGGTTACACACATGTGTGATACCACCGCGTGCTGCCGTAACGTCATAATCGGCGCGTGACGTCACCTTCGTTTTATGTTGACGCCACAATGTCAACCGCGCGACTGCAATAGCGGGTGGCTTATTTGCAAGTAAACGTCACTAAAAACGATTTTCTTGCAATTTAGCGCTATTTACATCATTTAGTAATAAATAAAATACTAAATCGGTCCCGTTTGATAACATGTTTATGAAACGCTTTCGCTCGTTAAAATACCAAACCATCCACTCGTTTCATAAACATGACGGGACGTCGTTTAGTATTCTATATATATATATCTGTTCAAACACATATGGGTGCTGAAATTGCTTTGTCAAAGAGTCTTTTGAAAATATGTTTGGTATTTAAGGCCAAATTCTATGAAACAGATGTTAGTAAATGATGTTAGTAAAGGATGTTTTTGGTATATTAATCATCTTGGATGTTGCATCATTTTTGTAGGGTGTCATAAAACAGGTCAGAAAACCATATCTAGCTCTCATGTCGTTTCTTGGTTAAGGAGACTAAACAATTACTATGATGATGATGATGATTATGATGGATATTTGTTAAGCGCCAATGTCCACCCACGAATGCATGCTCATGGCGCATTAAAACTATGTACATGGAAAACAGACAGTTTCAGTTGTAGGCATTTGTAAAGAATAATGTCTTTAAAGCTGTCTTGAAGGAGTCCAAAGTGGGCAAGAGTTTAATACGGAGCGGCAGAGCATTCCATAAGAGAGGGCAGACGTGTTGAAAGCTTTTCTTTCCATATGATGACATTTTTTATTGTGGAACCATCAAAAGATGTTGATCCTGGGAACGGAGAGTTCTGGTAGGCACGTACTGGGTTATGAGATTTGAGAGATATAATGGGGCAGAGTTGTGGAGACATTTGAACACAATGCAGAGAACTTTGAATTCAATCCTATATTGAACAGGAAGCCAGTGTAAAGATTTCATTGCAGGGGTTATGTGGTCGTATTTAGAAGTTAGTGAAATAGTTCTGGCAGCTGTATTTTGAACTTTCTGAAGCTTTCGTATATGCTGTTTGGATAATCCAGTGAGAAGGCTGTTGCAGGAGTCTAGACGGGAAGACACTAGACATCTGACGAGGATGTGTGCACTCTGTTTTGTTATGTACTTCCGGATGGTGCCGATTGCACGAGTATGCACATAGCAGATCTTGCAAAGATGATCAACCTGTGCCGACATAGAAAGGTCAGACTGTAACTGAACTCCAAGATCTTTCACTTGTCTTGATGGGGCGATACAGGCTGAAGCAATCTTCACATGTTCAACATCGACCTTGTCTACATGTTGTTGTCTCCCGACCCACAAGATCTCAGTTTTGTCCTGGTTTAGTTTTAGATTCCTATTGGTCATCCATGACTTCATTTCAGAAGTGCAGTTTTCTAAATTCTGTAGGGTGTCAGACTGAGATTCTTGGTTGAATCTGGTTATCAGTTGAACATCATCTGCATATGAAAAATGAGGTGTATCGAAATCATCAGTGATGGTTTTGACATGGTTTATGTAGATGAGAAATAACACAGGGCCCAGCACTGAGCCTTGCGGGACTCCACAAGAGAGCACTGACTTCTCAGAGATCTGCCCGGATATACACACTGATTGATTTCTGTCAGTAAGATAGGATGAAAACCACACAAACACTTTTCCATTGATACTTATTTGATGCTGCAATATTTGAAGAAGCTTGGAGTGATCAACAGTATCAAAGGCTGCACTGAGATCTAAAAGGGTCAAGACTGCCATGTCTCCCGAATCCACAAGACATCTGAGATCATTCACAACTTTCAGGAGTAAGGTCTATGTAGAATGATGTGGTCGATAGGAAGACTGGCAGTCGTCCAGAATATCATTGAGGTTGATGTGTTTCATCAGTTGACTTGTAACAGCTTTCTCCACTAGCTTTGAAAGAAAAGTTAAGTTAGAGACGGGGCGTTAGTTTTTCAGTAAATTAGGATCAAGTTTAGCATTCTTCAACAGTGGAGTAACAACGGCATCTTTTAGACATGAAGGGAATACACCGGAAGAAAGACTGTTGTTGATAATGTCTGTTAAAACTGGAAGTAAGTGGTCAAGATGATCCACTACGATACTGTTAGGTACATGGTGATTCAGACAGGTGGTTTTGTTTGCTGACTTAACTAGATTCCTAACCTCCTGTACAGTGCAAGATGAAAACTCCCTCAGAGGAATGCCATTGAATAAGTTTTCATTCCACGACATGGCTCCTTGTTTGCAATCTGCAAGTAGTTTCTTGATATCCAGAATTTTTCTCGAAGAATGAATTGAAGTCATTTGATAATTGTGAGAAGTTATCTTCTGGTGGAATAACTACTTCTTTCTTCTTACCCATCAGAGATTTCATAAAGTTGTGAAGTTCTCTAGGTTTGCAGGCACAGTCAACAGTTTGCTTTACACAGTACAAACGTTTCTGCTCTCTGACAACTCTGCAGAAAACATTTCTTTGAGACTTGTAGATTTGACGGTGTATCTCTAATTTAGATTTTCGCCATGTACGTTCTGCTTTACGTCTACAGTGTTTAGCTTCATGGACAGCTTCATTGTACCAGGGACAGCCTGTACGTTGTATGAAAGTGCGTTCCTTTAGAGGCGCATGGCAGTCCAGCAGTTGGCGAAGTGAGTTGTTGTACAGTTCAGTCTGTTCATCACAATCCGATAGAGAAGTAGTGATAAGATCCGAGTTTGACAAATCTTGACTGAATTTCACATTATCAATTCCCTTTATATTACGACTTGTTTCTGTGACAACCGCAACTATGAACTGATTCAAGTTAAAACCTTATAAGTAAATTACAAATTAAGTTACGTTGTCTTTTAAAGGGATTGTGTCACTAGGTTTAAGCCGTGTTCATCACTCGTTAAGTAAAATATCTCAATTCGTTTTCATCATTTTTTTCTTTCATTTTTGCCCTGGGTGTGTGCTCCGGACGAAACGGACGGACAGACAGAGAGGACAGATAGAAAGAACACTACGTACTGATCGTCATCATAATGTGAACCCTAAATGAGTAATGCACACTGTTACAAGCTTTGTTTATAGTTATTGGCCTACACTGTTAGTAATAATGAACTGAAGACGTCAATTTCTGTTACAGCAATATCTCATCTGTACTTATCGTATACTTATGTTCGTATTTATGTCTAAAGATACTTAACACAATTTAAACCTGAACAGTTCTTTATCAAACGTTTTTCTGTGTTTGGAAAACCCATAAGATTGGATCTTACTAGCTGGTTAAGCCAACACACTTGTCCAAGTACAAATAATGTGTAATCCGTGTATCAACACACATACATCAGTAAGAACTCGGTCTCCAAAACAACTAAAGTAGGTCTTACTCTGAGGAATAGGTCATATAACATGTAGCAGCAACTGCATTCTGTAATCATTGCTTATTCCTTTCCCAATGTGTTCGCAATGAGCTATGATTGTCCCATGACCCATGACCCATGACCAAGTTCATATCCCATCTATAAGATGAGCAAGAGCAAAGTTATAGGAGACGACATATCTCTATGCATAAAACGACGCCTTCATCACAGTTGGACAGTTTCAGTATACTCGATATCGCTTCTTTCAACCGTGAAACTATTGATGTCGTGTCTTCTGAATATCGTCACAAATAGAAATATAAGACTGCTGTGACATTGAGGACACTGGCAATAAGCCGTGTCTTACATCAGAAACTTTCATCGAGTCTAGATAATGACATTGAGACACTGGGTCACTGAGAATAAGTCGTGTCTTACATCAGAGACTGTCACAGAGTCTAGATAATGGCATTGAGACACTGGATCATTGAGAATAAGTCGTGTCTCACAACAGAGGCTGTCATCGAGTCTAGATAATGGCATTGAGACACTGGGTCATTGAGAATAAGTCGTGTCTTACACCAGAGACTGTCACAGAGTCTAGATAATGGCATTGAGACACTGGATAACTGAGAATAAGTCGCGTCTTACATCAGAGACTGTCATCGAGTCTAGATAATGGCATTGAGACACTGGGTAATTGAGAATAAGTCGTGTCTTACATCAGAGACTGTAATCGAGTTTAGATAATGGCATTGAGACACTGGGTCATTGAGAATAAGCCGTGTCTTACATCAGAGACTGTAATCGAGTCTAGATAATGGCATTGAGACACTGGATAACTGAGAATAAGTCGCGTCTTACATCAGAGACTGTCATGGAGTCTAGATAATGGCATTGAGACACTGGGTCACTGAGAATAAGTCGTGTCTTACACCAGAGACTGTCATCGAGTCTAGATAATGACATTGAGACACTGGATAACTGAGAATAAGCCGTGCCTTACATCAGAGACTGTCATCGAGTCTAGATAATGACATTGAGACACTGGATAACTGAGAATAAGTCGCGTCTTACATCAGAGACTGTCACAGAATCTAGATAATGGCATTGAGACACTGGATCATTGAGAATAAGTCTTGTCTTACAACAGAGACTGTCATGGAGTCCAGATAATGGCATTGAGACACTTGGACACTGAAAATAAGTCGTATCTTACATAAGAGACAGTCCCACAGACTAGATAATGACATTGAGACACTTGATCACTGAGAATAAGTCGTTTCTGACAACAGAGACTGAGAAAGTAGGTTTCATTACGTACTCTTGTTATAGATTGAATTGGAAATATATGAAGGATTGAAACAATTTGTTTCAAAATTATAGTAAATATTTATAGTAATAAAATATATGCAATTACACTTTTCAGCAGTAGTTTGAATTGATTACAGTTATGACTGGTTAATGTTTAGTTAGAATATTTTGTTTCATGTAGACATGGGAAAGAAATAACATTAACACCAACATGACTGCTACCATGTTTGTAATGTTGTGAACGTGTGCAGAATGAGGTACATATCTCATTAATTGATTTTCACATAGAAGATGTCTTGTATGTCTGATGGACAGTTGTGTTTTATCCCTATTAATTTTGGAAGAATTTATTAAAACAAAATTATTATATCATAAATAAATCAAGAAAATTTCAAATTAACATAAAAGTTTTCCGTGGCTGATGACTATACGCCTGCACTTTTTAGTTTAGAATACGACGTAAGATGCTTGTAATTGAAAATCGAACATATGATAAAACCAACTGAGGTACGTGTACACTTTCAATTGTACTTCAGTTTATGATATAGAGAAAATAATTGAAATTGATGAAAATATGATCATAGAAACTGTATTTTACATCTGAAAATGAACAGAACCTAATTAACATGCAGGAATCAGAAGCTAACTTTTCAAAGTAACTAATTCTCTCCTTGTAATTTGTGACGACTAAGTACATACATGTCAGTATTGTGATTTATGTTAAGTTAAGATAACCTTCAGCTCATGTTTATTAACAGTACAGTTAATTCTTTACACTGATTTCTATGTTGTGTATTATGCTGTATGCCACACGATTATTTTCACAAATGTGACAAGATAAAACAAAGAGTAAGTTTTTTAATACCACCAAGATATGTAATAGTTACTCCCATAGTTTCCTCGTTATATCTGGAATAAGACGGACCTGACTTACCACTCACATATTCCGAGTAAAATAAAATTCAAAACGTTTTTAAATTATGCAAATTCCCATAACCTTTTTGAGGCCCCTTCACTAGGTTAGGGGTGATAGTATTTAGTACAATGTTCACCCTGAACGATTTTAACACATTTTCGAACTAAATGTTCAGAAACCGTGTGCTCCATGCGATCCGTTGGTATCTGGGTAATTTTTAAATAATTTAAACATTTCGCTGTGAGGTTTTGAAGGAGCAGGACCCATCACATCACCTGTGTTGCACAGCGCCAGTGAAATTTCGAAAGAAGACTCTCAATAGGAATATGTTCCTTCGAACTGTCAATATGTAGGTAACTTAAACTTCTTAGTGTCTTATTTGATATATATTACTGTTATTCATTCAAACAAGTCTTGCTTCAAACTTATTTATTCAATTATTTCTCAACTTCCAAACGCAGGGTATAACTCTTGCCAGTCTCCAATACTGGCTGATTTAGGCTTTGTAGCATTTCCTAAATATATATCTTTGCGAGAAAATTAGGGCCCACTATGCATTTCAGGTGCAGCGACCCACTTCCTGGCACAGCATAGTGAGGGAAATAGTGCAAGGCCTAAATCAGTTTATTGTCTTTCTCAACTAACATAATTATAATTGCAAATGTTCTGGGCCAAGGTTTACCAGAAGCTATGTTTATTTGTTGGTAAAATTCTATCCAGAGTAATATTTGTCAAATTCAATTCGTTTATTGAAAATTGTTTGTGTCGATAGTATTAGTAAATGAAACTTGTTTTCTTGTGTCATGATCTCATTCGATGGAAACTTTAGCTCATTGCTGATGTGTTGACGTTGAAAATGTGTATTTAGCTGTGTCAACAGATCAAAAGAATCCTGATATCGATAATGAACACGATACTTGTTATGAATGGTTACCACGGACAACAGGGGTCTAAATGGGATGCAAGAGAGGTGTCCAGTTTCCATACACAGCATTGTATATTTACTAAAGGGACATGCTTTGAGAAAGAACATTCCAACAAAATGTTTACGACTGATTGAGGAACATTAAACAAGGGGTTCTTCAGTTGTTCGTAGTCATGTTAACTGATGATCTATTTATCTGACCACTAACTTCATCAGAAATTCCAGTCAAAATGACACTGCTGTGATCAAAGGGAATATATGAACAAATACAATTTATTTCGTTTGATGTACGAATTGGACAGAAATGTCTTTCTCCTAGCGTCGGAAGATACATGATAGTGTATTATGGGACCTAGCTGGCGCTGTGGAGCGTGTACATGTAAGGGCGCTGTGGAGGGTGTATACGAGTTGAAAGCTCCTCACAATCTAGGAATCGACCCCTGTAGCCTGTTAATAAGAAAAAAAACTATTTGAGATGCCTTCACAATCTAGGAATCGACCCCTGTAGTCGTTAGATGAAATATCTTAACCCTTCATAATCTAGGAATCGACCCCGGTAGCCGGTAGATAAGATAGAAAAACTATTTGAGATGCCTTCACAAGCTAGGAATCGACCCCTGCAGTCTGTAGATAAGATATAAACACTAAGAAGATGGAGAACCCTTCACAATCTAGGAATCGAACACTTATAGTCGGTAGATCAACCAATACAGTCGGTAGATAAAGCAGAAGATACATGTATGCTCACAATCTACAACATACAACTGCAAGGAAACAAATTCCTAGATTGTGATCATTCTTAGATTGTTCAGGTCTCACAATCTGCAGATTGTTTAAACAATCTAGGAATGGTGAAACATTCCTAGATTGTTCGAACAATCTGCAGATTGTGAGCTCACAATCTGCAGATTGTAATGATTCCTAGATTGCACGGAACATATATATAAGGGCACAATGTTTGAATACACCATTCTTGGTTGCGATGAGCCAAAGTACAGTCTTAACTTGGACGCAAGAATACTGATTTCAGTTAATAACGTGATGCCGTCCTTTTGACATCCAGATACAACAAAAATGTCTATGTTCAATGAGCACCCTATTCTATTTTAAGGTTTCCACAGGGGGATACGCAAAATTACAGTTGGTGTTGACAGTATTAACTTGGATACAGAAAAACTGATTTCAGAAAAACGTGATGTCGCCTTCCGTAAAATGAAAAGATGTGATAGTCCTGTCTTGTAGCAGAATGGTTTTATTCGCTGGAAATAAGGTTAACACTTTATTTCCCACCTTGAACCATAACTGATTGGGGGATTTGTTGCATTATGGTATATTGTATAGTGATGCTATAACTAAAGAATGTAAAGGAAAAGGCGCAAAACTCATTGGAATCTTCATTCAGAATTAAGTTCTGTCCGTTCAACCTTAGCTGATTGTTTTTTTGCTGAAGAGTTGGTCGTCCATGAGAATTCAACAAACTGAAATGTAGAGAGGTGTCATGTCTCAAAGGCGGTCATCAGTGTAGGCATTGGATGATCCATGGAAGTGTGATGTGGTCGCCAAGCAGATTGAATGAGGCTGCTTATATTTGCATGTTCCCTTGTTATGAGCCAATGACCCATGATCCACTTGGTTGCCTACCATTTGTAATCTATGATGTAGTTGTTTGGTTTTTCGGACCTTGAGATTCGAATTCAGCTGTAAATCTGTTTCTATATTCTTATAAATACCATGTATGTTGGGCTGGCCATGTTAATTGACAACGTTTGTATATCTAAAACGGATAGAGAATCATGATGATGGCGTGTGTGTAAGGTTGGTCAGCCATAATAATTGACCACATTTGAGGATCTACAATATGAAATCGTAATGATGAAGTGTGTGTAAGGTTGGAAAGCCATAATAATTTGACCACGTTTGTAGATCTACAATATGAAATCGTTATGATGAAGTGTGTGTAAGGTTGGTCAGCCATAATAATTTGACCCCGTTTGTATATCTAAAATATGAAATCGTAATGATGAAGTGTGTGTAAGGTTGGTCAGCCATAATAATTGGACCATATTTGTTGATCTACAATATGAATTCGTAATGATGGATTGTGTGTAAGGTTATTCAGCCATAATAATTTGACCACGTTTGTAGATCTACAATATGAAATCGTAATGATGAAGTGTGTGTAAGGTTGGTCAGCCATAATAAATTGACCACGTTTGTATATCTACAATATGAAATCGTAATGATGAATGTGTGTAAGGTTGGTCAGCCATAATAATTTGACCACGTTTGTATATCTACAATATGAAATCGTAATGATGGATTGTGTGTAAGGTTGTTCAGCCATAATAATTTGACAACGTTTGTGGATCTACAATATGAAATCGTTATGATGAAGTGTGTGTAAGGTTGGTCAGCCATAATAATTGGACCATATTTGTGGATCTACAATATGAATTCGTAATGTTGAAGTGTGTGTATGGTTGGTCAGCCATAATAATTTGACCACGTTTGTATATCTACAATATGAAATCGTAATGATGATCGAAGTGTGTGTAAGGTTGGTCAGCCATAATAATTTGACCACGTTTGTATATCTACAATATGAAATCGTAATGATGAAGTGTGTGTAAGGTTGGTCAGCCATAATAATTGGACCACGTTTGTATATCTACAATATGAAATCGTAATGATGAAGTGTGTGTAAGGTTGGTCAGCAATAATAATTGGACCACGTTTGTGGATCTACAATATGAAATCGTAATGATGAAGTGTGTGTAAGGTTGGTCAGCCATAATAATTGGACCACGTTTGTATATCTACAATATGAAATCGTAATGATGAAGTGTGTGTAAGGTTGGTCAGCCATAATAATTGGACCACGTTTGTGGATCTACAATATGAAATCGTAATGATGAAGTGTGTGTAAGGTTGGTCAGCCATAATAATTGGACCACGTTTGTAGATCTATAATATGAAATCGTAATGATGAAGTGTGTGTAAGGTTGGTCAGCCATAATAATTTGACCATGTTTGTTGATCTACAATATGAAATCGTAATGATGAAGTGTGTGTAAGGTTGGTCAGCCATAATAATTGGACCACGTTTGTATATCTACAATATGAAATCGTAATGATGAAGTGTGTGTAAGGTTGGTCAGCCATAATCATTGGACCACGTTTGTAGATCTACAATATGAAATCGTAATGATGAAGTGTGTGTAAGGTTGGTCAGCAATAATAATTTGACCACGTTTGTGGATCTACAATATGAAATCGTAATGATGAAGTGTGTGTAAGGTTGGTCAGCCATAATAATTGGACCACGTTTGTATATCTACAATATGAAATCGTAATGATGAAGTGTGTGTAAGGTTGGTCAGCCATAATAATTGGACCCCGTTTGTAGATCTACAATATGAAATCGTAATGATGAAGTGTGTGTAAGGTTGGTCAGCCATAATAATTGGACCACGTTTGTAGGTCTACAATATGAAATCGTATTGATGAAGTATGTGTAAGGTTGGTCAGCCATAATAATTGGACCATGTTTGCAGATCTACGATATGAAATCGTAATGATGAAGTGTGTATAAGGTTGGTCAGCAATAATACTTTGACCACGTTTGTGGATCTACAATATGAAATCGTAATGATGAAGTGTGTGTAAGGTTGGTCAGCCATAATAATTGGACCACGTTTGTAGATCTACAATATGAAATCGTAATGATGAAGTGTGTGTAAGGTTGGTCAGCCATAATAATTGGACCAGGTTTGTAGATCTACAATATGAAATCGTAATGATGAAGTGTGTGTAAGGTTGGTCAGCCATAATAATTGTACCACGTTTGTAGGTCTACAATATGAAATCGTATTGATGAAGTGTGTGTAAGGTTGGTCAGCCATAATAATTGGACCATGTTTGTAGATCTACAATATGAAATCGTAATGATGAAGTGTGTGTAAGGTTGGTCAGCCATAATAATTGGACCACGTTTGTAAATCTACAATATGAAATCGTAATGATGAAGTGTGTGTAAGGTTGGTCAGCAATAATAATTAGACCACGTTTGTGGATCTTTAATATGAAATCGTAATAATGAAGTGTGTGTAAGGTTGGTCAGCCATAATAATTGGACCACGTTTGTAGATCTACAATATGAAATCGTAATGATGAAGTGTGTGTAAGGTTGGTCAGCCATAATAATTGGACCACGTTTGTATATCTACAATATGAAATCGTATTGATGAAATGTGTGTAAGGTTGGTCAGCCATAATAATTGGACCACGTTTGTATATCTACAATATGAAATCGTAATGATGAAGTGTGTGTAAGGTTGGTCAGCCATAATAATTGGACCACGTTTGTGGATCTACAATATGAAATCGTAATGATGAAGTGTGTGTAAGGTTGGTCAGCCATAATAATTGGACCACGTTTGTAGATCTTCAATATGAAATCGTAATGATGAAGTGTGTGTAAGGTTGGTCAGCCATAATAATTTGACCATGTTTGTTGATCTACAATATGAAATCGTAATGATGAAGTGTGTGTAAGGTTGGTCAGCCATAATAATTGGACCACGTTTGTATATCTACAATATGAAATCGTAATGATGAAGTGTGTGTAAGGTTGGTCAGCCATAATAATTGGACCACCTTTGTAGATCTACAATATGAAATCGTAATGATGAAGTGTGTGTAAGGTTGGTCAGCAATAATAATTTGACCACGTTTGTGGATCTACAATATGAAATCGTAATGATGAAGTGTGTGTAAGGTTGGTCAGCCATAATAATTGGACCACGTTTGTATATCTACAAAATGAAATCGTAATGATGAAGTGTGTGTAAGGTTGGTCAGCCATAATAATTGGACCACGTTTGTAGATCTACAATATGAAATCGTAATGATGAAGTGTGTGTAAGGTTGGTCAGCCATAATAATTGGACCACGTTTGTAGGTCTACAATATGAAATCGTATTGATGAAGTGTGTGTAAGGTTGGTCAGCCATAATAATTGGACCATGTTTGTAGATCTACAATATGAAATCGTAATGATGAAGTGTGTGTAAGGTTGGTCAGCAATAATACTTTGACCACGTTTGTGGATCTACAATATGAAATCGTAATGATGAAGTGTGTGTAAGGTTGGTCAGCCATAATAATTGGACCACGTTTGTAGATCTACAATATGAAATCGTAATAATGAAGTGTGTGTAAGGTTGGTCAGCCATAATAATTGGACCAGGTTTGTAGATCTACAATATGAAATCGTAATGATGAAGTGTGTGTAAGGTTGGTCAGCCATAATAACTGTACCACGTTTGTAGGTCTACAATATGAAATCGTATTGATGAAGTGTGTGTAAGGTTGGTCAGCCATAATAATTGGACCACGTTTGTAGATCTACAATATGAAATCGTAATGATGAAGTGTGTGTAAGGTTGGTCAGCCATAATAATTGGACCACGTTTGTAAATCTACAATATGAAATCGTAATGATGAAGTGTGTGTAAGGTTGGTCAGCCATAATAATTTGACCACGTTTGTATATCTACAATATGAAATCGTAATGATGAAGTGTGTGTAAGGTTGGTCAGCCATAATAATTTGACCACGTTTGTGGATCTTTAATATGAAATCGTAATGATGAAGTGTGTGTAAGGTTGGTCAGCCATAATAATTGGACCACGTTTGTAGATCTACAATATAAAATCGTAATGATGAAGTGTGTGTAAGGTAGGTCAGCCATAATAATTGGACCAGGTTTGTAGATCTACAATATGAAATCGTAACGATGAAGTGTGTGTAAGGTTGGTCAGCCATAATAATTGTACCACGTTTGTAGGTCTACAATATGAAATCGTAGTGATGAAGTGTGTGTAAGGTTGGTCAGCCATAATAATTGGACCATGTTTGTAGATCTACAATATGAAATCGTAATGATGAAGTGTGTGTAAGGTTGGTCAGCCATAATAATTGGACCACGTTTGTAAATCTACAATATGAAATCGTAATGATGAAGTGTGTGTAAGGTTGGTCAGCCATAATAATTTGACCACGTTTGTATATCTACAATATGAAATCGTAATGATGAAGTGTGTGTAAGGTTGGTCAGCAATAATAATTTGACCACGTTTGTGGATCTTTAATATGAAATCGTAATAATGAAGTGTGTGTAAGGTTGGTCAGCCATAATAATTGGACCACGTTTGTAGATCTACAATATGAAATCGTAATGATGAAGTGTGTGTAAGGTTGGTCAGCCATAATAATTGGACCACGTTTGTATATCTACAATATGAAATCGTATTGATGAAGTGTGTGTAAGGTTGGTCAGCCATAATAATTGGACCACGTTTGTAGATCTACAATATGAAATCGTAATGATGAAGTGTGTGTAAGGTTGGTCAGCAAAAATAATTTGACCACGTTTGTGGATCTACAATATGAAATCGTAATGATGAAGTGTGTGTAAGGTTGGTCAGCCATAATAATTGGACCACGTTTGTAAATCTACAATATGAAATCGTAATGATGAAGTGTGTGTAAGGTTGGTCAGCCATAATAATTTGACCACGTTTGTATATCTACAATATGAAATCGTAATGATGAAGTGTGTGTAAGGTTGGTCAGCAATAATACTTTGACCACGTTTGTGGATCTACAATATGAAATCGTAATGATGAAGTGTGTGTAAGGTTGGTCAGCCATAATAATTGGACCACGTTTGTAGATCTACAAGATGAAATCGTAATGATGAAGTGTGTGTAAGGTTGGTCAGCCATAATAATTTGACCATGTTTGTTGATCTACAATATGAAATCGTAATGATGAAGTGTGTGTAAGGTTGGTCAGCCATAATAATTGGACCACGTTTGTATATCTACAATATGAAATCGTAATGATGAAGTGTGTGTAAGGTTGGTCAGCCATAATAATTGGACCACGTTTGTAGATCTACAATATGAAATCGTAATGATGAAGTGTGTGTAAGGTTGGTCAGCCATAATAATTGGACCAGGTTTGTAGATCTACAATATGAAATCGTAATGATGAAGTGTGTGTAAGGTTGGTCAGCCATAATAATTGTACCACGTTTGTAGGTCTACAATATGAAATCGTATTGATGAAGTGTGTGTAAGGTTGGTCAGCCATAATAATTGGACCATGTTTGTAGATCTACAATATGAAATCGTAATGATGAAGTGTGTGTAAGGTTGGTCAGCCATAATAATTGGACCACGTTTGTAAATCTACAATATGAAATCGTAATGATGAAGTGTGTGTAAGGTTGGTCAGCCATAATAATTTGACCACGTTTGTATATCTACAATATGAAATCGTAATGATGAAGTGTGTGTAAGGTTGGTCAGCAATAATAATTTGACCACGTTTGTGGATCTTTAATATGAAATCGTAATAATGAAGTGTGTGTAAGGTTGGTCAGCCATAATAATTGGACCACGTTTGTAGATCTACAATATGAAATCGTAATGATGAAGTGTGTGTAAGGTTGGTCAGCCATAATAATTGGACCACGTTTGTAGATCTACAATATGAAATCGTAATGATGAAGTGTGTGTAAGGTTGGTCAGCCATAATAATTTGACCATGTTTGTTGATCTACAATATGAAATCGTAATGATGAAGTGTGTGTAAGGTTGGTCAGCCATAATAATTGGACCACGTTTGTATATCTACAATATGAAATCGTAATGATGAAGTGTGTGTAAGGTTGGTCAGCCATAATAATTTGACCACGTTTGTAGATCTACAATATGAAATCGTAATGAAGAAGTGTGTGTAAGGTTGGTCAGCAATAATAATTTGACCACGTTTGTGGATCTACAATATGAAATCGTAATGATGAAGTGTGTGTAAGGTTGGTCAGCCATAATAATTGGACCACGTTTGTATAACTAAAATATGAAATCGTAATGATGAAGTGTGTGTAAGGTTGGTCAGCCATAATAATTGGACCACGTTTGTGGATCTACAATATGAAATCGTAATGATGAAGTGTGTGTAAGGTTGGTCAGCCATAATAATTGGACCACGTTTGTAGGTCTACAATATGAAATCGTATTGATGAAGTGTGTGTAAGGTTGGTCAGCCATAATAATTGGACCATGTTTGTAGATCTACAATATGAAATCGTAATGATGAAGTGTGTGTAAGGTTGGTCAGCAATAATACTTTGACCACGTTTGTGGATCTACAATATGAAATCGTAATGATGAAGTGTGTGTAAGGTTGGTCAGCCATAATAATTGGACCACGTTTGTAGATCTACAATATGAAATCGTAATGATGAAGTGTGTGTAAGGTTGGTCAGCCATAATAATTGGACCACGTTTGTATATCTACAATATGAAATCGTAATGATGAAGTGTGTGTAAGGTTGGTCAGCCATAATAATTTGACCACGTTTGTAGATCTACAATATGAAATCGTAATGATGAAGTGTGTGTAAGGTTGGTCAGCCATAATAATTTGACCACGTTTGTGGATCTACAATATGAAATCGTAATGATGAAGTGTTTGTAAGGTTGGTCAGCCATAATAATTGGACCACGTTTGTAGATCTACAATATGAAATCGTAATGATGAAGTGTGTGTAAGGTTGGTCAGCCATAATAATTGGACCACGTTTGTAGGTCTACAATATGAAATCGTATTGATGAAGTGTGTGTAAGGTTGGTCAGCCATAATAATTGGACCATGTTTGTAGATCTACAATATGAAATCGTAATGATGAAGTGTGTGTAAGGTTGGTCAGCAATAATACTTTGACCACGTTTGTGGATCTACAATATGAAATCGTAATGATGAAGTGTGTGTAAGGTTGGTCAGCCATAATAATTGGACCACGTTTGTAGATCTACAATATGAAATCGTAATAATGAAGTGTGTGTAAGGTTGGTCAGCCATAATAATTGGACCAGGTTTGTAGATCTACAATATGAAATCGTAATGATGAAGTGTGTGTAAGGTTGGTCAGCCATAATAACTGTACCACGTTTGTAGGTCTACAATATGAAATCGTATTGATGAAGTGTGTGTAAGGTAGGTCAGCCATAATAATTGGACCACGTTTGTAGATCTACAATATGAAATCGTAATGATGAAGTGTGTGTAAGGTTGGTCAGCCATAATAATTGGACCACGTTTGTAAATCTACAATATGAAAGCGTAATGATGAAGTGTGTGTAAGGTTGGTCAGCCATAATAATTTGACCACGTTTGTATATCTACAATATGAAATCGTAATGATGAAGTGTGTGTAAGGTTGGTCAGCCATAATAATTTGACCACGTTTGTGGATCTTTAATATGAAATCGTAATGATGAAGTGTGTGTAAGGTTGGTCAGCCATAATAATTGGACCACGTTTGTAGATCTACAATATAAAATCGTAATGATGAAGTGTGTGTAAGGTAGGTCAGCCATAATAATTGGACCAGGTTTGTAGATCTACAATATGAAATCGTAACGATGAAGTGTGTGTAAGGTTGGTCAGCCATAATAATTGTACCACGTTTGTAGGTCTACAATATGAAATCGTAGTGATGAAGTGTGTGTAAGGTTGGTCAGCCATAATAATTGGACCATGTTTGTAGATCTACAATATGAAATCGTAATGATGAAGTGTGTGTAAGGTTGGTCAGCCATAATAATTGGACCACGTTTGTATATCTACAATATGAAATCGTAATGATGAAGTGTGTGTAAGGTTGGTCAGCCATAATAATTTGACCACGTTTGTATATCTACAATATGAAATCGTAATGATGAAGTGTGTGTAAGGTTGGTCAGCAATAATAATTTGACCACGTTTGTGGATCTTTAATATGAAATCGTAATAATGAAGTGTGTGTAAGGTTGGTCAGCCATAATAATTGGACCACGTTTGTAGATCTACAATATGAAATCGTAATGATGAAGTGTGTGTAAGGTTGGTCAGCCATAATAATTGGACCACGTTTGTATATCTACAATATGAAATCGTATTGATGAAGTGTGTGTAAGGTTGGTCAGCCATAATAATTGGACCACGTTTGTAGATCTACAATATGAAATCGTAATGATGAAGTGTGTGTAAGGTTGGTCAGCAAAAATAATTTGACCACGTTTGTGGATCTACAATATGAAATCGTAATGATGAAGTGTGTGTAAGGTTGGTCAGCCATAATAATTGGACCACGTTTGTAAATCTACAATATGAAATCGTAATGATGAAGTGTGTGTAAGGTTGGTCAGCCATAATAATTTGACCACGTTTGTATATCTACAATATGAAATCGTAATGATGAAGTGTGTGTAAGGTTGGTCAGCAATAATACTTTGACCACGTTTGTGGATCTACAATATGAAATCGTAATGATGAAGTGTGTGTAAGGTTGGTCAGCCATAATAATTGGACCACGTTTGTAGATCTACAAGATGAAATCGTAATGATGAAGTGTGTGTAAGGTTGGTCAGCCATAATAATTTGACCATGTTTGTTGATCTACAATATGAAATCGTAATGATGAAGTGTGTGTAAGGTTGGTCAGCCATAATAATTGGACCACGTTTGTATATCTACAATATGAAATCGTAATGATGAAGTGTGTGTAAGGTTGGTCAGCCATAATAATTGGACCACGTTTGTAGATCTACAATATGAAATCGTAATGATGAAGTGTGTGTAAGGTTGGTCAGCCATAATAATTGGACCAGGTTTGTAGATCTACAATATGAAATCGTAATGATGAAGTGTGTGTAAGGTTGGTCAGCCATAATAATTGTACCACGTTTGTAGGTCTACAATATGAAATCGTATTGATGAAGTGTGTGTAAGGTTGGTCAGCCATAATAATTGGACCATGTTTGTAGATCTACAATATGAAATCGTAATGATGAAGTGTGTGTAAGGTTGGTCAGCCATAATAATTGGACCACGTTTGTAAATCTACAATATGAAATCGTAATGATGAAGTGTGTGTAAGGTTGGTCAGCCATAATAATTTGACCACGTTTGTATATCTACAATATGAAATCGTAATGATGAAGTGTGTGTAAGGTTGGTCAGCAATAATAATTTGACCACGTTTGTGGATCTTTAATATGAAATCGTAATAATGAAGTGTGTGTAAGGTTGGTCAGCCATAATAATTGGACCACGTTTGTAGATCTACAATATGAAATCGTAATGATGAAGTGTGTGTAAGGTTGGTCAGCCATAATAATTGGACCACGTTTGTAGATCTACAATATGAAATCGTAATGATGAAGTGTGTGTAAGGTTGGTCAGCCATAATAATTTGACCATGTTTGTTGATCTACAATATGAAATCGTAATGATGAAGTGTGTGTAAGGTTGGTCAGCCATAATAATTGGACCACGTTTGTATATCTACAATATGAAATCGTAATGATGAAGTGTGTGTAAGGTTGGTCAGCCATAATAATTTGACCACGTTTGTAGATCTACAATATGAAATCGTAATGAAGAAGTGTGTGTAAGGTTGGTCAGCCATAATAATTTGACCACGTTTGTGGATCTACAATATGAAATCGTAATGATGAAGTGTGTGTAAGGTTGGTCAGCCATAATAATTGGACCACGTTTGTATAACTAAAATATGAAATCGTAATGATGAAGTGTGTGTAAGGTTGGTCAGCCATAATAATTGGACCACGTTTGTGGATCTACAATATGAAATCGTAATGATGAAGTGTGTGTAAGGTTGGTCAGCCATAATAATTGGACCACGTTTGTAGGTCTACAATATGAAATCGTATTGATGAAGTGTGTGTAAGGTTGGTCAGCCATAATAATTGGACCATGTTTGTAGATCTACAATATGAAATCGTAATGATGAAGTGTGTGTAAGGTTGGTCAGCAATAATACTTTGACCACGTTTGTGGATCTACAATATGAAATCGTAATGATGAAGTGTGTGTAAGGTTGGTCAGCCATAATAATTGGACCACGTTTGTAGATCTACAATATGAAATCGTAATGATGAAGTGTGTGTAAGGTTGGTCAGCCATAATAATTGGACCACGTTTGTATATCTACAATATGAAATCGTAATGATGAAGTGTGTGTAAGGTTGGTCAGCCATAATAATTTGACCACGTTTGTAGATCTACAATATGAAATCGTAATGATGAAGTGTGTGTAAGGTTGGTCAGCCATAATAATTTGACCACGTTTGTGGATCTACAATATGAAATCGTAATGATGAAGTGTTTGTAAGGTTGGTCAGCCATAATAATTGGACCACGTTTGTATATCTACAATATGAAATCGTAATGATGAAGTGTGTGTAAGGTTGGTCAGCCATAATAATTGGACCACGTTTGTAGATCTACAATATGAAATCGTAATGATGAAGTGTGTGTAAGGTTGGTCAGCCATAATAATTGGACCACGTTTGTAGGTCTACAATATGAAATCGTATTGATGAAGTGTGTGTAAGGTTGGTCAGCCATAATAATTGGACCATGGTTGTAGATCTACAATATGAAATCGTAATGATGAAGTGTGTGTAAGGTTGGTCAGCAATAATACTTTGACCACGTTTGTGGATCTACAATATGAAATCGTAATGATGAAGTGTGTGTAAGGTTCGTCACCCATAATAATTGGACCACGTTTGTAGATCTACAATATGAAATCGTAATGATGAAGTGTGTGTAAGGTTGGTCAGCCATAATAATTGGACCACGTTTGTATATCTACAATATGAAATCGTAATGATGAAGTGTGTGTAAGGTTGGTCAGCCATTATAATTTGACCACGTTTGTAGATCTACAATATGAAATCGTTATGATGAAGTGTGTGTAAGGTTGGTCAGCCATAATAATTTGACCACGTTTGTACATCTACAATATGAAATCGTAATGATGAAGTGTGTGTAAGGTTGGTCAGCCATAATAATTGGACCACGTTTGTAGATCTACAATATGAAATCGTAATGATGAAGTGTGTGTAAGGTTGGTCAGCAATAATAATTTGACCACGTTTGTGGATCTACAATATGAAATCGTAATGATGAAGTGTGTGTAAGGTTGGTCAGCTATAATAATTGGACCACGTTTGTATATCTACAATATGAAATCGTAATGATGAAGTGTGTGTAAGGTTGGTCAGCCATAATAATTGGACCACGTTTGTAGATCTACAATATGAAATCGTAATGATGAAGTGTGTGTAAGGTTGGTCAGCCATAATAATTTGACCATGTTTATTGATCTACAATATGAAATCGTAATGATGAAGTGTGTGTAAGGTTGGTCAGCCATAATAATTGGTCCACTTTTGTATATCTAAAATATGAAATCGTAATGATAAAGTGTGTGTAAGGTTGGTCAGCCATAATAATTAGACCACGTTTGTATATCTACAATATGAAATCGTAATGATGAAGTGTGTGTAAGGTTGGTCAGCCATAATAATTGGACCACGTTTGTAGATCTACAATATGAAATCGTAATGATGAAGTGTGTGTAAGGTTGGTCAGCCATAATAATTTGACCATGTTTGTTGATCTACAATATGAAATCGTAATGATGAAGTGTGTGTAAGGTTGGTCAGCCATAATAATTGGACCACTTTTGTATATCTAAAATATGAAATCGTAATGATG
Source organism: Gibbula magus (assembly GCA_936450465.1). Lineage (NCBI taxonomy): Eukaryota > Metazoa > Mollusca > Gastropoda > Trochida > Trochidae > Gibbula > Gibbula magus. The sequence goes on from OW388296.1 coordinate 78,734,582, forward strand.
AAGTGTGTGTAAGGTTGGTCAGCCATAATAATTAGACCACGTTTGTATATCTACAATATGAAATCGTAATGATGAAGTGTGTGTAAGGTTGGTCAGCAAAAATAATTTGACCACGTTTGTGGATCTACAATATGAAATCGTAATGATGAAGTGTGTGTAAGGTTGGTCAGCCATAATAATTGGACCACGTTTGTATATCTACAATATGAAATCGTAATGATGAAGTGTGTGTAAGGTTGGTCAGCCATAATAATTGGACCACGTTTGTATATCTACAATATGAAATCGTAATGATGAAGTGTGTGTAAGGTTGGTCAGCCATAATAATTGGACCACGTTTGTAGATCTACAATATGAAATCGTAATGATGAAGTGTGTGTAAGGTTGGTCAGCCATACTAATTTGACCACGTTTGTGGATCTACAATATGAAATCGTAATGATGAAGTGTGTGTAAGGTTGGTCAGCCATAATAATTGGACCACTTTTGTATATCTACAATATGAAATCGTAATGATGAAGTTTGTGTAAGGTTGGTCAGCCATAATAATTGGACCACGTTTGTATATCTACAATATGAAATCGTAATGATGAAGTGTGTGTAAGGTTGGTCAGCCATAATAATTGGACCACGTTTGTAGATCTACAATATGAAATCGTAATGATGAAGTGTGTGTAAGGTTGGTCAGCCATACTAATTTGACCACGTTTGTTGATCTACAATATGAAATCGTAATGATGAAGTGTGTGTAAGGTTGGTCAGCCATAATCATTGGACCACGTTTGTATATCTACAATATGAAATCGTAATGATGAAGTGTGTGTAAGGTTGGTCAGCCATAATAATTGGACCACGTTTGTAGATCTACAATATGAAATCGTAATGATGAAGTGTGTGTAAGGTTGGTCAGCCATAATAATTGGACCACGTTTGTAGGTCTACAATATGAAATCGTATTGATGAAGTGTGTGTAAGGTTGGTCAGCCATAATAATTGGACCATGGTTGTAGATCTACAATATGAAATCGTAATGATGAAGTGTGTGTAAGGTTGGTCAGCAATAATACTTTGACCACGTTTGTGGATCTACAATATGAAATCGTAATGATGAAGTGTGTGTAAGGTTCGTCACCCATAATAATTGGACCACGTTTGTAGATCTACAATATGAAATCGTAATGATGAAGTGTGTGTAAGGTTGGTCAGCCATAATAATTGGACCACGTTTGTATATCTACAATATGAAATCGTAATGATGAAGTGTGTGTAAGGTTGGTCAGCCATTATAATTTGACCACGTTTGTAGATCTACAATATGAAATCGTTATGATGAAGTGTGTGTAAGGTTGGTCAGCCATAATAATTTGACCACGTTTGTACATCTACAATATGAAATCGTAATGATGAAGTGTGTGTAAGGTTGGTCAGCCATAATAATTGGACCACGTTTGTAGATCTACAATATGAAATCGTAATGATGAAGTGTGTGTAAGGTTGGTCAGCAATAATAATTTTACCACGTTTGTGGATCTACAATATGAAATCGTAATGATGAAGTGTGTGTAAGGTTGGTCAGCTATAATAATTGGACCACGTTTGTATATCTACAATATGAAATCGTAATGATGAAGTGTGTGTAAGGTTGGTCAGCCATAATAATTGGACCACGTTTGTAGATCTACAATATGAAATCGTAATGATGAAGTGTGTGTAAGGTTGGTCAGCCATAATAATTTGACCATGTTTGTTGATCTACAATATGAAATCGTAATGATGAAGTGTGTGTAAGGTTGGTCAGCCATAATAATTGGACCACTTTTGTATATCTAAAATATGAAATCGTAATGATGAAGTGTGTGTAAGGTTGGTCAGCCATAATAATTAGACCACGTTTGTATATCTACAATATGAAATCGTAATGATGAAGTGTGTGTAAGGTTGGTCAGCCATAATAATTGGACCACGTTTGTAGATCTGCAATATGAAATCGTAATGATGAAGTGTGTGTAAGGTTGGTCAGCCATAATAATTTGACCATGTTTGTTGATCTACAATATGAAATCGTAATGATGAAGTGTGTGTAAGGTTGGTCAGCCATAATAATTGGACCACTTTTGTATATCTAAAATATGAAATCGTAATGATGAAGTGTGTGTAAGGTTGGTCAGCCATAATAATTAGACCACGTTTGTATATCTACAATATGAAATCGTAATGATGAAGTGTGTGTAAGGTTGGTCAGCAAAAATAATTTGACCACGTTTATGTATCTACAATATGAAATCGTAATGATGAAGTGTGTGTAAGGTTGGTCAGCCATAATAATTGGACCACGTTTGTATATCTACAATATGAAATCGTAATGATGAAGTGTGTGTAAGGTTGGTCAGCCATAATAATTGGACCACATTTGTAGATCTACAATATGAAATCGTAATGATGAAGTGTGTGTAAGGTTGGTCAGCCATAATAATTTGACCATGTTTGTTGATCTACAATATGAAATCGTAATGATGAAGTGTGTGTAAGGTTGGTCAGCCATAGTAATTGGACCACTTTTGTATATCTACAATATGAAATCGTAATGATGAAGTGTGTGTAAGGTTGGTCAGCCATAATAATTGGACCACGTTTGTATATCTACAATATGAAATCGTAATGATGAAGTGTGTGTAAGGTTGGTCAGCAAAAATAATTTGACCACGTTTGTGGATCTACAATATGAAATCGTATTGATGAAGTGTGTGTAAGGTTGGTCAGACATAATAATCGGACCACGTTTGTATATCTACAATATGAAATCGTAATGATGAAGTGTGTGTAGGGTTGGTCAGCCATAATAATTGGACCACGTTTGTATATCTACAATATGAAATCGTAATGATGAAGTGTGTGTAAGGTTGGTCAGCCATAATAATTGGACCACGTTTGTAGATCTACAATATGAAATCGTAATGATGAAGTGTGTGTAAGGTTGGTCAGCCATAATAATTGGACCACGTTTGTAGATCTACAATATGAAATCGTAATGATGAAGTGTGTGTAAGGTTAGTCAGCCATAATAATTGGACCACGTTTGTATATCTACAATATGAAATCGTAATGATGAAGTGTGTGTAAGGTTGGTCAGCAATAATAATTTGACCACGTTTGTGGATCTTTAATATGAAATCGTAATGATGAAGTGTGTGTAAGGTTGGTCAACCATAATAATTGGACCACGTTTGTAGATCTACAATATGAAATCGTAATGATGAAGTGTGTGTAAGGTTGGTCAGCCATAATAATTGGACCACGTTTGTATATCTACAATATGAAATCGTAATGATGAAGTGTGTGTAAGGTTGGTCAGCCATAATAATTGGACCACGTTTGTAGATCTACAATATGAACTCGTAATGATGAAGTGTGTGTAAGGTTGGTCAGCCATAATAATTTGACCATGTTTGTTGATCTACAATATGAAATCGTAATGATGAAGTGTGTGTAAGGTTGGTCAGCCATAATAATTGGACCACGTTTGTATATCTACAATATGAAATCGTAATGATGAAGTGTGTGTAAGGTTGGTCAGCCATAATAATTGGACCACGTTTGTATATCTACAATATGAAATCGTAATGATGAAGTGTGTGTAAGGTTGGTCAGCCATAATAATTGGACCACGTTTGTATATCTACCATATGAAATCGTTATGATGAAGTGTGTGTAAGGTTGGTCAGCCATAATAATTGGACCACGTTTGTAGATCTACAATATGAAATCGTAATGATGAAGTGTGTGTAAGGTTGGTCAGCCATAATAATTTGACCATGTTTGTTGATCTACAATATGAAATCGTAATGATGAAGTGTGTGTAAGGTTGGTCAGCCATAATAATTGGACCACGTTTGTATATCTACAATATGAAATCGTAATGATGAAGTGTGTGTAAGGTTGGTCAGCCATAATCATTGGACCACGTTTGTAGATCTACAATATGAAATCGTAGTGATGAAGTGTGTGTAAGGTTGGTCAGCAATAATAATTTGACCACGTTTGTGGATCTACAATATGAAATCGTAATGATGAAGTGTGTGTAAGGTTGGTCAGCCATAATAAGTGGACCACGTTTGTATATCTACAATATGAAATCGTAATGATGAAGTGTGTGTAAGGTTGGTCAGCAATAATAATTTGACCACGTTTGTGGATCTACAATATGAAATCGTAATGATGAAATGTGTGTAAGGTTGGTCAGCCATAATAATTGGACCACGTTTGTAGATCTACAATATGAAATCGTAATGATGAAGTGTGTGTAAGGTTGGTCAGCCATAATAATTGGACCACGTTTGTATATCTACAATATGAAATCGTAATTATGAAGCGTGTGTAAGGTTGGTCAGCCATTATAATTGGACCACGTTTGTAGATCTACAATATGAAATCGTTATGATGAAGTGTGTGTAAGGTTGGTCAGCCATAATAATTGGACCACGTTTGTATATCTACAATATGAAATCGTAATGATGAAGTGTGTGTAAGGTTGGTCAGCCATAATAATTGGACCACGTTTGTAGGTCTACAATATGAAATCGTAATGATGAAGTGTGTGTAAGGTTGGTCAGCTATAATAATTGGACCACGTTTGTATATCTACAATATGAAATCGTAATGATGAAGTGTGTGTAAGGTTGGTCAGCCATAATAATTGGACCACGTTTGTAGATCTACAATATGAAATCGTAATGATGAAGTGTGTGTAAGGTTGGTCAGCCATAATAATTTGACCATGTTTGTTGATCTACAATATGAAATCGTAATGATGAAGTGTGTGTCAGGTTGGTCAGCCATAATAATTGGACCACGTTTGTAGATCTACAATATGAAATCGTAATGATGAAGTGTGTGTAAGGTTGGTCAGCCATAATAATTGGACCACGTTTGTAGATCTACAATATGAAATCGTAATGATGAAGTGTGTGTAAGGTTGGTCAGCCATACTAATTTGACCATGTTTGTTGATCTACAATATGAAATCGTAATGATGAAGTGTGTGTAAGGTTGGTCAGCCATAATAATTGGACCACTTTTGTATATCTACAATATGAATTCGTAATGATGAAGTGTATGTAAGGTTGGTCAGCCATAATAATTGGACCACGTTTGTATATCTACAATATGAAATCGTAATGATGAAGTGTGTGTAAGGTTGGTCAGCAATAATAATTTGACCACGTTTGTGGATCTACAATATGAAATCGTAATGATGAAGTGTGTGTAAGGTTGGTCAGCCATAATAATTGGACCACGTTTGTATATCTACAATATGAAATCGTAATGATGAAGTGTGTGTAAAGTTGGTCAGCAATAATAATTTGACCACGTTTGTGGATCTACAATATGAAATCGTAATGATGAAGTGTGTGTAAGGTTGGTCAGCCATAATAATTGGACCACGTTTGTAGATCTACAATATGAAATCGTAATGATGAAGTGTGTGTAAGGTTGGTCAGCCATAATAATTTGACCATGTTTGTTGATCTACAATATGAAATCGTAATGATGAAGTGTGTGTCAGGTTGGTCAGCCATAATAATTGGACCACGTTTGTAGATCTACAATATGAAATCGTAATGATGAAGTGTGTGTAAGGTTGGTCAGCCATAATAATTGGACCACGTTTGTAGATCTACAATATGAAATCGTAATGATGAAGTGTGTGTAAGGTTGGTCAGCCATACTAATTTGACCATGTTTGTTGATCTACAATATGAAATCGTAATGATGAAGTGTGTGTAAGGTTGGTCAGCCATAATAATTGGACCACTTTTGTATATTTACAATATGAATTCGTAATGATGAAGTGTATGTAAGGTTGGTCAGCCATAATAATTGGACCACGTTTGTATATCTACAATATGAAATCGTAATGATGAAGTGTGTGTAAGGTTGGTCAGCAATAATAATTTGACCACGTTTGTGGATCTACAATATGAAATCGTAATGATGAAGTGTGTGTAAGGTTGGTCAGCCATAATAATTGGACCACGTTTGTATATCTACAATATGAAATCGTAATGATGAAGTGTGTGTAAGGTTGGTCAGCAATAATAATTTGACCACGTTTGTGGATCTACAATATGAAATCGTAATGATGAAGTGTGTGTAAGGTTGGTCAGCCATAATAATTGGACCACGTTTGTATATCTACAATATGAAATCGTAATGATGAAGTGTGTGTGTAAGGTTGGTCAGCCATAATAATTGGACCACGTTTGTATATCTACAATATGAAATCGTAATGATGAAGTGTGTGTAAGGTTGGTCAGCCATAATAATTGGACCACGTTTGTAGATCTACAATATGAAATCGTAATGATGAAGTGTGTGTAAGGTTGGTCAGCCATAATAATTGGACCACGTTTGTAGATCTACAATATGAAATCGTAATGATGAAGTGTGTGTAAGGTTGGTCAGCCATAATAATTGGACCACGTTTGTAGATCTACAATATGAAATCGTAATGATGAAGTGTGTGTAAGGTTGGTCAGCCATAATAATTGGACCACGTTTGTAGATCTACAATATGAAATCGTAATGATGAAGTGTGTGTAAGGTTGGTCAGCCATAATAATTTGACCATGTTTGTTGATCTACAATATGAAATCGTAATGATGAAGTCTGTGTAAGGTTGGTCAGCCATAATAATTGGACCACTTTTGTATATCTACAATATGAAATCGTAATGATGAAGTGTGTGTAAGGTTGGTCAGCCATAATAATTGGACCACGTTTGTATATCTACAATATGAAATCGTAATGATGAAGTGTGTGTAAGGTTGGTCAGCAATAATAATTTGACCACGTTTGTGGATCTACAATATGAAATCGTAATGATGAAGTGTGTGTCAGGTTGGTCAGCCATAATAATTGGACCACGTTTGTATATCTACAATATGAAATCGTAATGATGAAGTGTGTGTAAGGTTGGTCAGCCATAATAATTGGACCATTTTGTATATCTACAATATGAAATCGTAATGATGAAGTGTGTGTAAGGTTGGACAGCCATACTAATTTGACCATGTTTGTTGATCTACAATATGAAATCGTAATGATGAAGTGTGTGTAAGGTTGGTCAGCCATAATAATTGGACCACGTTTGTATATCTACAATATGAAATCGTAATGATGAAGTGTGTGTAAGGTTGGTCAGCAATAATAATTTGACCACGTTTGTGGATCTACAATATGAAATCGTAATGATGAAGTGTGTGTAAGGTTGGTCAGCCATAATAATTGGACCACGTTTGTAGATCTACAATATGAAATCGTAATGATGAAGTGTGTGTAAGGTTGGTCAGCAATAATAATTTGACCACGTTTGTGGATCTACAATATGAAATCGTAATGATGAAGTGTGTGTAAGGTTGGTCAGCCATAATAATTGGACCACGTTTGTATATCTACAATATGAAATCGTAATGATGAAAATGTGTGTTAGGTTGGTCAGCCATAATAATTGGACCACGTTTGTATATCTACAATATGAAATCGTAATGATGAAGTGTGTGTAAGGTTGGTCAGCCATAATAATTGTACCACGTTTGTAGATCTACAATATGAAATCGTAATGATGAAGTGTGTGTAAGGTTGGTCAGCCATAATAATTGGACCACATTTGTAGATCTACAATATGAAATCGTAATGATGAAGTGTGTGTTAGGTTGGTCAGCCATAATAATTGGACCACGTTTGTAGATCTACAATATGAAATCGTAATGATGAAGTGTGTGTTAGGTTGGTCAGCCATAATAATTGGACCACGTTTGTAGATCTACAATATGAAATCGTAATGATGAAGTGTGTGTAAGGTTGGTCAGCCATAATAATTGGACCACGTTTGTAGATCTACAATATGAAATCGTAATGATGAAGTGTGTGTAAGGTTGGTCAGCAATAATAATTTGACCACGTTTGTGGATCTACAATATGAAATCGTAATGATGAAGTGTGTGTAAGGTTGGTCAGCTATAATAATTGGACCACGTTTGTATATCTACAATATGAAATCGTAATGATGAAGTGTGTGTAAGGTTGGTCAGCCATAATAATTGGACCACGATTGTAGATCTACAATATGAAATCGTAATGATGAAGTGTGTGAAAGGTTGGTCAGCCATAATAATTTGACCATGTTTGTTGATCTACAATATGAAATCGTAATGATGAAGTGTGTGTAAGGTTGGTCAGCCATAATAATTGGACCACTTTTGTAGATCTACAATATGAAATCGTAATGATGAAGTGTGTGTAAGGTTGGTCAGCCATAATAATTGGACCACGTTTGTATATCTACAATATGAAATCGTAATGATGAAGTGTGTGTAAGGTTGGTCAGCAATAATAATTTGACCACGTTTGTGGATCTACAATATGAAATCGTAATGATGAAGTGTGTGTAAGGTTGGTCAGCCATAATAATTGGACCACGTTTGTAGAACTACAATATGAAATCGTAATGATGAAGTGTGTGTAAGGTTGGTCAGCCATAATAATTGGACCACGTTTGTGGATCTACAATATGAAATCGTAATGATGAAGTGTGTGTAAGGTTGGTCAGCCATAATAATTGGACCACGTTTGTATATCTACAATATGAAATCGTAATGATGAAGTGTGTGTAAGGTTGGTCAGACATAATAATTGGACCACTTTTGTATATCTACAATATGAAATCGTAATGATGAAGTGTGTGTAAGGTTGGTCAGCCATAATAATTGGACCACGTTTGTAGATCTACAATATGAAATCGTAATGATGAAGTGTGTGTAAGGTTGGTCAGCCATAATAATTGGACCACATTTGTAGATCTACAATATGAAATCGTAATGATGAAGTGTGTGTAAGGTTGGTCAGCCATAATAATTGGACCACGTTTGTAGATCTACAATATGAAATCGTAATGATGAAGTGTGTGTAAGGTTGGTCAGCCATAATAATTTGACCATGTTTGTGGATCTACAATATGAAATCGTAATGATGAAGTGTGTGTAAGGTTGGTCAGCCATAATAATTGGACCACGTTTGTAGATCTACAATATGAAATCGTAATGATGAAGTGTGTGTAAGGTTGGTCAGCCATAATAATTGGACCACGTTTGTATATCTACAATATGAAATCGTAATGATGAAAATGTGTGTTAGGTTGGTCAGCCATAATAATTGGACCACGTTTGTATATCTACAATATGAAATCGTAATGATGAAGTGTGTGTAAGGTTGGTCAGCCATAATAATTGTACCACGTTTGTAGATCTACAATATGAAATCGTAATGATGAAGTGTGTGTAAGGTTGGTCAGCCATAATAATTGGACCACATTTGTAGATCTACAATATGAAATCGTAATGATGAAGTGTGTGTTAGGTTGGTCAGCCATAATAATTGGACCACGTTTGTAGATCTACAATATGAAATCGTAATGATGAAGTGTGTGTTAGGTTGGTCAGCCATAATAATTGGACCACGTTTGTAGATCTACAATATGAAATCGTAATGATGAAGTGTGTGTAAGGTTGGTCAGCCATAATAATTGGACCACGTTTGTAGATCTACAATATGAAATCGTAATGATGAAGTGTGTGTAAGGTTGGTCAGCAATAATAATTTGACCACGTTTGTGGATCTACAATATGAAATCGTAATGATGAAGTGTGTGTAAGGTTGGTCAGCCATAATAATTGGACCACGTTTGTATATCTACAATATGAAATCGTAATGATGAAGTGTGTGTAAGGTTGGTCAGCCATAATAATTGGACCACGATTGTAGATCTACAATATGAAATCGTAATGATGAAGTGTGTGAAAGGTTGGTCAGCCATAATAATTTGACCATGTTTGTTGATCTACAATATGAAATCGTAATGATGAAGTGTGTGTAAGGTTGGTCAGCCATAATAATTGGACCACTTTTGTAGATCTACAATATGAAATCGTAATGATGAAGTTTGTGTAAGGTTGGTCAGCCATAATAATTGGACCACGTTTGTATATCTACAATATGAAATCGTAATGATGAAGTGTGTGTAAGGTTGGTCAGCCATAATAATTTGACCACGTTTGTGGATCTACAATATGAAATCGTAATGATGAAGTGTGTGTAAGGTTGGTCAGCCATAATAATTGGACCACGTTTGTAGAACTACAATATGAAATCTTAATGATGAAGTGTGTGTAAGGTTGGTCAGCCATAATAATTGGACCACGTTTGTATATCTACAATATGAAATCGTAATGATGAAGTGTGTGTAAGGTTGGTCAGCCATAATAATTGGACCACGTTTGTAGAACTACAATATGAAATCGTAATGATGAAGTGTGTGTAAGGTTGGTCAGCCATAATAATTGGACCACGTTTGTAGATCTACAATATGAACTCGTAATGATGAAGTGTGTGAAAGGTTGGTCAGCCATAATAATTGGACCACGATTGTAGATCTACAATATGAAATCGTAATGATGAAGTGTGTGAAAGGTTGGTCAGCCATAATAATTTGACCATGTTTGTTGATCTACAATATGAAATCGTAATGATGAAGTGTGTGTAAGGTTGGTCAGCCATAATAATTGGACCACGTTTGTAGATCTACAATATGAAATCGTAATGATGAAGTGTGTGTAAGGTTGGTCAGCCATAATAATTGGACCACGTTTGTAGATCTACAATATGAAATCGTAATGATGAAGTGTGTGTAAGGTTGGTCAGCAATAATAATTTGACCACGTTTGTGGATCTACAATATGAAATCGTAATGATGAAGTGTGTGTAAGGTTGGTCAGCCATAATAATTGGACCACGTTTGTATATCTACAATATGAAATCGTAATGATGAAGTGTGTGTAAGGTTGGTCAGCCATAATAATTGGACCACGATTGTAGATCTACAATTTGAAATCGTAATGATGAAGTGTGTGAAAGGTTGGTCAGCCATAATAATTTGACCATGTTTGTTGATCTACAATATGAAATCGTAATGATGAAGTGTGTGTAAGGTTGGTCAGCCATAATAATTGGACCACTTTTGTAGATCTACAATATGAAATCGTAATGATGAAGTGTGTGTAAGGTTGGTCAGCCATAATAATTGGACCACGTTTGTATATCTACAATATGAAATCGTAATGATGAAGTGTGTGTAAGGTTGGTCAGCAATAATAATTTGACCACGTTTGTGGATCTACAATATGAAATCGTAATGATGAAGTGTGTGTAAGGTTGGTCAGCCATAATAATTGGACCACGTTTGTAGAACTACAATATGAAATCGTAATGATGAAGTGTGTGTAAGGTTGGTCAGCCATAATAATTGGACCACGTTTGTATATCTACAATATGAAATCGTAATGATGAAGTGTGTGTAAGGTTGGTCAGCCATAATAATTGGACCACGTTTGTAGAACTACAATATGAAATCGTAATGATGAAGTGTGTGTAAGGTTGGTCAGCCATAATAATTGGACCACGTTTGTAGATCTACAATATGAACTCGTAATGATGAAGTGTGTGAAAGGTTGGTCAGCCATAATAATTGGACCACGATTGTAGATCTACAATATGAAATCGTAATGATGAAGTGTGTGAAAGGTTGGTCAGCCATAATAATTTGACCATGTTTGTTGATCTACAATATGAAATCGTAATGATGAAGTGTGTGTAAGGTTGGTCAGCCATAATAATTGGACCACTTTTGTAGATCTACAATATGAAATCGTAATGATGAAGTGTGTGTAAGGTTGGTCAGCCATAATAATTGGACCACGTTTGTATATCTACAATATGAAATCGTAATGATGAAGTGTGTGTAAGGTTGGTCAGCAATAATAATTTGACCACGTTTGTGGATCTACAATATGAAATCGTAATGATGAAGTGTGTGTAAGGTTGGTCAGCCATAATAATTGGACCACGTTTGTAGAACTACAATATGAAATCGTAATGATGAAGTGTGTGTAAGGTTGGTCAGCCATAATAATTGGACCACGTTTGTATATCTACAATATGAAATCGTAATGATGAAGTGTGTGTAAGGTTGGTCAGCCATAATAATTGGACCACTTTTGTAGATCTACAATATGAAATCGTAATGATGAAGTGTGTGTAAGGATGGTCAGCCATAATAATTTGACCATGTTTGTTGATCTACAATATGAAATCGTAATGATGAAGTGTGTGTAAGGTTGGTCAGCCATAATAATTGGACCACGTTTGTATATCTACCATATGAAATCGTAATGATGAAGTGTGTGTAAGGTTGGTCAGCCATAATAATTGGACCACGTTTGTATATCTACAATATGAAATCGTAATGATGAAGTGTGTGTAAGGTTGGTCAGCCATAATAATTGGACCACGTTTGTATATCTACCATATGAAATCGTTATGATGAAGTGTGTGTAAGGTTGGTCAGCCATAATAATTGGACCACGTTTGTAGATCTACAATATGAAATCGTAATGATGAAGTGTGTGTAAGGTTGGTCAGCCATAATAATTTGACCATGTTTGTTGATCTACAATATGAAATCGTAATGATGAAGTGTGTGTAAGGTTGGTCAGCCATAATAATTGGACCACGTTTGTATATCTACAATATGAAATCGTAATGATGAAGTGTGTGTAAGGTTGGTCAGCCATAATCATTGGACCACGTTTGTAGATCTACAATATGAAATCGTAGTGATGAAGTGTGTGTAAGGTTGGTCAGCAATAATAATTTGACCACGTTTGTGGATCTACAATATGAAATCGTAATGATGAAGTGTTTGTAAGGTTGGTCAGCCATAATAATTGGACCACGTTTGTATATCTACAATATGAAATCGTAATGATGAAGTGTGTGTAAGGTTGGTCAGCAATAATAATTTGACCACGTTTGTGGATCTACAATATGAAATCGTAATGATGAAATGTGTGTAAGGTTGGTCAGCCATAATAATTGGACCACGTTTGTAGATCTACAATATGAAATCGTAATGATGAAGTGTGTGTAAGGTTGGTCAGCCATAATAATTGGACCACGTTTGTATATCTACAATATGAAATCGTAATTATGAAGTGTGTGTAAGGTTGGTCAGCCATTATAATTGGACCACGTTTGTAGATCGACAATATGAAATCGTTATGATGAAGTGTGTGTAAGGTTGGTCAGCCATAATAATTGGACCACGTTTGTATATCTACAATATGAAATCGTAATGATGAAGTGTGTGTAAGGTTGGTCAGCCATAATAATTGGACCACGTTTGTAGGTCTACAATATGAAATCGTAATGATGAAGTGTGTGTAAGGTTGGTCAGCTATAATAATTGGACCACGTTTGTATATCTACAATATGAAATCGTAATGATGAAGTGTGTGTAAGGTTGGTCAGCCATAATAATTGGACCACGTTTGTAGATCTACAATATGAAATCGTAATGATGAAGTGTGTGTAAGGTTGGTCAGCCATAATAATTTGACCATGTTTGTTGATCTACAATATGAAATCGTAATGATGAAGTGTGTGTCAGGTTGGTCAGCCATAATAATTGGACCACGTTTGTAGATCTACAATATGAAATCGTAATGATGAAGTGTGTGTAAGGTTGGTCAGCCATAATAATTGGACCACGTTTGTAGATCTACAATATGAAATCGTAATGATGAAGTGTGTGTAAGGTTGGTCAGCCATACTAATTTGACCATGTTTGTTGATCTACAATATGAAATCGTAATGATGAAGTGTGTGTAAGGTTGGTCAGCCATATTAATTGGACCACTTTTGTATATCTACAATATGAATTCGTAATGATGAAGTGTATGTAAGGTTGGTCAGCCATAATAATTGGACCACGTTTGTATATCTACAATATGAAATCGTAATGATGAAGTGTGTGTAAGGTTGGTCAGCAATAATAATTTGACCACGTTTGTGGATCTACAATATGAAATCGTAATGATGAAGTGTGTGTAAGGTTGGTCAGCCATAATAATTGGACCACGTTTGTATATCTACAATATGAAATCGTAATGATGAAGTGTGTGTAAGGTTGGTCAGCAATAATAATTTGACCACGTTTGTGGATCTACAATATGAAATCGTAATGATGAAGTGTGTGTAAGGTTGGTCAGCCATAATAATTGGACCACGTTTGTATATCTACAATATGAAATCGTAATGATGAAGTGTGTGTGTAAGGTTGGTCAGCCATAATAATTTGACCACGTTTGTATATCTACAATATGAAACCGTAATGATGAAGTGTGTGTAAGGTTGGTCAGCCATAATAATTGGACCACGTTTGTAGATCTACAGTATGAAATCGTAATGATGAAGTGTGTGTAAGGTTGGTCAGCCATAATAATTGGACCACGTTTGTAGATCTACAATATGAAATCGTAATGATGAAGTGTGTGTAAGGTTGGTCAGCCATAATAATTGGACCACGTTTGTAGATCTACAATATGAAATCGTAATGATGAAGTGTGTGTAAGGTTGGTCAGCCATAATAATTGGACCACGTTTGTAGATCTACAATATGAAATCGTAATGATGAAGTGTGTGTAAGGTTGGTCAGCCATAATAATTTGACCATGTTTGTTGATCTACAATATGAAATCGTAATGATGAAGTGTGTGTAAGGTTGGTCAGCCATAATAATTGGACCACTTTTGTATATCTACAATATGAAATCGTAATGATGAAGTGTGTGTAAGGTTGGTCAGCCATAATAATTGGACCACGTTTGTATATCTACAATATGAAATCGTAATGATGAAGTGTGTGTAAGGTTGGTCAGCAATAATAATTTGACCACGTTTGTGGATCTACAATATGAAATCGTAATGATGAAGTGTGTGTCAGGTTGGTCAGCCATAATAATTGGACCACGTTTGTATATCTACAATATGAAATCGTAATGATGAAGTGTGTGTAAGGTTGGTCAGCCATAATAATTGGACCATTTTGTATATCTACAATATGAAATCGTAATGATGAAGTGTGTGTAAGGTTGGACAGCCATACTAATTTGACCATGTTTGTTGATCTACAATATGAAATCGTAATGATGAAGTGTGTGTAAGGTTGGTCAGCCATAATAATTGGACCACGTTTGTATATCTACAATATGAAATCGTAATGATGAAGTGTGTGTAAGGTTGGTCAGCAATAATAATTTGACCACGTTTGTGGATCTACAATATGAAATCGTAATGATGAAGTGTGTGTAAGGTTGGTCAGCCATAATAATTGGACCACGTTTGTAGATCTACAATATGAAATCGTAATGATGAAGTGTGTGTAAGGTTGGTCAGCAATAATAATTTGACCACGTTTGTGGATCTACAATATGAAATCGTAATGATGAAGTGTGTGTAAGGTTGGTCAGCCATAATAATTTGACCACGTTTGTATATCTACAATATGAAATCGTAATGATGAAAATGTGTGTTAGGTTGGTCAGCCATAATAATTGGACCACGTTTGTATATCTACAATATGAAATCGTAATGATGAAGTGTGTGTAAGGTTGGTCAGCCATAATAATTGTACCACGTTTGTAGATCTACAATATGAAATCGTAATGATGAAGTGTGTGTAAGGTGGGTCAGCCATAATAATTGGACGACGTTTTTAGATCTACAATATGAAATCGTAATGATGAAGTGTGTGTTAGGTTGGTCAGCCATAATAATTGGACCACGTTTGTAGATCTACAATATGAAATCGTAATGATGAAGTGTGTGTTAGGTTGGTCAGCCATAATAATTGGACCACGTTTGTAGATCTACAATATGAAATCGTAATGATGAAGTGTGTGTAAGGTTGGTCAGCCATAATAATTGGACCACGTTTGTAGATCTACAATATGAAATCGTAATGATGAAGTGTGTGTAAGGTTGGTCAGCAATAATAATTTGACCACGTTTGTGGATCTACAATATGAAATCGTAATGATGAAGTGTGTGTAAGGTTGGTCAGCTATAATAATTGGACCACGTTTGTATATCTACAATATGAAATCGTAATGATGAAGTGTGTGTAAGGTTGGTCAGCCATAATAATTGGACCACGATTGTAGATCTACAATATGAAATCGTAATGATGAAGTGTGTGAAAGGTTGGTCAGCCATAATAATTTGACCATGTTTGTTGATCTACAATATGAAATCGTAATGATGAAGTGTGTGTAAGGTTGGTCAGCCATAATAATTGGACCACTTTTGTATATCTACAATATGAAATCGTAATGATGAAGTGTGTGTAAGGTTGGTCAGCCATAATAATTGGACCACGTTTGTATATCTACAATATGAAATCGTAATGATGAAGTGTGTGTAAGGTTGGTCAGCAATAATAATTTGACCACGTTTTGTGGATCTACAATATGAAATCGTAATGATGAAGTGTGTGTAAGGTTGGTCAGCCATAATAATTGGACCACGTTTGTAGAACTACAATATGAAATCGTAATGATGAAGTGTGTGTAAGGTTGGTCAGCCATAATAATTGGACCACGTTTGTGGATCTACAATATGAAATCGTAATGATGAAGTGTGTGTAAGGTTGGTCAGCCATAATAATTGGACCACGTTTGTATATCTACAATATGAAATCGTAATGATGAAGTGTGTGTAAGGTTGGTCAGACATAATAATTGGACCACTTTTGTATATCTACAATATGAAATCGTAATGATGAAGTGTGTGTAAGGTTGGTCAGCCATAATAATTGGACCACGTTTGTAGATCTACAATATGAAATCGTAATGATGAAGTGTGTGTAAGGTTGGTCAGCCATAATAATTGGACCACATTTGTAGATCTACAATATGAAATCGTAATGATGAAGTGTGTGTAAGGTTGGTCAGCCATAATAATTGGACCACGTTTGTAGATCTACAATATGAAATCGTAATGATGAAGTGTGTGTAAGGTTGGTCAGCCATAATAATTTGACCATGTTAGTGGATCTACAATATGAAATCGTAATGATGAAGTGTGTGTAAGGTTGGTCAGCCATAATAATTGGACCACGTTTGTAGATCTACAATATGAAATCGTAATGATGAAGTGTGTGTAAGGTTGGTCAGCCATAATAATTGGACCACGTTTGTATATCTACAATATGAAATCGTAATGATGAAAATGTGTGTTAGGTTGGTCAGCCATAATAATTGGACCACGTTTGTATATCTACAATATGAAATCGTAATGATGAAGTGTGTGTAAGGTTGGTCAGCCATAATAATTGTACCACGTTTGTAGATCTACAATATGAAATCGTAATGATGAAGTGTGTGTAAGGTTGGTCAGCCATAATAATTGGACCACATTTGTAGATCTACAATATGAAATCGTAATGATGAAGTGTGTGTTAGATTGGTCAGCCATAATAATTGGACCACGTTTGTAGATCTACAATATGAAATCGTAATGATGAAGTGTGTGTTAGGTTGGTCAGCCATAATAATTGGACCACGTTTGTAGATCTACAATATGAAATCGTAATGATGAAGTGTGTGTAAGGTTGGTCAGCCATAATAATTGGACCACGTTTGTAGATCTACAATATGAAATCGTAATGATGAAGTGTGTGTAAGGTTGGTCAGCAATAATAATTTGACCACGTTTGTGGATCTACAATATGAAATCGTAATGATGAAGTGTGTGTAAGGTTGGTCAGCCATAATAATTGGACCACGTTTGTATATCTACAATATGAAATCGTAATGATGAAGTGTGTGTAAGGTTGGTCAGCCATAATAATTGGACCACGATTGTAGATCTACAATATGAAATCGTAATGATGAAGTGTGTGAAAGGTTGGTCAGCCATAATAATTTGACCATGTTTGTTGATCTACAATATGAAATCGTAATGATGAAGTGTGTGTAAGGTTGGTCAGCCATAATAATTGGACCACTTTTGTAGATCTACAATATGAAATCGTAATGATGAAGTGTGTGTAAGGTTGGTCAGCCATAATAATTGGACCACGTTTGTATATCTACAATATGAAATCGTAATGATGAAGTGTGTGTAAGGTTGGTCAGCAATAATAATTTGACCACGTTTGTGGATCTACAATATGAAATCGTAATGATGAAGTGTGTGTAAGGTTGGTCAGCCATAATAATTGGACCACGTTTGTAGAACTACAATATGAAATCGTAATGATGAAGTGTGTGTAAGGTTGGTCAGCCATAATAATTGGACCACGTTTGTGGATCTACAATATGAAATCGTAATGATGAAGTGTGTGTAAGGTTGGTCAGCCATAATAATTGGACCACGTTTGTATATCTACAATATGAAATCGTAGTGATGAAGTGTGTGTAAGGTTGGTCAGCAATAATAATTTGACCACGTTTGTATATCTACAATATGAAATCGTAATGATGAAGTGTGTGTAAGGTTGGTCAGCCATAATAATTGGACCACGTTTGTAGATCTACAATATGAAATCGTAATGATGAAGTGTGTGTAAGGTTGGTCAGCATTAATAATTTGACCACGTTTGTGGATCTACAATATGAAATCGTAATGATGAAGTGTGTGTAAGGTTGGTCAGCTATAATAATTGGACCACGTTTGTAGATCTACAATATGAAATCGTAATGATGAAGTGTGTGTAAGGTTGGTCAGCCATAATAATGGACCACGTTTTTAGATCTACAATATGAAATCGTAATGATGAAGTGTGTGTAAGGTTGGTCAGCCATAATAATTGGACCACGTTTGTATATATACAATATGAAATCGTAGTGATGAAGTGTGTGTAAGGTTGGTCAGCCATAATAATTGGACCACGTTTGTAGATCTACAATATGAAATCGTAATGATGAAGTGTGTGTAAGGTTGGTCAGCATTAATAATTTGACCACGTTTGTGGATCTACAATATGAAATCGTAATGATGAAGTGTGTGTAAGGTTGGTCAGCCATAATAATTGGACCACGTTTGTAGATCTACAATATGAAATCGTAATGATGAAGTGTGTGTAAGGTTGGTCAGCCATAATAATTGGACCACGTTTTTAGATCTACAATATGAAATCGTAATGATGAAGTGTGTGTAAGGTTGGTCAGCCATAATAATTTGACCATGTTTGTTGATCTACAATATGAAATCGTAATGATGAAGTGTGTGTAAGGTTGGTCAGCCATAATAATTGGACCACTTTTGTATATCTACAATATGAAATCGTAATGATGAAGTGTGTGTAAGGTTGGTCAGCCATAATAATTGGACCACGTTTGTAGATCTACAATATGAAATCGTAATGATGAAGTGTGTGTAAGGTTGGTCAGCAATAATAATTTGACCACGTTTGTGGATCTACAATATGAAATCGTAATGATGAAGTGTGTGTAAGGTTGGTCAGCCATAATAATTGGACCACGTTTGTATATCTACAATATGAAATCGTAATGATGAAGTGTGTGTAAGGTTGGTCAGCCATAATAATTGGACCACGTTTGTAGATCTACAATATGAAATCGTAATGATGAAGTGTGTGTAAGGTTGGTCAGCAATAATAATTTGACCACGTTTGTGGATCTACAATATGAAATCGTAATGATGAAGTGTGTGTAAGGTTGGTCAGCCATAATAATTGGACCACGTTTGTATATCTACAATATGAAATCGTAATGATGAAGTGTGTGTAAGGTTGGTCAGCCATAATAATTGGACCACGATTGTAGATCTACAATATGAAATCGTAATGATGAAGTGTGTGAAAGGTTGGTCAGCCATAATAATTTGACCATGTTTGTTGATCTACAATATGAAATCGTAATGATGAAGTGTGTGTAAGGTTGGTCAGCCATAATAATTGGACCACTTTTGTAGATCTACAATATGAAATCGTAATGATGAAGTGTGTGTAAGGTTGGTCAGCCATAATAATTGGACCACGTTTGTATATCTACAATATGAAATCGTAATGATGAAGTGTGTGTAAGGTTGGTCAGCCATAATAATTTGACCACGTTTGTGGATCTACAATATGAAATCGTAATGATGAAGTGTGTGTAAGGTTGGTCAGCCATAATAATTGGACCACGTTTGTAGAACTACAATATGAAATCGTAATGATGAAGTGTGTGTAAGGTTGGTCAGCCATAATAATTGGACCACGTTTGTGGATCTACAATATGAAATCGTAATGATGAAGTGTGTGTAAGGTTGGTCAGCCATAATAATTGGACCACGTTTGTATATCTACAATATGAAATCGTAATGATGAAGTGTGTGTAAGGTTGGTCAGACATAATAATTGGACCACTTTTGTATATCTACAATATGAAATCGTAATGATGAAGTGTGTGTAAGGTTGGTCAGCCATAATAATTGGACCACGTTTGTAGATCTACAATATGAAATCGTAATGATGAAGTGTGTGTAAGGTTGGTCAGCCATAATAATTGGACCACATTTGTAGATCTACAATATGAAATCGTAATGATGAAGTGTGTGTAAGGTTGGTCAGCCATAATAATTGGACCACGTTTGTAGAACTACAATATGAAATCGTAATGATGAAGTGTGTGTAAGGTTGGTCAGCTATAATAATTTGACCACGTTTGTGGATCTACAATATGAAATCGTAATGATGAAGTGTGTGTAAGGTTGGTCAGCCATAATAATGGACCACGTTTTTAGATCTACAATATGAAATCGTAATGATGAAGTGTGTGTAAGGTTGGTCAGCCATAATAATTGGACCACGTTTGTATATATACAATATGAAATCGTAGTGATGAAGTGTGTGTAAGGTTGGTCAGCCATAATAATTGGACCACGTTTGTAGATCTACAATATGAAATCGTAATGATGAAGTGTGTGTAAGGTTGGTCAGCATTAATAATTTGACCACGTTTGTGGATCTACAATATGAAATCGTAATGATGAAGTGTGTGTAAGGTTGGTCAGCTATAATAATTGGACCACGTTTGTAGATCTACAATATGAAATCGTAATGATGAAGTGTGTGTAAGGTTGGTCAGCCATAATAATTGGACCACGTTTTTAGATCTACAATATGAAATCGTAATGATGAAGTGTGTGTAAGGTTGGTCAGCCATAATAATTTGACCATGTTTGTTGATCTACAATATGAAATCGTAATGATGAAGTGTGTGTAAGGTTGGTCAGCCATAATAATTGGACCACTTTTGTATATCTACAATATGAAATCGTAATGATGAAGTGTGTGTAAGGTTGGTCAGCCATAATAATTGGACCACGTTTGTAGATCTACAATATGAAATCGTAATGATGAAGTGTGTGTAAGGTTGGTCAGCAATAATAATTTGACCACGTTTGTGGATCTACAATATGAAATCGTAATGATGAAGTGTGTGTAAGGTTGGTCAGCCATAATAATTGGACCACGTTTGTATATCTACAATATGAAATCGTAATGATGAAGTGTGTGTAAGGTTGGTCAGCCATAATAATTGGACCACGTTTGTATATCTACAATATGAAATCGTAATGATGAAGTGTGTGTAAGGTTGGTCAGCCATAATAATTGGACCACGTTTGTAGATCTACAATATGAAATCGTAATGATGAAGTGTGTGTAAGGTTGGTCAGCCATACTAATTTTACCATGTTTGTTGATCTACAATATGAAATCGTAATGATGAAGTGTGTGTAAGGTTGGTCAGCAATAATAATTTGACCACGTTTGTGGATCTACAATATGAAATCGTAATGATGAAGTGTGTGTAAGGTTGGTCAGCCATAATAATTGGACCACGTTTGTAGAACTACAATATGAAATCGTAATGATGAAGTGTGTGTAAGGTTGGTCAGCAATAATAATTGGACCACGTTTTTAGATCTACAATATGAAATCGTAATGATGAAGTGTGTGTAAGGTTGGTCAGCCATAATAATTGGACCACGTTTGTATATATACAATATGAAATCGTAGTGATGAAGTGTGTGTAAGGTTGGTCAGCCATAATAATTGGACCACGTTTGTAGATCTACAATATGAAATCGTAATGATGAAGTGTGTGTAAGGTTGGTCAGCATTAATAATTTGACCACGTTTGTGGATCTACAATATGAAATCGTAATGATGAAGTGTGTGTAAGGTTGGTCAGCTATAATAATTGGACCACGTTTGTAGATCTACAATATGAAATCGTAATGATGAAGTGTGTGTAAGGTTGGTCAGCCATAATAATTGGACCACGTTTTTAGATCTACAATATGAAATCGTAATGATGAAGTGTGTGTAAGGTTGGTCAGCCATAATAATTTGACCATGTTTGTTGATCTACAATATGAAATCGTAATGATGAAGTGTGTGTAAGGTTGGTCAGCCATAATAATTGGACCACTTTTGTATATCTACAATATGAAATCGTAATGATGAAGTGTGTGTAAGGTTGGTCAGCCATAATAATTGGACCACGTTTGTAGATCTACAATATGAAATCGTAATGATGAAGTGTGTGTAAGGTTGGTCAGCAATAATAATTTGACCACGTTTGTGGATCTACAATATGAAATCGTAATGATGAAGTGTGTGTAAGGTTGGTCAGCCATAATAATTGGACCACGTTTGTATATCTACAATATGAAATCGTAATGATGAAGTGTGTGTAAGGTTGGTCAGCCATAATAATTGGACCACGTTTGTATATCTACAATATGAAATCGTAATGATGAAGTGTGTGTAAGGTTGGTCAGCCATAATAATTGGACCACGTTTGTAGATCTACAATATGAAATCGTAATGATGAAGTGTGTGTAAGGTTGGTCAGCCATACTAATTTTACCATGTTTGTTGATCTACAATATGAAATCGTAATGATGAAGTGTGTGTAAGGTTGGTCAGCAATAATAATTTGACCACGTTTGTGGATCTACAATATGAAATCGTAATGATGAAGTGTGTGTAAGGTTGGTCAGCCATAATAATTGGACCACGTTTGTAGAACTACAATATGAAATCGTAATGATGAAGTGTGTGTAAGGTTGGTCAGCAATAATAATTGGACCACGTTTGTGGATCTACAATATGAAATCGTAATGATGAAGTGTGTGTAAGGTTGGTCAGCCATAATAATTGGACCACGTTTGTATATCTACAATATGAAATCGTAATGATGAAGTGTGTGTAAGGTTGGTCAGACATAATAATTGGACCACTTTTGTATATCTACAATATGAAATCGTAATGATGAAGTGTGTGTAAGGTTGGTCAGCCATAATAATTGGACCACGTTTGTAGATCTACAATATGAAATCGTAATGATGAAGTGTGTGTAAGGTTGGTCAGCCATAATAATTGGACCACATTTGTAGATCTACAATATGAAATCGTAATGATGAAGTGTGTGTAAGGTTGGTCAGCCATAATAATTGGACCACGTTTGTAGAACTACAATATGAAATCGTAATGATGAAGTGTGTGTAAGGTTGGTCAGCTATAATAATTTGACCACGTTTGTGGATCTACAATATGAAATCGTAATGATGAAGTGTGTGTAAGGTTGGTCAGCCATAATAATTGGACCACGTTTGTAGAACTACAATATGAAATCGTAATGATGAAGTGTGTGTAAGGTTGGTCAGCCATAATAATTGAACCACGTTTGTGGATCTACAATATGAAATCGTAATGATGAAGTGTGTGTAAGGTTGGTCAGCCATAATAATTGGACCACGTTTGTATATCTACAATATGAAATCGTAATGATGAAGTGTGTGTAAGGCTGGTCAGACATAATAATTGGACCACTTTTGTATATCTACAATATGAAATCGTAATGATGAAGTGTGTGTAAGGTTGGTCAGCCATAATAATTGGACCACGTTTGTAGATCTAAAATATGAAATCGTAATGATGAAGTGTGTGTAAGGTTGGTCAGCCATAATAATTTGACCATGTTTGTGGATCTACAATATGAAATCGTAATGATGAAGTGTGTGTAAGGTTGGTCAGCCATAATAATTGGACCACGTTTGTAGATCTACAATATGAAATCGTAATGATGAAGTGTGTGTAAGGTTGGTCAGCCATAATAATTGGACCACGTTTGTATATCTACAATATGAAATCGTAATGATGAAGTGTGTGTAAGGTTGGTCAGCAATAATAATATGACCACGTTTGTGGATCTACAATATGAAATCGTAATGATGAAGTTTGTGTAAGGTTGGTCAGCCATAATAATTGGAGCACGTTTATAGATCTACAATATGAAATCGTAATGATGAAGTGTGTGTAAGGTTGGTCAGCCATAATAATTGGACCACGTTTGTATATCTACAATATGAAATCGTAGTGATGAAGTGTGTGTAAGGTTGGTCAGCAATACTAATTTGACCACGTTTGTATATCTACAATATGAAATCGTAATGATGAAGTGTGTGTAAGGTTGGTCAGCCATAATAATTGGACCACGTTTGTAGATCTACAATATGAAATCGTAATGATGAAGTGTGTGTAAGGTTGGTCAGCATTAATAATTTGACCACGTTTGTGGATCTACAATATGAAATCGTAATGATGAAGTGTGTGTAAGGTTGGTCAGCTATAATAATTGGACCACGTTTGTAGATCTACAATATGAAATCGTAATGATGAAGTGTGTGTAAGGTTGGTCAGCCATAATAATGGACGACGTTTTTAGATCTACAATATAAAATCGTAATGATGAAGTGTGTGTAAGGTTGGTCAGCCATAATAATTGGACCACGTTTGTATATATACAATATGAAATCGTAGTGATGAAGTGTGTGTAAGGTTGGTCAGCCATAATAATTGGACCACGTTTGTAGATCTACAATATGAAATCGTAATGATGAAGTGTGTGCAAGGTTGGTCAGCATTAATAATTTGACCACGTTTGTGGATCTACAATATGAAATCGTAATGATGAAGTGTGTGTAAGGTTGGTCAGCTATAATAATTGGACCACGTTTGTAGATCTACAATATGAAATCGTAATGATGAAGTGTGTGTAAGGTTGGTCAGCCATAATAATTGGACCACGTTTTTAGATCTACAATATGAAATCGTAATGATGAAGTGTGTGTAAGGTTGGTCAGCCATAATAATTTGACAAGGTTTGTTGATCTACAATATGAAATCGTAATGATGAAGTGTGTGTAAGGTTGGTCAGCCATAATAATTGGACCACTTTTGTATATCTACAATATGAAATCGTAATGATGAAGTGTGGGTAAGGTTGGTCAGCAATAATAATTTGACCACGTTTGTGGATCTACAATATGAAATCGTAATGATGAAGTGTGTGTAAGGTTTGTCAGCCATAATAATTGGACCACGTTTGTATATCTACAATATGAAATCGTAATGATGAAGTGCGTGTAAGGTTGGTCAGCCATAATAATTGGACCACGTTTGTATATCTACAATATGAAATCGTAATGATGAAGTGTGTGTAAGGTTGGTCAGCCATAATAATTGGACCACGTTTGTAGATCTACAATATGAAATCGTAATGATGAAGTGTGTGTAAGGTTGGTCAGCCATACTAATTTTACCATGTTTGTTGATCTACAATATGAAATCGTAATGATGAAGTGTGTGTAAGGTTGGTCAGCCATAATAATTGGACCACTTTTGTATATCTACAATATGAAATCGTAATGATGAAGTGTGTGTAAGGTTGGTCAGCCATAATAATTGGACCACGTTTGTATATCTACAATATGAAATCGTAATGATGAAGTGTGTGTAAGGTTGGTCAGCCATAATAATTTGACCACGTTTATGGATCTACAATATGAAATCGTAATGATGAAGTGTGTGTAAGGTTGGTCAGCCATAATAATTGGACCACGTTTGTATATCTACAATATGAAATCGTAATGATGAAGTGTGTGTAAGGTTGGTCAGCAATAATAATTTGACCACGTTTGTGGATCTACAATATGAAATCGTAATGATGAAGTGTGTGTAAGGTTGGTCAGCCATAATAATTGGACCACGTTTGTAGATCTACAATATGAAATCGTAATGATGAAGTGTGTGTAAGGTTGGTCAGCCATAATAATTGGACCACGTTTGTGGATCTACAATATGAAATCGTAATGATGAAGTGTGTGTAAGGTTGGTCAGCCATAATAATTGGACCACGTTTGTATATCTACAATATGAAATCGTAATGATGAAGTGTGTGTAAGGTTGGTCAGCCATAATAATTGGACCACGTTTGTAGATCTACAATATGAAATCGTAATGATGAAGTGTGTGTAAGGTTGGTCAGCCATAATAATTGGACCACATTTGTAGATCTACAATATGAAATCGTAATGATGAAGTGTGTGTAAGGTTGGTCAGCCATAATAATTGGACCACGTTTGTAGATCTACAATATGAAATCGTAATGATGAAGTGTGTGTAAGGTTGGTCAGCCATAATAATTGGACCACGTTTGTAGATCTACAATATGAAATCGTAATGATGAAGTGTGTGTAAGGTTGGTCAGCATTAATAATTTGACCACGTTTGTGGATCTACAATATGAAATCGTAATGATGAAGTGTGTGTAAGGTTGGTCAGCTATAATAATTGGACCACGTTTGTATATCTACAATATGAAATCGTAATGATGAAGTGTGTGTAAGGTTGGTCAGCCATAATAATTGGACCACGTTTGTAGATCTACAATATAAAATCGTAATGATGAAGTGTGTGTAAGGTTGGTCAGCCATAATAATTTGACCATGTTTGTTGATCTACAATATGAAATCGTAATGATGAAGTGTGTGTAAGGTTGGTCAGCCATAATAATTGGACCACTTTTGTATATCTACAATATGAAATCGTAATGATGAAGTGTGTGTAAGGTTGGTCAGCCATAATAATTGGACCACGTTTGTATATCTACAATATGAAATCGTAATGATGAAGTGTGTGTAAGGTTGGTCAGCAATAATAATTTGACCACGTTTGTGGATCTACAATATGAAATCGTAATGATGAAGTGTGTGTAAAGTTGGTCAGCCATAAGAATTAGACCACGTTTTTATATCTACAATATGAAATCGTAATGATGAAGTGTGTGTAAGGTTGGTCAGCAATAATAATTGGACCACGTTTGTGGATCTACAATATGAAATCGTAATGATGAAGTTGTGTAAGGTTCGTCAGCCATAATAATTGGACCACGTTTGTAGATCTACAATATGAAATCGTAATGATGAAGTGTGTGTAAGGTTGGTCAGCCATAATAATTGGACCACGTTTGTAGATCTACAATATGAAATCGTAATGATGAAGTGTGTGTAAGGTTGGTCAGCCATAATAATTGGACCACGTTTGTATATCTACAATATGAAATCGTAATGATGAAGTGTGTGTAAGGTTGGTCAGCCATAATAATTGGACCACGTTTGTATATCTACAATATGAAATCGTAATGATGAAGTGTGTGTAAGGTTTGTCAGCCATAATAATTGGACCACGTTTGTAGATCTACAATATGAAATCGTAATGATGAAGTGTGTGTAAGGTTGGTCAGCCATAATAATTGGACCACGTTTGTATATCTACAATATGAAATCGTAATGATGAAGTGTGTGTAAGGTTGGTCAGCAATGATAATTTGACCACGTTTGTGGATCTACAATATGAAATCGTAATGATGAAGTGTGTGTAAGGTTGGTCAGCCATAATAATTGGACCACGTTTGTAGATCTACAATATGAAATCGTAATGATGAAGTGTGTGTAAGGTTGGTCAGCCATAACAATTGGACCACATTTGTAGATCTACAATATGAAATCGTAATGATGAAGTGTGTGTAAGGTTGGTCAGCCATAATAATTGGACCACGTTTGTAGATCTACAATATGAAATCGTAATGATGAAGTGTGTGTAAGGTTGGTCAGCCATAATAATTGGACCACGTTTGTGGATCTACAATATGAAATCGTAATGATGAAGTGTGTGTAAGGTTCGTCAGCCATAATAATTGGACCACGTTTGTAGATCTACAATATGAAATCGTAATGATGAAGTGTGTGTAAGGTTGGTCAGCCATAATAATTGGACCACGTTTGTAGATCTACATTATGAAATCGTAATGATGAAGTGTGTGTAAGGTTGGTCAGCCATAATAATTGGACCACGTTTGTATATCTACAATATGAAATCGTAATGATGAAGTGTGTGTAAGGTTGGTCAGCCATAATAATTGGACCACGTTTGTATATCTACAATATGAAATCGTAATGATGAAGTGTGTGTAAGGTTGGTCAGCCAAAATAATTGGACCACGTTTGTAGATCTACAATATGAAATCGTAATGATGAAGTGTGTGTAAGGTTGGTCAGCCATAATAATTGGACCACGTTTGTGGATCTACAATGTGAAATCGTAATGATGAAGTGTGTGTAAGGTTGGTCAGCCATAATAATTGGACCACGTTTGTAGATCTACAATATGAAATCGTAATGATGAAGTGTGTGTAAGGTTGGTCAGCCATAATAATTTGACCATGTTTGTTGATCTACAATATGAAATCGTAATGATGAAGTGTGTGTAAGGTTAGTCAGCCATAATAATTGGACCACGTTTGTATATCTACAATATGAAATCGTAATGATGAAGTGTGTGTAAGGTTGGTCAGCCATACTAATTGGACCACGTTTGTAGATCTACAATATGAAATCGTAATGATGAAGTGTGTGTAAGGTTGGTCAGCCATAATAATTGGACCACGTTTGTATATCTACAATATGAAATCGTAATGATGAAGTGTGTGTAAGGTTGGTCAGCCATAACAATTGGACCACTTTTGTAGGTCTGCAATATGAAATCGTATTGATGAAGTGTGTGTAAGGTTGGTCAGCCATAATAATTGGACCATGTTTGTAGATCTACAATATGAAATCGTAATGATGAAGTGTGTGTAAGGTTGGTCAGCCATAATAATTGGACCACGTTTGTATATCTACAATATGAAATCGTAATGATGAAGTGTGTGTAAGGTTGGTCAGCAATAATAATTTGACCACGTTTGTGGATCTACAATATGAAATCGTAATGATGAAGTGTGTGTAAGGTTGGTCAGCCATAATAATTGGACCACGTTTGTAGATCTACAATATGAAATCGTAATGATGAAGTGTGTGTAAGGTTGGTCAGCCATAATAATTGGACCACGTTTGTATATCTACAATATGAAATCGTAATGATGAAGTGTGTGTAAGGTTGGTCAGCCATAATAATTGGACCACGTTTGTATATCTACAATATGAAATCGTAATGATGAAGTGTGTGTAAGGTTTGTCAGCCATAATAATTGGACCACGTTTGTGGATCTACAATGTGAAATCGTAATGATGAAGTGTGTGTAAGGTTGGTCAGCCATAATAATTGGACCACGTTTGTAGATCTACAATATGAAATCGTAATGATGAAGTGTGTGTAAGGTTGGTCAGCCATAATAATTTGACCATGTTTGTTGATCTACAATATGAAATCGTAATGATGAAGTGTGTGTAAGGTTGGTCAGCCATAATAATTGGACCACGTTTGTATATCTACAATATGAAATCGTAATGATGAAGTGTGTGTAAGGTTGGTCAGCCATAATAATTGGACCACGTTTGTATATCTACAATATGAAATCGTAATGATGAAGTGTGTGTAAGGTTGGTCAGCAATAATAATTTGACCACGTTTGTGGATCTACAATATGAAATCGTAATGATGAAGTGTGTGTAAGGTTGGTCAGCCATAATAATTGGACCACGTTTGTAGATCTACAATATGAAATCGTAATGATGAAGTGTGTGTAAGGTTTGTCAGCAATAATAATTTGACCACGTTTGTGGATCTACAATATGAAATCGTAATGATGAAGTGTGTGTCAGGTTGGTCAGCCATGATAATTGGACCACGTTTGTAGATCTACAATATGAAATCGTAATGATGAAGTGTGTGTAAGGTTGGTCAGCCATAATAATTTGACCATGTTTGTGGATCTACAATATGAAATCGTAATGATGAAGTGTGTGTAAGGTTGGTCAGCCATAATAATTGGACCACGTTTGTAGATCTAAAATATGAAATCGTAATGATGAAGTGTGTGTAAGGTTGGTCAGCCATAATAATTTGACCATGTTTGTGGATCTACAATATGAAATCGTAATGATGAAGTGTGTGTAAGGTTGGTCAGCCATAATAATTGGACCACGTTTGTAGATCTACAATATGAAATCGTAATGATGAAGTGTGTGTAAGGTTGGTCAGCCATAATAATTGGACCACGTTTGTATATCTACAATATGAAATCGTAATGATGAAGTGTGTGTAAGGTTGGTCAGCAATAATAATATGACCACGTTTGTGGATCTACAATATGAAATCGTAATGATGAAATTTGTGTAAGGTTGGTCAGCCATAATAATTGGAGCACGTTTGTAGATCTACAATATGAAATCGTAATGATGAAGTGTGTGTAAGGTTGGTCAGCCATAATAATTGGACCACGTTTGTATATCTACAATATGAAATCGTAGTGATGAAGTGTGTGTAAGGTTGGTCAGCAATACTAATTTGACCACGTTTGTATATCTACAATATGAAATCGTAATGATGAAGTGTGTGTAAGGTTGGTCAGCCATAATAATTGGACCACGTTTGTAGATCTACAATATGAAATCGTAATGATGAAGTGTGTGTAAGGTTGGTCAGCATTAATAATTTGACCACGTTTGTGGATCTACAATATGAAATCGTAATGATGAAGTGTGTGTAAGGTTGGTCAGCTATAATAATTGGACCACGTTTGTAGATCTACAATATGAAATCGTAATGATGAAGTGTGTGTAAGGTTGGTCAGCCATAATAATGGACGACGTTTTTAGATCTACAATATAAAATCGTAATGATGAAGTGTGTGTAAGGTTGGTCAGCCATAATAATTGGACCACGTTTGTATATATACAATATGAAATCGTAGTGATGAAGTGTGTGTAAGGTTGGTCAGCCATAATAATTGGACCACGTTTGTAGATCTACAATATGAAATCGTAATGATGAAGTGTGTGTAAGGTTGGTCAGCATTAATAATTTGACCACGTTTGTGGATCTACAATATGAAATCGTA
The DNA here is from genome assembly GCA_936450465.1 of Gibbula magus. NCBI lineage: Eukaryota > Metazoa > Mollusca > Gastropoda > Trochida > Trochidae > Gibbula > Gibbula magus. Next base: position 78,765,732 of record OW388296.1, read on the forward strand.
ATGATGAAGTGTGTGTAAGGTTGGTCAGCTATAATAATTGGACCACGTTTGTAGATCTACAATATGAAATCGTAATGATGAAGTGTGTGTAAGGTTGGTCAGCCATAATAATTGGACCACGTTTTTAGATCTACAATATGAAATCGTAATGATGAAGTGTGTGTAAGGTTGGTCAGCCATAATAATTTGACCATGTTTGTTGATCTACAATATGAAATCGTAATGATGAAGTGTGTGTAAGGTTGGTCAGCCATAATAATTGGACCACTTTTGTATATCTACAATATGAAATCGTAATGATGAAGTGTGGGTAAGGTTGGTCAGCAATAATAATTTGACCACGTTTGTGGATCTACAATATGAAATCGTAATGATGAAGTGTGTGTAAGGTTGGTCAGCCATAATAATCGGACCACGTTTGTATATCTACAATATGAAATCGTAATGATGAAGTGCGTGTAAGGTTGGTCAGCCATAATAATTGGACCACGTTTGTATATCTACAATATGAAATCGTAATGATGAAGTGTGTGTAAGGTTGGTCAGCCATAATAATTGGACCACGTTTGTAGATCTACAATATGAAATCGTAATGATGAAGTGTGTGTAAGGTTGGTCAGCCATACTAATTTTACCATGTTTGTTGATCTACAATATGAAATCGTAATGATGAAGTGTGTGTAAGGTTGGTCAGCCATAATAATTGGACCACTTTTGTATATCTACAATATGAAATCGTAATGATGAAGTGTGTGTAAGGTTGGTCAGCCATAATAATTGGACCACGTTTGTATATCTACAATATGAAATCGTAATGATGAAGTGTGTGTAAGGTTGGTCAGCCATAATAATTTGACCACGTTTATGGATCTACAATATGAAATCGTAATGATGAAGTGTGTGTAAGGTTGGTCAGCCATAATAATTGGACCACGTTTGTATATCTACAATATGAAATCGTAATGATGAAGTGTGTGTAAGGTTGGTCAGCAATAATAATTTGACCACGTTTGTGGATCTACAATATGAAATCGTAATGATGAAGTGTGTGTAAGGTTGGTCAGCCATAATAATTGGACCACGTTTGTAGATCTACAATATGAAATCGTAATGATGAAGTGTGTGTAAGGTTGGTCAGCCATAATAATTGGACCACGTTTGTGGATCTACAATATGAAATCGTAATGATGAAGTGTGTGTAAGGTTGGTCAGCCATAATAATTGGACCACATTTGTAGATCTACAATATGAAATCGTAATGATGAAGTGTGTGTAAGGTTGGTCAGCCATAATAATTGGACCACGTTTGTAGATCTACAATATGAAATCGTAATGATGAAGTGTGTGTAAGGTTGGTCAGCCATAATAATTGGACCACGTTTGTAGATCTACAATATAAAATCGTAATGATGAAGTGTGTGTAAGGTTGGTCAGCCATAATAATTTGACCATGTTTGTTGATCTACAATATGAAATCGTAATGATGAAGTGTGTGTAAGGTTGGTCAGCCATAATAATTGGACCACTTTTGTATATCTACAATATGAAATCGTAATGATGAAGTGTGTGTAAGGTTGGTCAGCCATAATAATTGGACCACGTTTGTATATCTACAATATGAAATCGTAATGATGAAGTGTGTGTAAGGTTGGTCAGCAATAATAATTTGACCACGTTTGTGGATCTACAATATGAAATCGTAATGATGAAGTGTGTGTAAAGTTGGTCAGCCATAAGAATTAGACCACGTTTTTATATCTACAATATGAAATCGTAATGATGAAGTGTGTGTAAGGTTGGTCAGCAATAATAATTGGACCACGTTTGTGGATCTACAATATGAAATCGTAATGATGAAGTTGTGTAAGGTTCGTCAGCCATAATAATTGGACCACGTTTGTAGATCTACAATATGAAATCGTAATGATGAAGTGTGTGTAAGGTTGGTCAGCCATAATAATTGGACCACGTTTGTAGATCTACAATATGAAATCGTAATGATGAAGTGTGTGTAAGGTTGGTCAGCCATAATAATTGGACCACGTTTGTATATCTACAATATGAAATCGTAATGATGAAGTGTGTGTAAGGTTGGTCAGCAATGATAATTTGACCACGTTTGTGGATCTACAATATGAAATCGTAATGATGAAGTGTGTGTAAGGTTGGTCAGCCATAATAATTGGACCACGTTTGTAGATCTACAATATGAAATCGTAATGATGAAGTGTGTGTAAGGTTGGTCAGCCATAACAATTGGACCACATTTGTAGATCTACAATATGAAATCGTAATGATGAAGTGTGTGTAAGGTTGGTCAGCCATAATAATTGGACCACGTTTGTAGATCTACAATATGAAATCGTAATGATGAAGTGTGTGTAAGGTTGGTCAGCCATAATAATTGGACCACGTTTGTGGATCTACAATATGAAATCGTAATGATGAAGTGTGTGTAAGGTTCGTCAGCCATAATAATTGGACCACGTTTGTAGATCTACAATATGAAATCGTAATGATGAAGTGTGTGTAAGGTTGGTCAGCCATAATAATTGGACCACGTTTGTAGATCTACATTATGAAATCGTAATGATGAAGTGTGTGTAAGGTTGGTCAGCCATAATAATTGGACCACGTTTGTATATCTACAATATGAAATCGTAATGATGAAGTGTGTGTAAGGTTGGTCAGCCATAATAATTGGACCACGTTTGTATATCTACAATATGAAATCGTAATGATGAAGTGTGTGTAAGGTTGGTCAGCCAAAATAATTGGACCACGTTTGTAGATCTACAATATGAAATCGTAATGATGAAGTGTGTGTAAGGTTGGTCAGCCATAATAATTGGACCACGTTTGTGGATCTACAATGTGAAATCGTAATGATGAAGTGTGTGTAAGGTTGGTCAGCCATAATAATTGGACCACGTTTGTAGATCTACAATATGAAATCGTAATGATGAAGTGTGTGTAAGGTTGGTCAGCCATAATAATTTGACCATGTTTGTTGATCTACAATATGAAATCGTAATGATGAAGTGTGTGTAAGGTTGGTCAGCCATAATAATTGGACCACGTTTGTATATCTACAATATGAAATCGTAATGATGAAGTGTGTGTAAGGTTGGTCAGCCATACTAATTGGACCACGTTTGTAGATCTACAATATGAAATCGTAATGATGAAGTGTGTGTAAGGTTGGTCAGCCATAATAATTGGACCACGTTTGTATATCTACAATATGAAATCGTAATGATGAAGTGTGTGTAAGGTTGGTCAGCCATAACAATTGGACCACTTTTGTAGGTCTGCAATATGAAATCGTATTGATGAAGTGTGTGTAAGGTTGGTCAGCCATAATAATTGGACCATGTTTGTAGATCTACAATATGAAATCGTAATGATGAAGTGTGTGTAAGGTTGGTCAGCCATAATAATTGGACCACGTTTGTATATCTACAATATGAAATCGTAATGATGAAGTGTGTGTAAGGTTGGTCAGCAATAATAATTTGACCACGTTTGTGGATCTACAATATGAAATCGTAATGATGAAGTGTGTGTAAGGTTGGTCAGCCATAATAATTGGACCACGTTTGTAGATCTACAATATGAAATCGTAATGATGAAGTGTGTGTAAGGTTGGTCAGCCATAATAATTGGACCACGTTTGTATATCTACAATATGAAATCGTAATGATGAAGTGTGTGTAAGGTTGGTCAGCCATAATAATTGGACCACGTTTGTATATCTACAATATGAAATCGTAATGATGAAGTGTGTGTAAGGTTGGTCAGCCATAATAATTGGACCACGTTTGTGGATCTACAATGTGAAATCGTAATGATGAAGTGTGTGTAAGGTTGGTCAGCCATAATAATTGGACCACGTTTGTAGATCTACAATATGAAATCGTAATGATGAAGTGTGTGTAAGGTTGGTCAGCCATAATAATTTGACCATGTTTGTTGATCTACAATATGAAATCGTAATGATGAAGTGTGTGTAAGGTTGGTCAGCCCCACGTTTGTATATCTACAATATGAAATCGTAATGATGAAGTGTGTGTAAGGTTGGTCAGCCATAATAATTGGACCACGTTTGTATATCTACAATATGAAATCGTAATGATGAAGTGTGTGTAAGGTTGGTCAGCAATAATAATTTGACCACGTTTGTGGATCTACAATATGAAATCGTAATGATGAAGTGTGTGTAAGGTTGGTCAGCCATAATAATTGGACCACGTTTGTATATCTACAATATGAAATCGTAATGATGAAGTGTGTGTAAGGTTTGTCAGCAATAATAATTTGACCACGTTTGTGGATCTACAATATGAAATCGTAATGATGAAGTGTGTGTCAGGTTGGTCAGCCATGATAATTGGACCACGTTTGTAGATCTACAATATGAAATCGTAATGATGAAGTGTGTGTAAGGTTGGTCAGCCATAATAATTGGACCACGATTGTGGATCTACAATATGAAATCGTAATGATGAAGTGTGTGTAAGGTTGGTCAGCCATAATAATTGGACCACGTTTGTAGATCTACAATATGAAATCGTAATGATGAAGTGTGTGTAAGGTTGGTCAGCCATAATAATTGGACCACGTTTGTATATCTACAATATGAAATCGTCATGATGAAGTGTGTGTAAGGTTGGTCAGACATAATAATTGGACCACGTTTGTATATCTTCAATATGAAATCGTAATGATGAAGTGTGTGTAGGGTTGGTCAGCCATAATATTGGACCACGTTTGTAGATCTACAATATGAAATCGTAATGATGAAGTGTGTGTAAGGTTGGTCAGCCATAATAATTTGACCATGTTTGTTGATCTACAATATGAAATCGTAATGATGAAGTGTGTGTAAGGTTGGTCAGCCATAATAATTGGACCACGTTTGTATATCTACAATATGAAATCGTAATGATGAAGTGTGTGTAAGGTTGGTCAGCCATACTAATTGGACCACGTTTGTAGATCTACAATATGAAATCGTAATGATGAAGTGTGTGTAAGGTTGGTCAGCCATAATAATTGGACCACGTTTGTATATCTACAATATGAAATCGTAATGATGAAGTGTGTGTAAGGTTGGTCAGCCATAACAATTGGACCACTTTTGTAGGTCTGCAATATGAAATCGTATTGATGAAGTGTGTGTAAGGTTGGTCAGCCATAATAATTGGACCATGTTTGTAGATCTACAATATGAAATCGTAATGATGAAGTGTGTGTAAGGTTGGTCAGCCATAATAATTGGACCACGTTTGTATATCTACAATATGAAATCGTAATGATAAAGTGTGTGTAAGGTTGGTCAGCAATACTAATTTGACCACGTTTGTGGATCTACAATATGAAATCGTAATGATGAAGTGTGTGTAAGGTTGGTCAGCCATAATAATTGGACCACGTTTGTAGATCTACAATATGAAATCGTAATGATGAAGTGTGTGTAAGGTTGGTCAGCCATAATAATTGGACCACGTTTGTATATCTACAATATGAAATCGTAATGATGAAGTGTGTGTAAGGTTGGTCAGCCATAATAATTGGACCACGTTTGTATATCTACAATATGAAATCGTAATGATGAAGTGTGTGTAAGGTTGGTCAGCCATAATAATTGGACCACGTTTGTAGATCTACAATATGAAATCGTAATGATGAAGTGTGTGTAAGGTTGGTCAGCCATAATAATTGGACCACCTTTGTAGATCTACAATATGAAATCGTAATGATGAAGTGTGTGTAAGGTTGGTCAGCCATAATAATTTGACCATGTTTGTTGATCTACAATTTGAAATCGTAATGATGAAGTGTGTGTAAGGTTGGTCAGCCATAATAATTGGACCACGTTTGTATATCTACAATATGAAATCGTAATGATGAAGTGTGTGTAAGGTTGGTCAGCCATAATAATTGGACCACGTTTGTATATCTACAATATGAAATCGTAATGATGAAGTGTGTGTAAGGTTGGTCAGCCATAATAATTGGACCACGTTTGTACATCTACAATATGAAATCGTAATGATGAAGTGTGTGTAAGGTTGGTCAGCCATAATAATTGGACCACGTTTGTAGATCTACAATATGAAATCGTAATGATGAAGTGTGTGTAAGGTTGGTCAGCAATAATAATTTGACCACGTTTGTGGATCTACAATATGAAATCGTAATGATGAAGTGTGTGTCAGGTTGGTCAGCCATGATAATTGGACCACGTTTGTAGATCTACAATATGAAATCGTAATGATGAAGTGTGTGTAAGGTTGGTCAGCCATAATAATTGGACCACGTTTGTGGATCTACAATATGAAATCGTAATGATGAAGTGTGTGTAAGGTTGGTCAGCCATAATAATTGGACCACGTTTGTAGATCTACAATATGAAATCGTAATGATGAAGTGTGTGTAAGGTTGGTCAGCCATAATAATTGGACCACGTTTGTAGATCTACAATATGAAATCGTTATGATGAAGTGTGTGTAAGGTTGGTCAGCCATAATAATTGGATCACGTTTGTATATCTACAATATGAAATCGTAATGATGAAGTGTGTGTAAGGTTGGTCAGCCATAATAATTTGACCACGTTTGTAGATCTACAATATGAAATCGTAATGATGAAGTGTGTGTAAGGTTGGTCAGCCATAATAATTGGACCACGTTTGTAGATCTACAATATGAAATCGTAATGATGAAGTGTGTGTAAGGTTGGTCAGCCATAATAATTGGACCACCTTTGTAGATCTACAATATGAAATCGTAATGATGAAGTGTGTGTAAGGTTGGTCAGCAATAATAATTTGACCACGTTTGTGGATCTACAATATGAAATCGTAATGATGAAGTGTGTGTAAGGTTGGTCAGCCATAATAATTGGACCACGTTTGTATATCTACAATATGAAATCGTAATGATGAAGTGTGTGTAAGGTTGGTCAGCCATAATAATTGGACCACGTTTGTGGATCTACAATATGAAATCGTAATGATGAAGTGTGTGTAAGGTTGGTCAGCCATAATAATTGGACCACGTTTGTAGATCTACAATATGAAATCGTAATGATGAAGTGTGTGTAAGGTTGGTCAGCCATAATAATTTGACCATGTTTGTTGATCTACAATTTGAAATCGTAATGATGAAGTGTGTGTAAGGTTGGTCAGCCATAATAATTGGACCACGTTTGTATATCTACAATATGAAATCGTAATGATGAAGTGTGTGTAAGGTTGGTCAGCCATAATAATTGGACCACGTTTGTATATCTACAATATGAAATCGTAATGATGAAGTGTGTGTAAGGTTGGTCAGCCATAATAATTGGACCACGTTTGTAGATCTACAATATGAAATCGTATTGATGAAGTGTGTGTAAGGTTGGTCAGCCATAATAATTGGACCACGTTTGTAGATCTACAATATGAAATCGTAATGATGAAGTGTGTGTAAGGTTGGTCAGCAATAATATTTTGACCACGTTTGTGGATCTACAATATGAAATCGTAATGATGAAGTGTGTGTCAGGTTGGTCAGCCATGATAATTGGACCACGTTTGTAGATCTACAATATGAAATCGTAATGATGAAGTGTGTGTAAGGTTGGTCAGCCATAATAATTGGACCACGTTTGTGGATCTACAATATGAAATCGTAATGATGAAGTGTGTGTAAGGTTGGTCAGCCATAATAATTGGACCACGTTTGTAGATCTACAATATGAAATCGTAATGATGAAGTGTGTGTAAGGTTGGTCAGCCATAATAATTGGACCACGTTTGTAGATCTACAATTTGAAATCGTTATGATGAAGTGTGTGTAAGGTTGGTCAGCCATAATAATTGGACCACGTTTGTATATCTACAATATGAAATCGTAATGATGAAGTGTGTGTAAGGTTGGTCAGCAATAATAATTTGACCACGTTTGTGGATCTACAATATGAAATCGTAATGATGAAGTGTGTGTAAGGTTGGTCAGCTATAATAATTGGACCACTTTTGTATATCTACAATATGAAATCGTAATGATGAAGTGTGTGTAAGGTTGGTCAGCCATAATAATTGGACCACCTTTGTAGATCTACAATATGAAATCGTAATGATGAAGTGTGTGTAAGGTTGGTCAGCCATAATAATTTGACCACGTTTGTGGATCTACAATATGAAATCGTAATGATGAAGTGTGTGTAAGGTTGGTCAGCCATAATAATTGGACCACGTTTGTATATCTACAATATGAAATCGTAATGATGAAGTGTGTGTAAGGTTGGTCAGCCATAATAATTGGACCACGTTTGTGGATCTACAATATGAAATCGTAATGATGAAGTGTGTGTAAGGTTGGTCAGCCATAATAATTGGACCACGTTTGTAGATCTACAATATGAAATCGTAATGATGAAGTGTGTGTAAGGTTGGTCAGCCATAATAATTTGACCATGTTTGTTGATCTACAATTTGAAATCGTAATGATGAAGTGTGTGTAAGGTTGGTCAGCCATAATAATTGGACCACGTTTGTAGATCTACAATATGAAATCGTTATGATGAAGTGTGTGTAAGGTTGGTCAGCCATAATAATTGGACCACGTTTGTATATCTACAATATGAAATCGTAATGATGAAGTGTGTGTAAGGTTGGTCAGCCATAATAATTGGACCACGTTTGTAGATCTACAATATGAAATCGTAATGATGAAGTGTGTGTAAGGTTGGTCAGCCATAATAATTGGACCATGTTTGTAGATCTACAATATGAAATCGTAATGATGAAGTGTGTGTAAGGTTGGTCAGCCATAATAATTGGACCACGTTTGTATATCTACAATATGAAATCGTAATGATGAAGTGTGTGTAAGGTTGGTCAGCCATAATAATTTGACCACGTTTGTAGATCTACAATATGAAATCGTAATGATGAAGTGTGTGTAAGGTTGGTCAGCCATAATAATTGGACCACGTTTGTATATCTACAATATGAAATCGTAATGATGAAGTGTGTGTAAGGTTGGTCAGCCATAATAATTGGACTACGTTTGTGGATCTACAATATGAAATGGTAATGATGAAGTGTGTGTAAGGTTGGTCAGCCATAATAATTGGACCACGTTTGTATATCTACAATATGAAATCGTAATGATGAAGTGTGTGTAAGGTTGGTCAGCCATAATAATTGGACCACGTTTGTAGATCTACAATATGAAATCGTAATGATGAAGTGTGTGTAAGGTTGGTCAGCCATAATAATTTGACCACGTTTGTGGATCTACAATATGAAATGGTAATGATGAAGTGTGTGTAAGGTTGGTCAGCCATAATAATTGGACCACGTTTGTATATCTACAATATGAAATCGTAATGATGAAGTGTGTGTAAGGTTGGTCAGCCATAATAATTGGACCACGTTTGTAGATCTACAATATGAAATCGTAATGATGAAGTGTGTGTAAGGTTGGTCAGCCATAATAATTGGACCACGTTTGTAGATCTACAATTTGAAATCGTTATGATGAAGTGTGTGTAAGGTTGGTCAGCCATAATAATTGGACCACGTTTGTATATCTACAATATGAAATCGTAATGATGAAGTGTGTGTAAGGTTGGTCAGCCATAATAATTGGACCACGTTTGTAGATCTACAATATGAAATCGTAATGATGAAGTGTGTGTAAGGTTGGTCAGCCATAATAATTGGACCATGTTTGTAGATCTACAATATGAAATCGTAATGATGAAGTGTGTGTAAGGTTGGTCAGCCATAATAATTGGACCACGTTTGTATATCTACAATATGAAATCGTAATGATGAAGTGTGTGTAAGGTTGGTCAGCCATAATAATTTGACCACGTTTGTAGATCTACAATATGAAATCGTAATGATGAAGTGTGTGTAAGGTTGGTCAGCCATAATAATTGGACCACGTTTGTATATCTACAATATGAAATCGTAATGATGAAGTGTGTGTAAGGTTGGTCAGCCATAATAATTGGACTACGTTTGTGGATCTACAATATGAAATGGTAATGATGAAGTGTGTGTAAGGTTGGTCAGCCATAATAATTGGACCACGTTTGTATATCTACAATATGAAATCGTAATGATGAAGTGTGTGTAAGGTTGGTCAGCCATAATAATTGGACCACGTTTGTAGATCTACAATATGAAATCGTAATGATGAAGTGTGTGTAAGGTTGGTCAGCCATAATAATTTGACCACGTTTGTGGATCTACAATATGAAATGGTAATGATGAAGTGTGTGTAAGGTTGGTCAGCCATAATAATTGGACCACGTTTGTATATCTACAATATGAAATCGTAATGATGAAGTGTGTGTAAGGTTGGTCAGCCATAATAATTGGACCACGTTTGTAGATCTACAATATGAAATCGTAATGATGAAGTGTGTGTAAGGTTGGTCAGCCATAATAATTGGACCACGTTTGTAGATCTACAATTTGAAATCGTTATGATGAAGTGTGTGTAAGGTTGGTCAGCCATAATAATTGGACCACGTTTGTATATCTACAATATGAAATCGTAATGATGAAGTGTGTGTAAGGTTGGTCAGCAATAATAATTTGACCACGTTTGTGGATCTACAATATGAAATCGTAATGATGAAGTGTGTGTAAGGTTGGTCAGCTATAATAATTGGACCACTTTTGTATATCTACAATATGAAATCGTAATGATGAAGTGTGTGTAAGGTTGGTCAGCCATAATAATTGGACCACCTTTGTAGATCTACAATATGAAATCGTAATGATGAAGTGTGTGTAAGGTTGGTCAGCCATAATAATTTGACCACGTTTGTGGATCTACAATATGAAATCGTAATGATGAAGTGTGTGTAAGGTTGGTCAGCCATAATAATTGGACCACGTTTGTATATCTACAATATGAAATCGTAATGATGAAGTGTGTGTAAGGTTGGTCAGCCATAATAATTGGACCACGTTTGTGGATCTACAATATGAAATCGTAATGATGAAGTGTGTGTAAGGTTGGTCAGCCATAATAATTGGACCACGTTTGTAGATCTACAATATGAAATCGTAATGATGAAGTGTGTGTAAGGTTGGTCAGCCATAATAATTTGACCATGTTTGTTGATCTACAATTTGAAATCGTAATGATGAAGTGTGTGTAAGGTTGGTCAGCCATAATAATTGGACCACGTTTGTATATCTACAATATGAAATCGTAATGATGAAGTGTGTGTAAGGTTGGTCAGCCATAATAATTGGACCACGTTTGTAGATCTACAATATGAAATCGTAATGATGAAGTGTGTGTAAGGTTGGTCAGCCATAATAATTGGACCACGTTTGTAGATCTACAATATGAAATCGTAATGATGAAGTGTGTGTAAGGTTGGTCAGCAATAATAATTTGACCACGTTTGTGGATCTACAATATGAAATCGTAATGATGAAGTGTGTGTCAGGTTGGTCAGCCATGATAATTGGACCACGTTTGTAGATCTACAATATGAAATCGTAATGATGAAGTGTGTGTAAGGTTGGTCAGCCATAATAATTGGACCACGTTTGTGGATCTACAATATGAAATCGTAATGATGAAGTGTGTGTAAGGTTGGTCAGCCATAATAATTGGACCATGTTTGTAGATCTACAATATGAAATCGTAATGATGAAGTGTGTGTAAGGTTGGTCAGCCATAATAATTGGACCACGTTTGTAGATCTACAATATGAAATCGTTATGATGAAGTGTGTGTAAGGTTGGTCAGCCATAATAATTGGACCACGTTTGTATATCTACAATATGAAATCGTAATGATGAAGTGTGTGTAAGGTTGGTCAGCCATAATAATTGGACCACGTTTGTAGATCTACAATATGAAATCGTAATGATGAAGTGTGTGTAAGGTTGGTCAGCCATAATAATTGGACCACGTTTGTAGATCTACAATATGAAATCGTAATGATGAAGTGTGTGTAAGGTTGGTCAGCCATAATAATTGGACCACGTTTGTATATCTACAATATGAAATCGTAATGATGAAGTGTGTGTAAGGTTGGTCAGCCATAATAATTTGACCACGTTTGTAGATCTACAATATGAAATCGTAATGATGAAGTGTGTGTAAGGTTGGTCAGCCATAATAATTGGACCACGTTTGTATATCTACAATATGAAATCGTAATGATGAAGTGGGTGTAAGGTTGGTCAGCCATAATAATTGGACTACGTTTGTGGATCTACAATATGAAATGGTAATGATGAAGTGTGTGTAAGGTTGGTCAGCCATAATAATTGGACCACGTTTGTATATCTACAATATGAAATCGTAATGATGAAGTGTGTGTAAGGTTGGTCAGCCATAATAATTGGACCACGTTTGTGGATCTACAATATGAAATCGTAATGATGAAGTGTGTGTAAGGTTGGTCAGCAATAATAATTTGACCACGTTTGTGGATCTACAATATGAAATCGTAATGATGAAGTGTGTGTAAGGTTGGTCAGCCATAATAATTGGACCACGTTTGTAGGTCTACAATATGAAATCGTAATGATGAAGTGTGTGTAAGGTTGGTCAGCCATAAAAATTGGACCACGTTTGTATATCTACAATATGAAATCGTAATGATGAAGTGTGTGTAAGGTTGGTCAGCAATAAAAATTGGACTACGTTTGTAGATCTACAATATGAAATCGTAATGATGAAGTGTGTGTCAGGTTGGTCAGCCATGATAATTGGACCACGTTTGTAGATCTACAATATGAAATCGTAATGATGAAGTGTGTGTAAGGTTGGTCAGCCATAATAATTTGACCACGTTTGTAGATCTACAATATGAAATCGTAATGATGAAGTGTGTGTAAGGTTGGTCAGCCATAATAATTGGACCACGTTTGTATATCTACAATATGAAATCGTAATGATGAAGTGTGTGTAAGGTTGGTCAGCCATAATAATTGGACTACGTTTGTGGATCTACAATATGAAATGGTAATGATGAAGTGTGTGTAAGGTTGGTCAGCCATAATAATTGGACCACGTTTGTATATCTACAATATGAAATCGTAATGATGAAGTGTGTGTAAGGTTGGTCAGCCATAATAATTGGACCACGTTTGTAGATCTACAATATGAAATCGTAATGATGAAGTGTGTGTAAGGTTGGTCAGCCATAATAATTTGACCACGTTTGTGGATCTACAATATGAAATGGTAATGATGAAGTGTGTGTAAGGTTGGTCAGCCATAATAATTGGACCACGTTTGTATATCTACAATATGAAATCGTAATGATGAAGTGTGTGTAAGGTTGGTCAGCCATAATAATTGGACCACGTTTGTGGATCTACAATATGAAATCGTAATGATGAAGTGTGTGTAAGGTTGGTCAGCAATAATAATTTGACCACGTTTGTGGATCTACAATATGAAATCGTAATGATGAAGTGTGTGTAAGGTTGGTCAGCCATAATAATTGGACCACGTTTGTAGGTCTACAATATGAAATCGTAATGATGAAGTGTGTGTAAGGTTGGTCAGCCATAATAATTGGACCACGTTTGTATATCTACAATATGAAATCGTAATGATGAAGTGTGTGTAAGGTTGGTCAGCAATAAAAATTGGACTACGTTTGTAGATCTACAATATGAAATCGTAATGATGAAGTGTGTGTAAGGTTGGTCAGCCATAATAATTGGACCACGTTTGTGGATCTACAATATGAAATCGTAATGAATAAGTGTGTGTAAGGTTGGTCAGCCATAATAATTGGACCACGTTTGTATATCTACAATATGAAATCGTAATGATGAAGTGTGTGTAAGGTTGGACAGCCATAATAATTGGACCACCTTTGTAGATCTACAATATGAAATCGTAATGATGAAGTGTGTGTAAGGTTGGTCAGCCATAATAATTTGACCACGTTTGTGGATCTACAATATGAAATCGTAATGATGAAGTGTGTGTAAGGTTGATCAGCCATAATAATTGGCCCACGTTTGTATATCTACAATATGAAATCGTAATGATGAAGTGTGTGTAAGGTTGGTCAGCCATAATAATAATAATAATCACATAGGAATTGGATCAGATATGTAAGTATCTACAATGTATTGGTGTGTATATGCTTTATGTCAAACAGTAATGCAAATTTGCATTCAAAGTATGTATGTATATTGCATGTGGAGGGGGTTAATGGCAATGAGGGTTGTTTCAGATGAATGCGTTGAAGCTGAGGATTTGTCGCCCATGAGAATTGTACCATGTGCATGTGTTGATGCTGAGGGTTTGTCGCCAATAGGAAGTGTACCACGTGCATGTGTTGATGCTGAGGGTTGGTCGCCCATGATAATTGTACCATTTGCATGTGTTGATGCTGAGGGTTGGTCGCCCATGTAAATTGTACTTTGTGCATGTGTTGATGTTGATGTCATGAAAATGTTATTTTTTACAGAAATATAAGTGTGAATCATTTGCATGACAATGTATTATATAGGCCACAGTAAGATTGGTCGCCCATGATCTTATGCATATAGATCACTGAATGGTCAGTCAGCAATGTTGTTTATCGGACCAGAATGTCTTTGAGATACTTTTTATACCCCAGCTACGAAGTAAGCGGGGGTATATAGCGGTCCGTCCGTCCGTCCGACCGACCTTCCGTTCGGTCAATTTTCTCAAAAACCGTCAAAGGTACATCAACCAAACTTTGTACAGTTGTTAACCATGTTCTTCCGATCGCGCACAGACAATTTTAAATTTTCTGAGATTTAAATTGTTTGTCGTTTCCATGGAAACGTCACTTTTTGGACTTAGTTTTATTGTGTTTAATCGGGACAAGTTTTTTCGGAAACTGTTCAAACTAGGTGAATGAAATTTTAGTTGTGAGTACTCATGACCATACTCTATATCGAGTTCGAAAACCACTTCCAAAATAGTATTTTTTACGGAGTTATGGCCCTAATTGAACTTAATTTTTTTATCAAAAGAACTGTGATACTCCAATGGGGACAAGTTTGCTCGGAAACTATTACATCTAGGTGAATGAAATTTAACATGGAGGTAGTCCAGATGCCATATGTATATATATATGTATATATATATATATATATAGATATTAGATATATATATATATATATAGATAGATATTAGACATAGATATTTAATCATTCTTCCTCATCCTACCAGTTTCACCTTCTTTGGGGACAGGATACCGCAGTGGTTAGCGCGTTCGGTCCGTGGTTCGAATCCCGCCAGGCAACGGCAACATTGTCTGCTGTAGAGAACTGTTCTACACGAAGTCAGGTTTGGGTGCAATGCTTCACTGAATTTCAGCGTAGTACCACCAATGGTTCGCTAGTTCCAGCCCTTGCTCGCAGGTTTCACCGCAGTGGATAGCCACAATGTCTTAGCGCGGTGAGCTTTCTCCCTGCCATAATACTAGCAGCGGCGATATAAGTGAAATACTCTTGAAACCCCAACTCACCTCACCTCAGTTTCTTTCTGTTTTCTAAACATGGCAGACCCAATATAAGGCCATACTCGTTCATGCAAAACTATTTTGGTATTGGCTTTTTAAAAAATATGTATTCGACCATGTCAAAACCATATTAGCGTGAATTTGTTTTTTGGTTTTGATTACCTAAGTTTGGATACAAAAAATTATTTAATGTTGTTTAAATAATTACACAATGTTTATTTCAACATTATTGGCGATAGCCGAATCTCAATCAAACTTCTATGAATAACCAAACCTCGTCCAAGTTTAAATACTTGTACACTTTCGTGTGGGACTGAAGATACAGAGAAAGGGGTTCATTCTCAGGTTAGACAACATTAAAACGAAACCCACTTTTTCATCATTTTTATTGCAAATTACCCTAAAACACAAACACTATAAACATGCTCTGCAGTATTCAACTGAACACAACTTCCTGTGTTAAACATTCCCATGAATCAGAGGAAATTATCAGATAAATAGTTGGTTCGCAATGTGAGTTGAAAATCTCGCTGGATAAAAGAGACTATACGATTAGAAGAATTAAGAAACTGTGAAACTATGACGTGAACTGATTTTGCAGATTCCGATTGTTTTGAGTACATAATTTTGACTGAATTGTGCAGAGAAACAAGCTATAACAAAAACTTTGCAAAACATAACAAAAGCAAACACATGGTTATACTTATACATAATCTAATAACCCATGATATGCTAAACAATCTGACTAAATGTTGAATGATCTCACTATTAAATGTTGAGTAATATAACTATTAAATGTAGAATGATCTAACTATTAAATGTTGAATGATCTAGCTAACTGTTAAATGTTGAATTATCAAACTATTAAATGTTGAATGACCTAGCTATTAAATGTTGACTGATCTAGCTATTAAATGTTGAGTAATCTAACTATTAATTAATGTTGAATAATCTTACAAATAAATGTTGAATGACGTAGCTATTAAATGTTGAATGACGTAGCTATTAAATGTTGAATGACGTAGCTATTAAATGTTGAATGATCTAGCTATTAAATGTTGAATGATCTAACTATAAAATGTTGAATGATCTGACTAATTAAGTTGAATAACTTAATAAATAATGAATAATACAATCTGACAAATCCTTATTTATACGTTTTGATAAGACAGCACTCTATATAAGACCCATCGTGTCTGTCCTATCCCAGCACTAACTTCTTTTATTCCCCATTAGCCTGTTGCGTCCCGTCACTAGCCTGTTGTGTCCCGCCACTAGCCTGTTGTGTCCCGCCACTAGCTTGTTGTGTCCCGCCACTAGCCTGTTGTGTCCCGCCACTAGCTGGTTGTGTCCCGCCACTAGCCTGTTGTGTATCCCCACTAGCCTGTTGCGTCCCGCCACTAGCCTGTTGTGTCCCGCCACTAGCCTGTTGCGTCCCGCCACTAGCCTGTTGTGTCCCGCCACTAGCCTGTTGCGTCCCGCCACTAGCCTATTGTGACTCCCCACTAGCCTGTCGTGTCTCCCCATTAGCCTGCTGTGTCTCCCCACTGGCCTGTTGTGTCCAGCCACTAGACTGTTCTGTCTCCCCACTAGCCTGTTGTGTCGCCAAACTAGCCTGTTGTGTCTCCCCACTAGCCTGTTGTGACTCCCCACTACCCATTTGTGTCCCCAACTAGCCTGTTGTGTCTCCCCACTAGCCTGTTGTGTCTCCCCATTAGCCTGTTGTGTCTCCCCATTAGCCTGTTGCGTCCTTCCACTAGCCTGTTGTGTCTCCCAATTATCCTGTAATGTCTCCCCATTAGACTGTTGTGTTTAGCCACTAGCATGTTGTGTCCTTCCACTAGCCTGTTTTGTCTCCTTACTAGCCTGCTGTGTCCCCCCACTAGCCTGTTGTGTCATCCCACTGGCCTGTTGTGTCTCTCAACTAGCCTGTTGTGTCTCCCCATTAGCCTGTTGTGTCTCCCCACTAGCCAGCTGAGTCCCCTCACTACCCATTTGTGTCCCCGACTAGCCTGTTGTGTCTCCCCACTAGCCTGTTGTGTCTCCCCATTAGCCTGTTGTGTCTCCCCACTAGCCTTTTGTGTCTCCATACTAGCCTGTTGTGTCCCGCCACTACCATGTTGTGTCCCGCCACTAGCCTGTTGTGTCCTGACATTATAGCCTGTTGTGTCCTGCCACTAGCCGTTTGTGTCTCCATACTAGCCTGTTGTGTCCCGTCACCAGCCTGTTGTGTCCCGCCACTAGCCTTTTGGGTCTCCATACTAGCCTGTTGTGTCCCGCCACTAGCATGTTGTGTCCCGCCACTAGCCTGTTGTGTCCTTCCATTATAGCCTGTTGTGTCCTGCCACTAGCCGTTTGTGTCTCCATACTAGCCTGTTGTGTCCCGTCACCAGCCTGTTGTGTCCCGCCACTAGCCTGTTGTGTCCTGCCATTATAGCCTGTTGTGTCCTGCCACTAGCCGTTTGTGTCTCCATACTAGCCTGTTGTGTCCCGTCACTAGCCTGTTGTGTCCCGTCACTAGCCTGTTGTGTCTCCCCATTAGCCTGTAATGTCTCACCATTAGACTGTTGTGTTTAGCCACTAGCATGTTGTGTCCCTCAACTAGCCTGTTGTGTCTCCCCACTAGCCTGTTCTGTCTCCCCACTAGCCTGTTTTGTCTCCTTACTAGCCTGTTTTGTCTCCTTACTAGCCTGTTGTGTCTCCTTACTAGCCTGCTGTGTCCCCCCACTAGCCTGTTGTGTCATCACTCTGGCCTGTTGTGTCTCTCAACTAGCCTGTTGTGTCTCCCCATTAGCCTGTTGTGTCTCCCCATTAGCCTGTTGTGTCTCCCCATTAGCCTGTTGTGTCTCCCCATTAGCCTGTTGTGTCTCCCCACTAGCCTGCTGTGTCTTCCCACTAGCCTGTTGTGTCTCCCCACTAGCCTGTTGTGTCTCCCCAGTTTGCTTTGGTTCATCCCAAACTTGACCCAGTCCATCCAGCGATTGTCCCAGACCATCTAGAGTCTGCTTTAATAACACTAAACATTGCTGATACCCATTATTACCTTCATAGATTGTTTGTTCTGTCTTAGTGCGGACTTGATGTATTTCACGATGCACTTGTTTTTTTCCAGCATGACATTGTTGTATTTCATCAACATCCTGTTCTTTCATTCGGCGTGCTTCTTGTATTTCATCAACATCGTGTTCCATCCTTCGTCGTGCTTGTCCTATCCCAGCACTAGCTTCTTTTATTCAATCACGTACAATTGAAACCTTAGATTGTTCTATTTCAATATTATTATAGTAAACTGCTCGTTTTATTCTACTTCGCACTTGTGCCTCTCCACTAGCCATGTCTATTCCATCAAAATGCCTTTTTTTTTATTCAGACTTCATTTATTTCACGATACACTTGTTTTGTCTCAGCATAACTTTGTAGTATTTTATCATCACCCTGTTCTATCACTCGTCGTACTTGTTGTATTTCATCAACATCCTGTTCTATCTCTCGTCGTGCTTGTTGTATTTCATCAACATCCTGTTCTATCTCTCGTCGTGCTTGTTGTATTTTATCAACATACTGTTCTATCCCTCGTCGTGCTTGTTGTATTTTATCAACATACTGTTCTATCCCTCGTCGTGCTTGTTGTATTTTATCAACATACTGTTCTATCTCTCGTCGTGCTTGTCCTATCCCAGCACTAGCTTCTTTTATTCAACCACGTACAATTGAAACATTAGATTGTTTTATTTCAACATTATTATAGTAAACTGCTTCGCTTATTACGGCATGAGCTCGTTTTATTCCACTACACGCTAGTATCATGATGTGTCTCCCCCTTAGCCTGTTGTGTCTCCATACTAGCCTGCTGTGTCTCCCCATTAGCCACGTCTATTCCATCTAAAGCCTTTTTTAGTCCGACGCAAGCATTGTTTAGTCCCTTTAAACGAGCCTTTTCTTTTCCATGGGTTTGTTGGGGACCACCACCAGCTAAAGTTGGCTGTGGTTCATCCAGAACTTGACCCAGTCCACCTAGAGCCTGCTTTAATCCCACTAAACATTGGTTATACCCCTTATTAATTTCATTTATCGTTTGTTCTTTCTGGGTGCGGACTTTTATTTCACGACGCACTTGTTTTGTCTCAGCATGACTTTGTTGTATTTCATCATCATCCTGTTTTTTCTCTCTTAGTGCTTCTTGTATTTCATCAACAGCCTTTTTTATCCCTCGTCGTACTTGTTGTATTTCATCAACATCCTGTTCTATCCCTCGTCGTACTTGTTGTATTTCATCAACATCCTGTTCTATCCCTCGTCGTGCTTGTTGTATTTTATCAACATACTGTTCTATCTCTCGTCGTGCTTGTTGTATTTCATCAACATCCTGTTCTATCTCTCTGAGTGCTTGTTGTATTTCATCATCACCCTGTTCTATCCCTCGTCGTGCTTGTTGTATTTCATCAACATCCTGTTCTATCTCTCTGAGTGCTTGTCCTATCCCAGCACTAGCTTCTTTTATTCAACCACGTACAATTGAAACATTAGATTGTTTTATTTCAACATTATTATAGTAAACTGCTTCGCTTATTACGGCATGAGCTCGTTTTATTCCACTACACGCTAGTATCATGATGTGTCTCCCCCTTAGCCTGTTGTGTCTCCATACTAGCCTGCTGTGTCTCCCCATTAGCCACGTCTATTCCATCTAAAGCCTTTTTTAGTCCGACGCAAGCATTGTTTAGTCCCTTTAAACGAGCCTTTTCTTTTCCATGGGTTTGTTGGGGACCACCACCAGCTAAAGTTGGCTGTGGTTCATCCAGAACTTGACCCAGTCCACCTAGAGCCTGCTTTAATCCCACTAAACATTGGTTATACCCCTTATTAATTTCATTTATCGTTTGTTCTTTCTGGGTGCGGACTTTTATTTCACGACGCACTTGTTTTGTCTCAGCATGACTTTGTTGTATTTCATCATCATCCTGTTTTTTCTCTCTTAGTGCTTCTTGTATTTCATCAACAGCCTTTTTTATCCCTCGTCGTACTTGTTGTATTTCATCAACATCCTGTTCTATCCCTCGTCGTACTTGTTGTATTTCATCAACATCCTGTTCTATCCCTCGTCGTGCTTGTTGTATTTTATCAACATACTGTTCTATCTCTCGTCGTGCTTGTTGTATTTCATCAACATCCTGTTCTATCTCTCTGAGTGCTTGTTGTATTTCATCATCACCCTGTTCTATCCCTCGTCGTGCTTGTTGTATTTCATCAACATCCTGTTCTATCTCTCTGAGTGCTTGTCCTATCCCAGCACTAGCTTCTTGTATTCCATCAAGTACAATTGAAACATTATATTGTTCTTTTTCAACATCATGAGCTCGTTTTATTCCATTACACGCTTGTTGTATTCCATCAAGAAAAAAGTTAAACTTGTAAATGCTTTTTATCAATCTCCTTTTCACAATTTCATCATTCTGAGCAAAAAATAAAATCCGAAGAATTTCAGGAACGTTGAAAATAATACCTGAAACAATTATGTATTTTATAGTGTCGCTTTGTCCCCACTGGTTAAGGTCACGAATCCACAAGCCTGTCCATATCAGAAGAGGTACAACGAAAGCAGATTCGAAAAGAAGCTTTAAAAACATTTGAATCTTTGATCGATGTTCATCTACTAGCTTTAGAAATAACCTTTTACTTATTCCCAAATCCCCATGTTTATTAACTTGACAATTGCCTTTCAGTTGTTCATTTTCCATCATAGTGTTGATGATGAGGGTTAAGAAATTGTAGTACTGTTGTTGTGGGTAATATAAACACTTTATCGAAAAAAGAACAGCTGCAGAAATGTAGGTAAAAATGGCTGAAATGAAATCTGGAAAGGTTAACAGAGAGAGGATGCAAAATGTGAAAAACATGCAGAATAACATCAACGATTTGAACAAAATAATTGAACCACAGAAAATCCAAAAACTTAAAATAATTATAAAAAAAAAATAAAAAAAAATAATTGCTATTTTCTTTCCCATAGACAAATTTTCTTCCGATATGCTTTTGCACATCTTCTCAACGACAATAAACCATGGGAGACAAAAACGCAATCTATTTTTTTCTGTTGTGCTCATCAAAATTTCAGCACTTCTTTTTGGAAACAGAATCACTCTTTTAGTGAATACGTCAAGAATAATTAACAGAATACTCAGAATAAGGTAAAACCAAATGGGAAATGCATCACTAGTAAAAAAAGATCCAGGCGGTAACAAAGAATATTTGGCATAGGCATTGTGCTTCTTTAAATCTGATAACATAGTTTTCGCCTCTGGTACACTTGCATCTATGATATATGAAATGTACAATCCCGATGGAAACAATATCAAGAGAACAAAGACAGAGAGGAGGAAACGCTTCCAACATCGTAAGGAACAGCAAGTACAGCAAGCACAGCAAGAACAGCAATATTTGCAGCAATCTTTGCAGCAATCTTTGCAGCAATCTTTGCAGCAATCTTTGCAGCAACCTTTGCAGCAACATTTGCAATAATATAATATATAATGAATAGGGGACAAACTAACATCTACAAAGGTTAATGGACTTCTAAACCCAAGATAAATGATATCATGATCGCGAGATGTATTTTCTAAGTAAAGAAAGAAAAGTGGAAAAAACAACAAAGCCGCGATACTGAATGTAAAGGCTAACCACGACCACTTTCTGGTCAACGGTCGATATTTTCCCTCAATAACCACAACATAGTCATTTGAGGTGAAATTAAAATCTAAATGAGAACACATGTATCTGAAGTCACTAAAGTAAAATCTGAAAAGTTTTGCAAAGTTTTTAAAAGAATCGGTAATATCCTCTTTGAAGTACGCCTGACACCAAACACTGTTCATCAGATCGTTTTGGTCGTTTTCACTCTAAATGTTTGTCAGGTCCCTCAAGGCTTTAACAATTGCTTCCGTTGTTTCTTTGGTCCCTAAGACTAAAGAACACTTATCATTGTCCTTAATTCTAAATATCAGCTCCACATGTCTGTAGGTATAGTGGTCTAAAAGACCAAATGACCACACCATATACATCCAAGGTAGGTCAAGAACGTGATTTGTTCCGGGATTGTCTCCAAATGTCCAAACCATGGAATTCTTCTGGAAAATGTTGGAGGTTGGGGTATCCCCGACACCATCCGGGAACTTCAGGTCAAGGTAAAAGTGTTTGATATTCTCGTTATGAATCAAGTGAGATATTCTCCCAGCGCTGGTTGCATTCACCTCCAGTTGACAAGGGTTGTGCTGGATATGTTGAAGCTTGACGTCTCCACCAAGATCCCTGGCATACGCAACAATGAAACACACCATCGCAGTTCCTGCAGGAAGTAGGAACAAGAGCCACTGCAGGAAACATTGAAGCTTTGGCCATGTAGTTCCCGGAGTACTGCCTTTTCCCCCATTACTGGTTTCCAAAGAGTCATAACCTATTGTATACCAAACCGAAAAAAAACAACATTTAAAGGAATGTAACACTTTTAAAAGGTTTTACGAAATCGTCTGATCATTCAAAGAGAGTTGATGTAAAGCATACCTGAATTTATATGATATAGTTAATGATAAATTCACTAGAGTTTCATTTTGAAAACCATCACAAACCTTGGGTTCGAATCCCGCAAAGGAGTCGGCCCGTAAAAGTACAAGAATTTGTACTATTCAAGGTAGAATTATATACAAATATAATCATGTCATAACACCAACATGTAACCTAGTTTTTGCACGGTGCAAGTGAACGTATAATCTCACCCATAATGACCCATATCCAATTGCGGCTTAAGCCAAGAATCTACCGGGGTCTGCCATGATCGGTTTCCATTTATATTGACTTAATCAAAGTTACCCTGTCGGGAGAAAGGAAGTAGACGAGACACGTGAGCAATGAAGTTAACATAAATATCCATACTAAACTGTGGCACATGTATGTTAAATAGCTTTGAGAAGAAATAGATAATAGAGTTAAGCTTGTCAGGGTATCACCTCACAAGAAATTAAGAATTCCCAATAGTTGACAGAGGAATGAGGGATTGAGGAATGACAGAAGCCATTTTGATGGAATGTGAAAATCTCACCATGACACATGACTTGTTTCTAAATCATTTTCAACTACATATGCTGTAACATGCCCGTAACATTAGATAATCCGCATTGCTTCAAAAACACTTGAACACCTTTTGCCTACAAATAACCAGCCAATTACATTATTTTCAATCAAGCAATATTGTCAGTACCCGCATGAGAAGACTTCTTAATGATCGTCAATTTTAAAATCACCACATTGTATTCGGTGACAACATTAATGCTTTATATGTACTCATGGTAAAAATAGTTGACACCCCTAAACAGAAAATTGATTGTAGAAAACTAAATGCATTTTTAACAATTAGTACAGTTAGATATTATGGTATTTTCGAAATAATAATGTAAACTAAATAATACCTGCCACGTATGCATTGTGTGCGAATGAGACTCCATGAAAGTTGTTGTGTATATGTTGGTTCAGTAGAACTTTTCATTATTTATTGAAACAAAATGAGAACACTGTAAAAATATACCAATGCCAAGATCTCAAGACACAATGAATAAAAACTTTCGAGTAAATTTCAGTTTTCTCATAACCTCTTTCTTTGGTATTTTAAAATATAAGTGGAGACATAGCTTATAGGACACTATTCACAAAAAGACATCTAGTAGTAACATGCTTTACCAAAAAAATAATCGAAACTGACACGTTACGTTGTTTATATAACATTTCATTCCTGTAACTATTAAGGGGTTCCAACCATTATTACCATGAGCATATATAAAATTTGAAATTAATATGAAGTTACTGTAATTATGTAGCTCGAAATAATAAGAATAAGATCATCTATATTGTATTACTACTGATGCCTGCAACCATTATGTTGGCTTTTGATATGTTATATAAATTTTGCTTTTGTTACTGAAATGTTCGTTTATCCCTGGTTTTTCAAATTGGAGGTCACTTTCGCCTAAAATATCCGTCTTTTGAGTGAGTGAGTTATTGTTTAACGCCACTTGGGCAATATTGCAGCCATAAGCGGCGAGAAATTTGATTAAATTAGATACACTAAATGCCAAAAGAAACATTACTCCATTTCTTTTTTTAATAACTTTTTAGGTATCAAAGATATTTGAGAAATGAATGGTTCAAAAGAAAGCTGAATAACGTAGCTTTATGCTAATGAAACGTTAAAAAATCCTGATGGATTCATATTGTGGCAAAATGCAGCTTGTTTAAGAAGTTTAAAATTGTCCGGTTATCGACCAAGCTGGTAGTAACCAATAAATGTGATTTAGATGTCCAGAAGAAGTTGAAGTTAAACGTTTACGTTTGTGACTAGACAAAAAGGTTGTTAGCTTTACATCATAACCCCTAAACGATGAAAATACTGTTATTGAGTAAGTTTAAGTGTGAAACTTATGAAATGTATTTTTCTAGTCATTAAATATCTTTTCTCGTAATTTACCTTGCTGTGTTGTCAAATGACTTAATAGTATTTAGGATCACAGACGATTATTTATGTGAACATTTTTGCTTGAAAATGAAAACTTTTCATTTTTTTTCCATCACTCAAACGCATTATCACTAAAATGTAGCAAAAGTCAAGCAGCATTTGCATGAAGTGAATGCTTCTACAGGGTATAAAAGGTGCCTACTTTGCATGATATGGCAACAATGTACGAAATCATGCCGCGATTGACAAGTTGAGAAAGAGAAAGAGCTCTGGGAATATGTTGCAGCTTGGGTCGACCAACAACGATGTTGCCAATGCCTTTGGATGTCACCGTATGACCATCATTAGGCCTATCATGCCTATCAGGCCTATCAGCGGTGACTAATATAATTATTTGCAGTGTAATTTTTAATGTGCCGAAGGTCTTTTTGGATGGCTTTAGCTTCTGCAGTGAAGATGCTACTGCCATTGTGCAGTCTGGAAGCAATTGTTTTAGATGGAGTCACAGTTGCAGCAGCAACTGTAGGGCCATCCTTAGACCCGTCTGTATATATTTGTTTATAATCTGTGAAAATATCACAGAGCTCATAGAAAGCCTGTTGAAATACTTGATCAGTGTCAGATTTTTTTTATATTTGGTTAAAGAGAGATTAAGACGGGACTTGACCAGCTGCCATGGTGGAGTGACAAGCAAACCGTACTCTGCTATTGTTGAGAGGTCAATATCTGATTCTTCAACATGTTGTTAAGGCGTATACCGAGAGGAGGAATTGCTTTAGGTTTTGAGTTATTCTGGATTGAATACGCAGTTGCAAGCAGGATTTGAAGGGTTAGATTTTAGTTTAGTGATGTATTGAAGTGCTAGCTTGATGCGCCGATCTTCAAGAGATGGCTCATCAGCATCAACATAGAGACTTTCAACAGGTGAAGTTCTGAAGGCCCCAAGACAAAGCCTGAGACCCTGGTGGTGAATTGTATCTAGCATTTTAATATAAGAGGGGCGGGCAGATCCATAGATTATGGATCCGTAATCCAGTTTGGAGCGGAAAAGTGATCGATAGAGATGCAGAAGAGTTTCTTCATCTCCACCCCATTTATTGTTTGATACGACCTTTAAGAATTTAGCTTTTAGATATTTAGATGAGGAATAAAAGAAAGTTTACTGTCAAAAGTGAGACCAAGAAACTTGGTCTCAGGAACGACTTCGATCAGAGTTTTATCCAGAAAAAGTTCTGGATCTTTGAGCATTTTGCGCGTATTGCAAAAATGCACACAAGATGTTTTGACTGTGGAAAATTTTCCAACGACCATTTGTGTATTTTGTTGAGGCATAGCTGCAATTGGCGCTCGATTGATGGCATATTTTGGCCTCTGCAGGAAACTCCAAAATCGTCCACAAATAGTGAACCATCAGTATGGTCATTTAAGACTTTAGCCAAGCTGTTGATCTCAATGCTAAATAATGTGACAGATAAAATGCTACCTTGTGGGACACCCATTTCTTGATCAAAGATTTCAGAAAGTGTGGAACCCATGCGCACTTTAAATTGACGGTCATTTAAAAAGTTAGATATAAAATGAGGCATACGACCTCGCAAGCCAAATTGAAATAAATCTTTTAGGATGCCATGCTTCCATGTAGTGTCGATAGCTTTTTCTAAATCGAAAGATAGACACAACATGTTCTTTGTTAATAAATGCATCACAAATAAATGATTCTAAACGAACAAGATGATCAGTGGTACTGCGTTGTTTTCCGGAAACCACATTGAATATCAGTCAGTAATTTATTAGTTTCCATGTACCAAACTAGACATCATTGATCAACCGTTCCATAGTTTTACATACGGAATTTGTTAAGGCTATAGGACTGTAGTTGGAAGAGTCTGTATGATCCTTCCCAGGCATAATAACAGCATTGTGCCAACAAGATGGAAATTCACCAGTTACCCAAATATGATTAAATACATGAAGTAGGACCTCGAGGCAAGGTTCCGGTAAATGTTTTAGAGGTTGATAATGGATTTCATCAGAGCTGGTTGCTGTATCATGAGCTTTAGAAAGTGCAGTTTTGAGCTCTGACAAGGAGAAGTGTTCATCATAATCTTCTCCATTGTCAGATTTGAAATTAAGTGGTCGTTTTTCCTGTACCTTTTGGTACCTTTGGAAAGCAGGGACATAATTTTCAGATGAAGAATTTTTAGAGATTGTTTCAGCCAACTTATTGCCAATGTCAGATTTTGATGTGAGAAGGTCATCATTGACCTTAAGATGTTTTATTGTAGATTTGGAACCTTTGCCTTTAATTCTACTTATCATATTCCAGACTTTGCTGATAGGTGTTCTGGAATTGATCTTAGAGACATAGCCTCACCAAGATTCGCGTTTTTGTTGGTTGATCGTGCATCGAGGTTTAGCTCGAGCCTTGGGACAGTTATCTAAGTTAATTCTTGTAGCTCATTTACTGAGCTTGCGTTCAGCTTTTTTTACGTGCCTTAATGGCAAATTCAGGTTTCATTAAACCATGGCTTGTGAATGCGTGGATTTGCCGAGGTTTTAGGGATAGTTTCAGTTGCTATAGCAATGAGACCTTTAGAAAAGGCCTCAACAGGATCAGTTGCATTAACTATTTCATCAAATATAATACGATCACGGCATAGGGCAGAAAATGTACCCCAATCAGCCTTGGAAAATTTCCAACGAGGATTGTGCTCCTCGGGAATAGCTGATGAGGGTTCTAATACAATTGGGAAGTGGTCGCTCCCACATTTATCCTCATGGACTGACCATGAGAAGTCATGTAAAAGGGATGCATCAGTTACTGATAAATCTATAGCTGTATATGATCCTGTATCAGGATGTAGATATGTGTTTGAACCATCATTGAATAGACATAAATCATTTTGGGTGAGGAAACTTGCGAGTATTTTACCCCTAGTGTCAAGGGTATTACTACCCCAGATAGGATTGTGACCGTTGAAGTCACCCATGATAATGAAAGGTTTAGGTAATTTGGTAACAAGTTGATCAAGATCTTTTATTGTAAGATCTTGAGATGGTGGAATATATAAAGAACAAAGAGTTAAAGTTTTAAATAACGATAAGCTGACAGCTCCAGCTTGTAGTTGTGTTTTTAATGGAATTAGTCTGTGGATAATTCCATCACGTATTAAAATTGATGTACCCCCTTTTGCCCTATCAGCAGAAGGGGAGAAAAATTTATAAAAGGTGAATGGTCTCATTGCAACTTTATCAGATTCTTTAAAGTGAGTTTCCTGAAGGCAAATAGATTGGGGATTGTACTTTTGGGCTAGCAAGCCCAATTCGTTAAAATTGACCCTAAAGCCTCGACAATTCCACTGGAGAATCGCCATAGATGCAAGGATAAAATAAAATATTAAAAGCCTCATGGTGGATGTTTTACCGGGGAGAAGCGACCTTCCAAGGACTCAACCCTATGCCCCTTTTTAGGCGAGTTGTTAAGAGATGCTGAGATCCATACTTGTTGTAGACCTCGACCGCACTCCTTAGGCCTTTGAGCTTGACAGGCTCTTTGAGGGATAGAAGAGGGAATGTCATGGTACCAAGAAGTTGAATTGCCGAGTTTGCATTGAATTAGGGGATCATACACCCACTGAATGTCTGTCTGAGTTGATACAGAGCATTTAGTGGCAGTTGCTGATGATACTATGGTTGAGTATGAGGGTTTAGGACCCTCAAGAACCAGGCGTTTTGCTTCGGGGAAAGAGATACTGCGTGATTTTAAATTTGAGTATTTTAGATTCATGTTGCCAAGGTGGACATTCCTTGGAGGAAGCCAAGTGTTCGCCAGCGCAGTTGGCCCATTTCGGCAACTCCTTGCAGATGTTTGGATTGCTTTCATCCTCGAGTCGAGTCGAGGACAAACACGCTCATCCGCTTTGCAAGAGTTGCTTCCATGGCCAAATTTCTGGCACCGGTAGCAACGGAGGGGGTTAGGGATATATACTTTCGTGGGGAGTTTGTAATACCCTGCATACACTGTTTTTGGAGCTTGTGGAGTTGAAAATGTTAAGACATAGGTGCGAGCCTTGATGATGTAATCCTCCTTCTTCATAGTGAACCGCTTGACAGCAGTCACTGCCTGGCTCTTCAGGTTGCCAAGGAGCTCCTGTTCGGATGAATCATCGAGACATCGATCCTTGTCACAGTTGATGGCTTTGCTGCTGTTTAGCGATGTGTGATAATGGCCTGCAAGGTTAGTAGAGATGGTGCCTCTTGTTTTTTTGGTTTTACTTCCAGAAGAAGGTACCCATTCCCAATCCTTTACATTGAATGGTCTTGGCGAAAGGATTCAGACGGAGAGGTTTATCAGTGGATGATATGACAAGAAATCGAGGAAAGTTGCTTGAATTTGCATTAGAAGTTGAAGTTGAAGATGAAGGTTTTGAGTATGATCATTTTGCAAGTTTAGTTGATTTTGATGATGTTGCCTCTTCCTCAGAAGAGGGACAATCATCCGTTGAAAAATTTTGCTTGTTTTTTACTGAACGGGTCATGTTCGGTTGGTAAACATTTCGTCAACCTGGATCCCCACCCACCACTGAGCACCAACAAGGGCAATGCTGTGTCAGCGGGTTCCTGTTGACTCCACCGGGGATACCAGGATGATATACTCCACTAAAATGTTGCTAATGTTTCACTGGATTGGCCCATGGGCCACCGCTGTCTTGGAAGCTGAGTAAAGTTGATGAATGTGTGCAAGAGAGCACTAAGAAAGTAAAGAAAATAATTGTAAAGAGAGGTAGCAGGGTAAGAAGAAGGATAGCAATGATGTGCGCAACCAAGTGCTTGGCATGACCAGCCGATTGACCAGACCGGACCAATTTGGCCACCTGTCTTTATGAAGTCGGGGCCGAAGCAGTGTATTGATCAGCTACACACAACCCTCAACCACCAGGCATCCGTCTTTTGAAAGTTCTTAATGAGTTTTTTTAACTCTAAAGAAGTTATGTCGACAAATCACAACTCCTTTTACTTGTTGCAATAACAATCTGAAAATTTAACTTTCTCCTTACAAATTAGCTATTATTAACTTTTAAGCTTGAAAAAAGACATTTTACTGTTATGATCTGACGACTGTATAAAACGTGTGATCAGAGTCAAAGTTAAGAAGAAAGAGATAAGGCTTCTCACCTTTCTTTTTGTTTATCACACAACCCATTTTCTTCCTCAACAGTCTTTTTGAGTTTGCAACGTCTACTGCTTTTCAACGTAATAAAACCTGAAATATTTGAGGCAATTTTAAGTGTATGTAAATAGCAATAGTCTTGTAAGTAAACCAAATTTAATTCATCAGGATTTGATATATATTTGTATTATATGTTTACTTAAACACACAATAGACGTTAAACTCGCCTTTAAACACTATTATAAACATTTATTATACAAAAATTCAGGAACAATTACAGAAAATAAAACAATCACAAAACTTATTAAATAAGTTTAATTGATGTCTTGATCTATGACGTAACTGTGTGTAGAGAATATTAATTGAGTGTCGCTAGCTCCAGACAGTGAGTAACCGCTCCGTGACGTCACTAATATACTCGCTGCCATCAGAAGGTGTTCCGATGAGAAAGCTCTAATACAGCGCGTGCAGCAAGTGATTGCTGTCACGTTCATACTCTTAGGATTCGCTTTACAACTCCGTACAGCAACACAGGAAAAGAGGCCGTTAAACGAATATTTGTGTGATTGTATTTGGGTTACTATCGCGTTATTGAAACAATAAAATGTTTCGTTCAATTGCCGAGGTCACTAAACATGATATATTTAACCAAAATCAGCAACAATACTTATATTCCTACGCCTAACGCATTGTTACACTCTCGAACCGATTGCTTGTTATGTTGACTAAGCCTTTGGTTCTTGGCTATCCGTGACGTCATATTCAATTGTTGTCAACTGGGTGTTGACAACAATGCCCCCATGAAAGATGGCAGGGCCACTACCGTAGAGCCAATCGGAGGTAGAGCGCCCTGACTTGGAGGTTGTGAGTGTCGATGACATACTATGTTTACAACACGACTGTCGAAATGTCAGTATTTTCCGAGCGAGAGCATTTAGGCACGAGTGTCGTTAATATAGTATGTCATTAACACGAATATGATAATTTGTTTATAACCGAAGAAATATTTATTGTTTTAAAAAAATATAACCCTCTGTCTATGTAAGGCCACACCGCCTGCAATAGCTGCGGAGGAAAATATCAACGTGATTAGGCGAAAACCGTAGCACCACTACTGTACTTATATTTCATTCGTAATAACATATTTTAATAATCTTCAATAAACAAGAATTTTGTTTGAAACAGCACGTTTTAACGAAGAGCAAAATCAACACGGGAGAAACAGTTAGTAGGTGGCATGCCGGCCGCAAGCTCACGTAGAAAACTGACGTCGTGGAACAGTGAATGCCATAACCTCTAAAGGCAACGTAAAAAAGGAAGAGATTGTCAGTCAGTGAGTGGAATGTATCTTGGCACATATCTAGAAATGTGTCCCAATGGTTTTACAAATCTGTGCAGTCAAGTGCTGTTTGCCATTCTTTTGAACAGAACACAGCTGACCTGCCCTCGGAGTGTTTTACAACAGGTGTTGTGGCGTGAATGTAGTCGAAAATGTTCATTTGAGTCTTTGATGGTTTTCGTTTGTTCTGTGTAAACCCTAGGCTAATCACAGGCTTTGTATTCACTAGAATTTCATCAACTGATGCTCAACCGACCCCAGCCACCGACCTTGACCTCATTTAACAAATTGTAAATGTTTTGTTTTTTTTTTATTAAAGAATATTCACGAAAGGACAAACCCTTTTTGATAACAATAACAGTGTAAGCTAATCTCGAAGTAACATTATTTCTAAAATGCCAATCTATGAATGAACGTAGTAAAACATAGTACATGTTGATGAATGAAAAAGTAGTCCCCTCGAAATCAAGGGTCAACATATAAAAGCTTTCTCGTAAAATGATATTTTGCCCTTGGGCATCAAATGAAAAATATGAACCCTCATGTTTGCCCTCGTGGGTAATACATTCAAATTTCCTTCATTTTGTTAGCTGTTCAAATCTAGCGCTTGTCTAGTGATATGTCCTGCTGATTTTCTCAGGGTGTGGCCGATTCAACCTCATTTCGTCCACCAGATCCATTTTCTGTATTACTTACTTTACTACCTTTTTTACTTGCTTCTTCTGTCAGACGACAGAGCTTTGCTTTTGGAGTGTCTATGTTAGAGGAGACAGATGTCATCTGCAAAATCAAGGTTTTATAATAAGAGATAAGATACGTCCTTATTTAACACTGGTTTACACTTCGAATGGGTATGTATACTTGCTGTTGTAGATGTTTCGACATATCTAATTGTTGTAAAGTTGTTTGATTATGTGAATGAGCTTGTGTGGCATATCATAGTATTTCATTGTCTTCCAGCTCACTTAAATGCACAGGGGTTCGAATCGCTGTTTTGACAATATTTTCAAAATTCAAAATCTCGATTTTTGCTTTCATATACTGTTTATATACGATATATAAGAATTATGTACTGATATTTCAATTTACCCAGTAAGGAGTTATTTCCCTTTGCAAATACTTTTCACAAATATTCAACTTCCAGCATCAAAGTACTCAGAAAATAGGTCCATCACACTTATTTTTTGTTCATCATATATTATTCTTCAGCGGTACGTTTTCTACAAGTTTTATCATGTTTTGTTCATTATCATTAACTTTTATTCTTGAACAGGACTTTTGAAGAAAATATATAAATAAATGTGAACCAGAAAATACAGTTGGGACACTTCATGTTTTGAAATTACAATCTCTTTGAAACAATGCTCGTTCCAATCAATGTAATAATGACTGGCCATTTTAATCCAAAACAGTACATATTTATGATTTAGAGAAACATCATATTCTGTTACAGTCGATTCTATTATAAAATTCAACAGTCCAACTATACTTTTGAAATTACCAGTGCTATTGTGTTTATCAGTTTTCAATCTTTATTCATATGTATTTTCATGTTTTGGGATGTGTTGAAGTTAAAATGTAAATCAACTGATCTAGAATTTTCTTGTATTTTAATTCAATGTATTGAATTCAGAAATATTCCTTAAGAATACGTACTACTGTTAAGTTCATTTAATGCAAGTTTTACTGTATATATTACATTTATTTGAAACATATCAATATAACCGTTTTACCAATGCCATAAATCATGGGAAAATATGGTCCCATAACAATTCACAATTCACCCTTGACTGCCCCAACTACTTGTTATATATTTTGCTTGATAAATTAAATTAGAAATGGATAATCGTTTTTAAACACGTATGTTTAATTAGAACATAAGTCAATTATAATTGAAGTGTAATGCAGGTTTTAAAAAAAAATATGAAATAAATTTTGTACCCTGCTTCTAATTATTGCTTGTTTATCCATTTCTATCCATAACTATTGAAAAAACAAACAGATGTTTGGTGTTTTTGACTATTTTAATGGTATCCCACTAACGATAATTCTTTTCAATATCACGATTTTGTTATTCAAAACTTCACGCAAAAATTTGGGGATTCATTTCAGTGGCGGATCTAGCAAATTGTGGACCCCCCCCCCCCCCCCCCCCCCCCCCCCCTTTTCAATTGGTGGACCCCCCCCCCCCCCCCCCCCCCCCCCCCCCCCCCCCTTCAACATTCCTGGATCCGCCACTGCATTTCCTAAATCAAAGTAATGAAACTTTACTGAATAAACGTAGAATTGCAATGGAAATGGAAGTGAATGTTGTCCTAATATCATTGACCTGAGAGTGAGATCAAATAACGTGACAGTGAACGGACACAATGTTTATTAAAATATTATTTTCATGGGAAGTGGTGCTTATATAGTTTGTAAATAGGATCGGATACATTTATTTATGATCGTTGCCTATCAATCGGCACGATGGTCATTGTATGTTCGTCATTCCACATTTGCAATATTTCCGCATTCGTTTTACGGTGCAACAAAAATAATTGCTTGTCAAATGTGTTTAACATTTATCGAACTAATAATTAGAAAACCTAATGATTTATTTCATTATTTCATTCGATATTTCCGTTTCGCAGACAATAACTGAGCAAATCATTCGGAATGTAAGTGACTCGCCTTGGCCAAACTTGTAACAGTTATCTCCCTTGAGTAAGGGGCGTGGTTAACTGACGTCATAATTGACCAATGGGAGGCGTTTTCTATTTCCGAGCGATTGCGAAGAGACGTGTGTGATTTCCGGAAAAACCGATGTTTTCCCGATGTCGTCCACATATATGTACAAAAAGGAGGGTTGGGTCATTGCGAGGGTCAGTGGTCAAATGTGTCGTGAAGTTGGAGACATTGGTTGGGATTCACAGAAAGCCCAAATACTTGTCTATATGTTCAATGCCTTATTTTATGGGGAAAGCAAAGATTGATCGAACCGCACGTTAGAATAGTTTGGCAGTCCAGTTTTCGATCAGAAGTTCGTAGAGCAAGTGTCCTCCCTTGTGTCTTTATATCAATAGCGGGTATATTTATCCCAAATCTTTATTTCTTAACCGATTTCGCTCAAATTTGGAATATAAGCTCACAGTATCGTATATAAACAGTAAATGAAAGCAAAAATCGAGATTTTGAATTTTGAAAAATATTGTCAAAACAGCGATTCGAACCCCTGTGCTTTAATGTCACCACTATCAAATGCCTGTCAAACGTGGAGTTTGCCATTCCAATGATAGTTCAACTGTGATTTCCAGCGTAACAAATTGATCTGTACAAGATCTTACCTATCTGAAACCTGTTTGCTAACCAAGTAAATTTGCACCCAGCGCTTGCTTTAGCGGGTTGAGGATAATTCTAGTCAGGATCTTGCTTGGAAGAGACAAAAAGCATAGTGTCTCTTTCTTCTCCTCTTCAGTTACATGTCTGGGTGCTTAGCACTGTATGGTGATGATGTTCCGACCTTTTCATTTGAATATTGCTGAGAGAAATTCCTGGTGAGAGTGGTTTCCATTATAGCTTGTAGGAGAGCTACTACGTGTGTGTGCGTGGATGGTCAAGTTACTCATGGCCTAAGTAGATGGTAGTGTTTCCACTACCGAGTTGTTCCACCTCGATTCACATGGTCGTAGGATCTTTAGGTTATAACGCTCTATCTCTCTGCAGACTTTGTCAAGTCGCTAGCCTTGTGGTGTTATTTGTTGGCAGTTCCTCAGCTAACTAGCTAACAGTTAGCTTTCCAGAGATATCTTCTTGAACCAAATTGGCTTCTACAATGTTTCCTGTACTTTCTGTAATAAAACATGTTTCATGGGAACAATGTGTTAGTCAAGTGCTCAATACCCAACGTGGGATCATTTTTTTTCCGAACTCTCCCCCAAGACCAGTTCAGCTTGGATGAACCTGCTAGGAATTAATACTCCCGCCGACATAGCTCTCAAATTCCAAGCCACAGCCTGAACATTCATCACGTCATGTGGACGCATGTGAGTTGTTTTTACACACTTTTGTTGCAGATGTACCAATACGGTAATTACAATATTGTATATTTATGTGGCGACTTTAATAGCCTGCTGATCTCATGGACTATATTGAAAGTGTTGATGATCTACCAAAAAGACAGTCATTTGATGAAGTTGTTAATAATCACGGCCGTTTATTTATTGACTTTCTTATCAACGCCAATTTATCTATGGTGAACGGTCAGTGTGACCCGGATGGCAATGGTTTTACTTAAGTTTCTCCACGCTGGGTGTCTGTTGTTGACTATTGTTTATGCCATTATGAAAAACTAGATAGTAATTTTAGGTTTCAGGTACGTCGACCAACCTTATTTATAAACTGAAATTGGTTGGAATTGAAACTTGACCACCCTGTTTAACTTGGTATGTTGAACCTGTGTGTAATGACGTCACAGAGATCAGTGATGACACTCAACCTGACGTCGTGTTTAGAGCTGACAGTTTGGTTATATGTTTTATGTCAATGAGGAGTCTTATGAAAGTATTAAGAGGATAATACAAACTATAGAAACCGAAAATGCGGATCAGGAAATTCTCAATTCAGCGTTCGATAATTTTGTAGATACTGTTAAGACGGAAATGTATGATAAACTCCCAACAAGGCGTATTGTGTTGAACTCTTGCAGGAGCAACAAATGTAGAAACCATGGTGGAGCGAGGATCTCACTGGTAAATGGAATGATATGTGCGCTGCTGAACGCGAGTGTAGAGGGAATTCAAGATTGTATATGTTAGGAAACGTCAGGTATTTGATCGGTATGTGAAGAGAGCAAAGCGTCAACATGTGAGGGATACTCTTGCTAGACTAGAGGAGATGTGTGACAGTGGTACACATGACTTCTGGAAGGAAATAGGTCACATCGGTATAGCGAATGAAAGAAAGAAGAAAATTCCAATGGAGGTGAAGCGAGAGGATGGGACGGTTTGTTACGATACCAAGACTGTGTTGAAGACGTGGGAAACGGCCTATTCCAGTCTTTTGAACTGCAATGTTGACACCAGAAGTGACAATGATGCTGATGACTTCATCAATATAGATGACGTCACGGATGTTAGTAGCCTGAACTCTGATTGTCCCCCGCCGCAACGCGGAACGGGGGACTATGTATTCAGCGGCGTCCGTCCGTCCGTACGTCCGTCCATCCGTACGTACGTCATATTTCTTGTTTACGCGATATCTTATGAAGCGTTGCATCCAAAGTCTTCAAATTTGATGTTTGCCTACATTGTGGGAAGACGCAGACATCAGTCGATTTTGGTGACCTTGGCCTTATATTCAAGGTCACCGCGACACTTTGACCACTTTTTGAATTCTTGTTTACGCGATATCTCATGAAGCGTTGCATCCAAAGTCTTCAAATTTAATGTCTGCCTACAT
Organism: Gibbula magus; assembly: GCA_936450465.1. Classification (NCBI taxonomy): domain Eukaryota; kingdom Metazoa; phylum Mollusca; class Gastropoda; order Trochida; family Trochidae; genus Gibbula; species Gibbula magus. The sequence continues at coordinate 78,802,680 of OW388296.1, forward strand.
TGTGGGAAGACACTAGTCAATTTAGGTGACCTTGACCTTATTTTCAAGGTCACCACGACACTTTGACCACTTTTTGAACTCTTGTTTACGCGATATCTCATGAAGTGTTGGATCCAAAGTCTTCAACTTTTGTGACTGCCTACATTGTGGGAAGACGCAGACACCAGTTGATTTTGGTGACCTTGGCCTTATTTTCAAGGTCACCGCGACACTTTGACCACCCTTTGAACTCTTGTTAAGGCGATATCTCATGAAACATTGCATCCCAAGTCTTCAAATTAGTTGTCAGCCTACATTGGGGAAAGATGCTGACACAAGTTGATTTTGGTGAAACTTGACCTTATTTTCAAGTTTACCGCGACACTTTGACCACTTTTCTAACTCTTGTTAACGCGATATATCTTGACCAGTTGGACTCAAAGTCTTCAAACTTGGTGTCAGTCTACACTGGGGGATGACGCAGACACCAGGGGATTTTGGTGACCTTGACCTTATTTTCATGGTCACTACAACACTTTGACCACTTTTCGAACTCTTGTTATCACCATTTATTATGACCGGTTGGACCCAATGTTGTCAAATTAGGTGTCAGCCTACATTGGGCGAAGACGCAAACACCAGTAGATTTTGTGACCTTGACCTTTTTTCAAGGTCACCGCGACACTTTGACCACTTTTCAAGCTCTTGCTTACGCGATATATCATCACCGGTTTGACCAAATGTTGTCCAATTTGGTGTCAGTCTACATTGGAAGATGACGCAGACACCAGTCGATTTGGTGACATTGACCTTATTTTCAAGGTCACCTCTACACTTTGAAAACTTTTTAAACTCTTGTTAACGCAATATCTCATGAAGTGTTGGATCCAAAGTCTTCAAATTTGGTGTCAGCCTACATTGAGGGATGACATTTTGGTGACCATGACCTTATTTCCAAGGTCACATCAAAACTTTGACAACTTTTAGAACTCTTATTAATACGATATATTATGAACCTAAGCACCCAAAGTCTTAGAATTAATGCAATATATAAAGTAGCTCCAATGATGTGCTTAATAACTCAATGTCACCGGCGGGGGACATTGCCATGTTAGTGCGAACACTTGTTTTACTTTGGAAGAGGTACAGCGTGCTTTGATCCAGGCAAAACAAGGGAAGGCTACAGGATGTGACGACATTCCAGTAGAAGTGTTAAAGAACGGCACGTGTCTTCATTTCCTCCACAAGTTGTTTAACCTGTGTTTCAGGTTGGGAAAAACGCCTCTAGAGTTGAATAAGGGGATTATCAATCCTATACCTAAATCATCAACGGAAGATCCACGGGACCCCATGTCCTACAGGGGAATAACTTTGACATCATCGTCCTACAAGCTCTACTGCAGTGTTCTCAATAAAAGACTCACTGAAGACGTGGAACTCTCAGGATCTCTTGCCGACGAACAAAACGGGTTCAGGAAAAAGAGGTCTACAACTGAAAAAATCTACACGTTGACATCCATCATAGAGACTAGAAAAAGCATGAGAAAAGAGACATTTGCTGGTTTTATAGATTTTTAAAAAGGCTTATTATTGCATTGGCAGAAGACTAATGTGGGATAAACTTGGTGATCTGGGTATTACAGGACCAATGCTTAATGCTCTGACTTCTTTATATGAATCTGTGCGATGCTATGTTAGGTTTAATGGAGTGAGAACATATTGGTTTGACGTCAATTGTGAGCTACGACAAGGATGTCTACTATCACCCTTACTATTCAACATTTTTATCAACGATCTGATACAACAAGTTAATGAATTAGGCCTTGGGGTTGATGTAGATGATGTAGTCGTAAGTATTCTAGCTAACGCTGATGATGTTGTTTTACTGGCCAAAAGTGAAAGTGATCTGAACTTGCAACCGTAATAGTATGACTGTTAACCCAAAGAAGTCAAAGATAGTTCATTTTAGAAGACATAGTGTACCCAGAACCACAAGGACTTTCATGTGTGGAGCGACAGAGCTTGAGATCTCGGAATCGTACATATACCTCGGCCTCCTGCTTACAGAGTTCTTAGATTACAACAGAATGGGCCGAGCTGCAGCTCACGCAGCCAGTCGGGCACTCGGACTACTTATCTCCAAATACAAGCTTTTGTGGGGAATGAAATACAAGACATTCACAAAACTTTATGATAGCATGGTCTGGTCTACGATATCTTACGGAGCAGCAATTTGGGGTACCTACATGTATGTGATACCAGCGGTGAATGCCATACAGAATCGAGCCATGAAATTCTTCATCAGACTCTACAAGTACGCACCTAACGCAGCTGTAGCGGGAGATATGGGCTGGACTCAACCTTGTGTAGGACAATGGGATTCAGTTATTAATTTTTACAACCGCCTCAGACACATCTCAAAAGATCGACTTTTATCTAAGGTATTCCGATGGTCGAACCAGAAAGCTGGAGAGCAAGAAGACTAACTGGAACAGAAGAGTACATAGAAAGCTAACAAGTATATGCCTACCCCATTTTATACCGCCTGACAACACTTTTAATGATTCCTTCATAACTACAGGTAAACACGAAGATGTGGGAGACGTTTTTAGAAACCTCGAGAACACATCTATCAAGACAAACTGGCAAAGCAAGTAACGGTGGAAATAAACTTTGTTTTTACAGAACTTTCAAATCAACTTTTGCCACGGAAACCTTCTTAACAGATAAACTATCCAGAAACGACAGAAAAGCTTTTGGTAAATTTCGATGTGGAGTTGCCCCTTTGCGGATAGAAACCGGAAGATATACCAATACACCTATCAATGGGAGGACCTGTTTCCATTGCACAGAGATAGTTGAGGATGAATATCACGTTTTATTACACTGCCCTTTATATACTTCTTATCGTTTAGACCTTTATACTCGTTGTAATACTGTTTGCAATGATTTTAGTAAGTTTAATGATGTACAAAAAATGGATTATATTATGTTTAATTCTGATATTGTTAATTTTACTGCAAAACGTGCAAATTTATTCTTAAAGCGCGCAATCATTTGCTGTTTAATCAATGATTGTTTTACCACTTTATATATATACACTATTCTGCATTCTATTAATCCAACTACATGTTTATGTGTGCTGTTATAGTCTCTCGTAACCCTAATTGGGTGGCTCACGTTTTATCTTGTACTTTGATATGTATATATTTATTCCTGTATTATACATGTATAGTGAGACTTAAATAAATAATCTGTCTGTCTGTCTGTCTCAAATTCCAAACCACAGCCTGCTGATAATCATGTTGTGAGTTCAAGGCTTGTTGCCCATCAGCTTAACTAATCCACAAATAATTACTCCACTCAAATTCACTCTGGTTTCTCCAATCCATTCCCGGCAACTTTGTCTGCAGTATAGAACTGTTCTACACGCAGTAAGGTTTGGGTGCAATGCTACACTGAATGTCAGCGTAATTTCACCCATGGTTCGCTAGTTCGAGCCGCTGCTTGCAGGTTTCACCGCGACAGGAGCGACAACTTCATCACTTTTGAAGCTGTCCGGTTATACGTTTTAATTATCGATTACAGGTTAATGAGAGCGAATTGTAATTATGTTATAATTGCATCAATAGAAGACCTAAAGTGATACACAAGGCATAATAAGTCATGGACTGTCCAAATTACTGTCAAGAAGTGTGCTGTACAGTGCCTTTGAGTACTGTACTCAAACTTTTAAAATCTTGGCATATTTACTGTATTATCCTACGTGTTTAATACGTTTTAATTTATTGATGTGTATTTTCTGAATATACCATTCATTTCCCAGTCCATAAAACAACTTTAATCTAGATTACATGAAAATAGCTACAACGTATCAAGTGAATAACATTTTTGATGGCGTGTCCATTATATGATAACTTACGTAGAAAATGCCTTAAAGAATGGTATTATTTCAATTTGTCTACAGATAAATTTTCACATTTATTGAACAGTAAAAGTCAATATGTAATTGAAATCTTGCTATTTTTATATACCATGATATGAACATCAGAAATGATCAGTAAGAGAGCAGCGCAATATGTATCGCATCAATTTATTTCTTTTCTATATGGGCACAGCATTTTCATATGTATAAATGATGTAAACAAGTCAAATATTATCTAATTGAATAGGTTGTGGCTAGATGACCAAAATGTGACAAAAGAATCATATTTGCATTGTGAATATGCATTTGATTTATGTAGTTGATATATTTATTGCAGTTTTGGTTTCAAACCTGCTAGAGTTGGTAATTTGTTTGCCATTTTTTTAAATGTAAATGTATATGTTAAAATAAAGAGGAGATTCACAATATCGTTCCTTCTTTCGTTGAATATAAGAATAGCTAGCTGTTTCTGTATTAATTTCGAATCTGTGTCCGTTTCATTTTTCATCCATTCTAGTAGATCCTGCCACAACCTTTCGACTAACCATTCTTTAAAAAACCACATATATATATATATATATATATATATATATATATATATATGTACAAAAAGTCAAATGTCCAGGTGTATGGCTGCTTCAAATTATCAAAAAATAAAAAACATAACGCCGAGTTTCTTTCTCCTACGGGTTTCATTTCATCTTCAGGGAGAATGATTCGTTATACAGAAGGTTATAACGTCATAGTCTATATATTATGACGTCATAGTGGGGACAATGTACATTCACGAAATTATGTGTCAGAATTTAATAGTATTCATTTTTGGTGGTATTTCTTTATGAAATATTCTTCTTTTATATATATATATATATATATATATATATATATATCGTATATGTTAAAGTGTATTATATAATATAGGCATATGGCTTTTGAGTACGGATTAGATTTGTAATTAGATTTTAGTCAGTAGACTCAGTGTATCTCAGTTTATATGGCAGCTCTTGTTGGCGGCATTACTATTTTGACATATTCCAAGTTTACTCTTACTCACTCTTACTTATGCAACAAATATAAACAAAACCAGGTTACCTTTTATCCGTCGTTCATATAAACAGTTAGCGGTTTTCGCGGCCGTTTCGCTCCTTCACGTTTTTTTATCGTCTCAATCGATTGTGATATTTTCGCGATTTCGCGATTTCGCGCTTGTATTTTTACACGAAATCAAAGGGCCCCTCTCATCCATCATACATAATACTAGCAGCCGCAATATAAGTGAAATACTCTTGAAAGCGGCGTTAAACCCCTACTCACTCACTCACTCTCCCATCCATCCCCTATCAATTGCTTCACTCACCCTTGCCTTGCGGATTTACGCCAAGCTTGCACAGTGGTTTTTAAGTTTACATCTCCATGAACGTAATCATTTTTTTAGTCAATTCTTGTAAATAAGTATACTCATTGTTGATGTTTTCAAAAGGTTCATTGTTCCAAATATACAAAATTGTGACAATGAGAGCTGCAATATTTACGCGTTTGAGTTCAAACTCAAACAAACAATGTCAAACAATGTCAATCAAAACGTCATTGGATTATTAGCCCAATCTATAACTCATTCATCAATGAAAATCCGCAACGCAACTGGTGATGAACTTGACCTCATGGGGGCGTGGATTCATATGATGTGACTTCACGAAATTTAGTTTATGCAGGTATGAACAGTCTGTGACAGTGTTCAGTAAACCCGGTCCATGCAATGTAATGGCTATTTATTTATTTATTCACCAATAAATTATCTTTGTCTTTTCTATAACACCAACTGTTAGATCTAGAGATCAGCTGATAGGTTACTGGACGACTCCCCAGAAGCCATCTGGCATTATCATCGTCCGCTTCGTCAGCAACGGCATGAAACGTAAACATTGTAAACAAATTTATCAAAACTGAAAGACCTTTGTTATCCTAACAAACCTACGATCTACGTAAATGTGTCCGAGAAGGTGGACTCTGCCTTGGTTACTCAAGGGGTGACCCTGATCAAACTGAAATATGGATCCTTTATGAAAGTGGCAATTGCAACTCCTTATTCTTACCTAGATGTGGTAGAGAAATACTCGGCTCAATATCACAACCAATTGGACACAGGATGGGCAGACGCCCGTACAAATCTCACACTTGATTAGACGATCATTAAGCAACTGAACTTTAGCCGATAACCATGTGATCTTTTAAACACAATCGCCCCTTGAACAACGCGTGACATGATAAGCGACTGATATCAGTTTCTTTCGTGACAATCACCCAATGACACTTGCTCGTGATGTAACAGGGAAAAGTTGCCAATACTTTCTGAAATAAAAACGAATACAAAATCTAGTTGGAGTAGTCTTGCTATGATGGAACAGGATAACGGATTTAAAGCTACACAGTTGTTCTTTGTGAAGGGAAGTTCTAATATGAGGCTCATTGGTCTTTTCACATGCGGTGAATGAATTTGACTAAAATCTTTCAAATCTCTCATTTCCGAACACGTCATATTCGTTCGAATTTGAACTGATATATAAGATTACCTTACCAAATTCTTTTGTTAAGTAGTATTTTTATTTTTAAAGTTTGGTTCAAATTTCCATCCCTTCTCAATATTTATCCAAATAGTAAAGAATAATGATTTCAATCTAAAACAGGTGCTCAGAAACAAAAGTAAAATGAAATTCATTTCTCATTATGATAGCATGGAATTGAAATCGTTTTTCTTTTCAAACAATTCTAGAAATGTAAGAGATATAAATACTGGTATAGGGTTTAAACAATTTTTTTTCCTAAGAAAGAGATTGTTAACATGGCTAGCAGCCTAACTTAATACCTTTCCTACACCTATCTTTCCTATATTTATATAATTTATGTTAATTCTTCATCACTGATAAAAAGCATTCCTTTAAGACTTTGTGATGAATGGTGTCTTTGTAATTATGACCGCTAGGGCAACTTGACATAGTTTGTAAAAAAAGATAAAATTTAAGTATGTTTAGATCACTGCAATGTGATGGCTGAGAGGGGGGCATTTGATTTCGTGTTAACTTTCCAACACGAAATCGCGCAATCGCAAAACATGGACACAAAATCCCAAAACAGCGAAACGAAATCGCGAAGGAGCGAAACATCACAAAACGAAAACGCGAAGGAACAAAACGCACCCAGAACGAAATCAGGAAGGAGCAAAACGTCCACGTAACGAAATCGGGAAGGAGCCAAATCTCGAAGAAGAGAAAGAGCGAAATCGCGAAAAAGCGAAACCGCAAAGGAGCGAAATCGCGAAGGGGCGAAGAAGCGAAACCGTGATGAAGCGAAATCCCGAAGGAGCAAAATAAGGAATTACAGTTCCCTGTTTTATGATGGCTGAGAGGGGCCATTTGATTTCGTGTTAACTTTCCAACACGAAATCGCGAAATCACGAAAAAATCAAACGAAATCGTGAAATTGTGAAACGAAATCGTGAAATTGTGAAACGAAATCTTGAAACAGGGACACTAAATCGTGAAACAGCGACACGAAATCGCGAAACAGTGAACGAAATCGCGAAAACGGCGAAACATGTGCGAAACGAAATCGCGAAGGAGCGAAATAGCAAAGGAGCGAAATAGCAAAGGAGCGATATAGCGAAGGAGCGAAATAGCGAAGGAGCGAAATAGCGAAGGAGCGAAATAGCGAAGGAGCGAAATAGCGAGGGAGCGAAATAGCAAAACAGCGAAGAAGCGAAGGATCGAAATAAGGAATTTACAGTTCCCTGTTCATAGTAAGTAAGATCGAGATGTTTGAGCAAATAATCCGATGTCCTATAATTGTAAATCTGTCATTCGTCATGTCATCAAATTCAAGGATATTTACAGATAATATTTCTAAAAAGTTGGTATGGTACCAACTACTTTAACGTCTTGTGAGTATCTTCAAAATTGAAGATGGTATTCATTTGTTCGATACCAACTATATGTTACAGGACTCGGTATAACATCTAAACCATGCATGTTCCTTGATTTGTGAAATAATGTAGCATTGTATTATGATATATTGCCACATTGTATTCTACTTACAGACAGGATCCAGCTTCATAATCAAACTTTCAAACTATAATTGCTATTTTTAGAAACATACGTTGCGTAAACGTTTCTCCTTGTACATTGCAAAACTCGTCGTGTGGTATTTAAATACATGGAGATAATAAGATCATAAACATGCTAACTCAGAAAGAAGACCAAACGCGAGCCAGGAAGCGATATTTGTTGATTGTTAAATTAATAACATAGACATTTATTGTTCATATGCAAATGAGAAATACCCTCGTTCAAACATAGTTAAAAGATTTGAATACAAATCGTCGATTTGAATAAGATTTAAATTAGTATAACTTGCTTATTGGAAATTGGAACATTTATAAGAGTAAGGCACAATTTGCCATACGAGAAATCAAATCACAATGACCACATTATTTTTATTAATTAAACGTAATACAGTTTGTATATTCGGTGTTTAGGTTAGTATTAAATATTTGAGACTGTTTAATCGAAATATGTTGCCAGACGCGGTTTTTTCTTCGTTTAATAAAAACAACAATTGTGAATCATAAATGGTATTCCAGATTATGACTATTTTAAAACTATGACAACCAAACGATACATGCGAAAAATTATACGCGCAACTTATGAATGTATCAAGTTTGACAGTCATCATAACAGTGCGTGCTACAGTTTTAGCTGTACGGATAGGCGTGTTTTCACTCCATATGCAACAACTTCATCACTTTTGAAGCTGTCCGCTTCGAGGTTTTAATTATCGATTACAGGTTAATGAGAGCGAATTGTAATTATATTATTGCATCTATAGAAGGCCTAAAGGGGTACACAAGGCATAATAAGTCCTCAACTGTCCAAATTACTATCAAGAAGTGTGCTGTACAGTGCCTTTGAGTACTGTACTCAAACGTTTAAAATCTTGGCGTTTTAACTGTATTATCCTACGTGTGTAATACACTTTAATTTAAGATTGATGTGTATTTTCTGAATATACCATTTATTAAGAAGACAAATATTTTATGGATGATCAACTTCTTTATTAACAATAGCGACGTTTCGGTATAGATCCTTAAACTGTTATCAAGCATATGGAATGGATGGTGAAACAGCAGATTATATACAGGATACATGTTGGTATGATAAAGAGATAACAAATACAACAAGATGAGGTAACAATGACATAAATGGTTGTACAAGTGAAGTTGTGGTAACAAGGAAACCAGAGAGTAGTAAGTTAATTAGCCAGGGGGTGGCGGATGAAAGGACAAAGGCAGGATGAGGGTACCAATTAGTGGTGTAGGTGGAAGCCAGAGTGAGTAGATTGGATTAGTCTTTTGTGGATTAAGCGGTTGTAAGCTGATTGGATGAAATAGCCTTTATCCCTATTCATAGAGGGCTTATGTCTAACAATTTGCACGGCTTCAGCTAAACGCCGGTGAGTGTAGTCATGTTTGTTGTTTGTGAGTGTTTTGACAGAGTCCCAATGGATGTTGTGTTGTGGAAATTTGGTGATGTGTTCCGAAATGGCTGATTTGTTGTCTCCCTTGATTGTTGATGTTTTGTGTTCTTTGATGCGTGTGTTGAGCGGTCTTGATGTGTCCCCAATGTAGTTGCTGCCGCAGTCGCGGCGAATGTTGTAAACAACTCCTTTTGGTTGTTGTTGTTTTTGGGCATATTTTCTACCATTTGCCTTAATGTATATAATCTGCTGTTTCACCATCCATTCCATATGCTTGATAAGGGTATAAGGATCTATACCGAAACGTCGCTATTGTTTATAAAGAAGTTGATCATCCATAAAATAGTTGTCTTCTTCATCACACCAACTTCTAGAATGCCTCTCAAACAGTTTATACCATTTATTTCCCACTCCATAAAAAAAACTATAATGAAGATTATATGAAACTAGCTACAAGTGAATAACAGTTTTATGGCGTGTCCATTATATGATAAATTACGTAATGCCTTAAAGAATGGCATTATGTCAATCTGTCGACAGATAAATTTTCATTGGTAATAATCAATATGTAATTAAAATCTTGCCATGTTTATATACCATGCTATGAACATCAGAAATGATCAGTAAGAGAGCTGTGCAATATGTATCCACTTTTCTTATATGGTCACATATGTATAAATGATGTAAACACAGCAAGTCAAATATTATCTTATTGAATAGGTTGTGGCTACATGACCAAAATATGACAAAAGAATCATATTTGCATTGTGAATATGCATTTGATTTATGTAGTTGATAGATGTATTGCAGTTTTTGATTCAAAACAGCTAGAGTAGGTAAGTTGTTTGCCCTTTTTTAAAATATAAATGTATATGTTAACATAAAGAGGAGATTCACAATATCGTTCCTTCTTTCTTTGAATCTTAGAATAACTGTTTCTGCATTTAATTTCGATTCGGTGTCAGTTTCATTTTTAATTCATTCCCGTAGATCCTGCCATAACCTTTTGACAAACCATTCTTTATAAACCACACATACACACACACACACACACACACACATATATATATATATATATATATATATATATATATATATATATATATATGTTAAGGTGTTTTATATAATTTAGGCATATGGCTTTTGAGTACGGATTAGATTAGTCATTAGATTTTAGTCAGTAGACTCAGTGTATCTCAGTTTATATGGAAGCTCTTGTTGGCGGCATTACTAATTTGACATATTCAAAGGTTACTCTTACTAATTCTTACTTCTCTAACAAATATAAACAATAACAAGTTACCTATTATCCGTCGTTTATATTACCAGTTCGATTTGCTTTTGTATCGATCTTACATTGTCCTCAATTAACGTTAAATTTATCATAAAACATGCAGTTTCTATAATATAAAACTGCTTTGTATACCGGTTCATCGCCTTAAAATATAAGTTTCATAAGTTTCAGACACATTGTCATGTTATGTTAAAAAAACAATTATAGGACATCGCATTATTTGCTCAAACATCACGGTCTTACTTTCATGAACAGGGAACTGTAAATTTCGCTTCTTCGCGATTTTGCCCCTTCGCGGTTTCGCTGTTTCGCACTTTCGCTTCTTCGCTATTTCGCTCCTTCGCGATTTCGTTTCACGGACGTTTCGCTCCTTCGCGATTTCGTTTCGCTCCTTCGTTTTTTCGTTTCGCGGGGGTCAAAACGCGAAACGTCCCCGAAACGAAATCGCGAAGGAGCGAAACGTCTTGAAACGAAATCGCGAAGGAGCGAAACGTCCTCGAAACGAAATTGCTAAGAAGCGAAGGCATGAAGGAGCTAAATCACGAAGATACGAAATTGCGAAGAAGCAAAAACGCGAAGGAGCGAAGGAGTGAAATAAGGAATTTACAGTTCCCTGTAAATAGTAAGTAAGATCGGATGGTTGAGCAAATAATCCTATGTCCTTGTTGTAATTGTTTTTAAACATAACATGACAATTATATAATAAGACGATGGACCGCTATACAAAGCAGTTATATATTATAGAATCTGCATGTTATATTTGTATTTATGTGTAGTGTTATTTGTTAGAAATATATACACTGGAATTCTAATTTCGAAAAACTTATAAACTTGTTTGTGATTTCTTTTATCTCTTTAAATTATAAACTGTTATATTTTACGCTTCGTATATTTTATCCAATATATCACGTTTCAACATCACATGTCATAGAGATCTTGGATGTAAATTTAAACAAAAAATATCATTCGTGGGATTGGAACCTAAACCAAGGACAAGAGTAGAACAGACGGTCAAGGCAGTAAACACTAGACAACACATAACCTCATCCGCTTTTGACACGAATTGTATTCATTAACTTTTTATGAACAGAAAGAAATTACTGTATTTTCTCTCTTCTTCTATGTCGTTTAAATTGAAAGTAGGATATTATCTATAATAAAGAATGCGACGTTTCCTAACTTTCGGCGTTGCTGGGCCTGCAAACAAGGCATTTAGTCTATCTATACACAAAGAGCTTAATCAAGCACCACCTCATATTTTCAGATGTGTGTGACGATGACCAACCACTGTGAAAATATTGTGAAATTAATCAGAGGATAATGCTATTTTTAGAAACATACGTTGAGTAAACGTCTCTCCTTGTACATTGCAAAACTCGTCGTGTGGTATTTAAATACATGAAGATCATAAGATCATAAACATGCTAACTCAGAAAGAAGACCAAACGCGAGCCAGGAAGCGCTATTTGTTGATTGTTGAATTCATAACTGAGACATGTATAGTTCATATGCAAATGAGAAATACCCTCGTTCAAACAAAGTTAAAAGATTTGAATACAAATCGTTGATTTGAGACTATTCAAATTAGCATAACTTGCTTATGGGAAATTGGAACATTTATAAGAGTAAGGCATAATTTGCCAACCTAGAAATCAAATCACAATGACCACATTATTTTTTTAAAGTAATACAGTTTGTATATTCGGTAGGAAGGTCAGTATAAAATATTTGAGACTGTTAAATCGAAATATGATGCCAAAAGCGGTTTGTTTTTTATTTAATAAAAACAACTATTGTGAATCATAAATGGTATTGCAGATTATGACTATTTTAAAACTATGACAACCAAACGTTACATGCGCAAAATTATATGCGCAACTTATGAATGTATCCAGTTTGACAGTCATCATAACAGTGCGTGCTACAGTTTTTGTGTACGGATAGGTGTGTTTACTATGATGGGTGAGTCGGGCCATTTGATTTCGTGTTAACTTTCCAAAACGAAATAGCGAAAAAATCAAAAAGAAATCGCGAAATTGTGAAACGAAATCGCGAAACAGGGAAACGAAATCGCGAAACAGCGACACGAAATCGCGAAACAGCGACCGAAATCGCGAAACAGAGAAACATGCGCAAAACGAAATCGCGAAGGAGCAAAACGTCCCCGAAACGAAATCACGAAGGAGCGAAACATCCCCGAAACGAAATCGCGAAGGAGCGAAACGTCCGCGAAACGAAATCGCTAAGAAGCGAAGGCGCGAAGGAGCTAAATCACGAAGATACGAAATCGCGAAGAAGCAAAAACGCGAAGGAGCGAAATAAGGAATTTACAGTTCCCTGTAAATAGTAAGTAAGATCGGATGGTTGAGCAAATAATCCTATGTCCTTGTTGTAATTGTTTTTTTAACATAACATGACAATTATATTTTAAGGCGATGGACTGGTATACAAAGCAGTTATATATTATAGAATCTGCATGTTATATCTGTATTTATGTGTAGTGTTATTTGTTAGAAATATATACACTGGAATTCTAATTTCGAAAAACTTATAAACTTGTTTGTGATTTCTTTTATCTCTTTAAATTATAAACTGTTATATTTTACGCTTCGTATATATTATCCAATATATCACGTTTCAACATCACATGTCATAGAGATCTTGGATGTAAATTTAAACAAAAAATATCATTCGTGGGATTGGAACCTAAACCAAGGACAAGAGTAGAACAGACGGTCAAGGCAGTAACCACTAGACAACACATCACCTCATCCGCCTTTGACACGAATTGTATTCATTAACTATATATACAGAAAGAAACTATTGTATTTTCTCTCTACTTCTATGTCGTTTAAATAGAAAGTATGATAGTATTTATCATAAAGAATGATAGGCCTGCAAACAAGCCATCTAGTCTATCTATTAAAATTGATCGGGAGGAAATGTCGCTTTAATTATTGTAAATCTGTCATTCGTCATGTCATTAAATTCAACGATATTTACAGATAATATTTCTAAAAAGTGCGTATGGTACTAACTACTTTGACGTCTTGAGAGTATCTTCAAAATTGAAGATGGTATTCATTTGTTCGATACCAACAATATGTTACAGGAGTGGGTATAACATCTAAACCATTGTGCATGTTCCTTGATTTTTGAAATAATATGTAGCATTGTATTATGATATATTGACACATTGTATTCTACTTACAGACAGGATCCAGCTTCATAATCTGACTTTCAAACTATAATTGCTATTTTTAGAAACAAACGTTGAGTAAACGTTTCTTCTTTTACATTGCAAAACTCGTCGTGTGGTATTTAAATACACGAAGATGTATTATCATTAACATGTTAACTAAGAAAGGTGACCAAACGCGAGCAAGGAAGCGATATCTGTTGATTGTTTAATTAATAACATAGACATTTATAGTTCATATGCAAATGAGAAATACCCTCGTTCAAACAAAGTTAAAAGATTTGAATATAAATCGTCGATTTGAATAAGACTATTTAAATAAGTATAACTTGCTTATTGGAAATTGGAACATTTATAAGAGTAATGCACAATTTGCCGAACGAAAAATCAAATCACAATGACCACATTAGTGTATATTCGGTATGTAGGTCAGTATTAAAATATGTGAGACTGTTTAATCGAAATACGATGCTAAACGCGTTTTTTCTTCGTTTAATTAAAACAACTATTGTGAATCATGAATGGTATTCCAGATTATGACTATTTTAAAACTATGACAACCAAACGATAATTGCGCAAAATAGTACGCGCAACTTATGAATGTATCCAGTTTGACAGTCATCATAACATCATACAGTTTTCGCTGTTCGGATAGGCGTGTTTACACTCCATATGTGACAACTTCATCACATTTGAAGCTGTCCGCTTCGACGTTTTAATTGTCAATTGCAGGTTAATGAGAGCGAATTGTAATCATATTATTGCATCTATAGAAGGCCTAGAGGGGTACACAAGGCATAATAATTCCTGGACTGTCCAAATTACTGTCAAGAAGTGTGCTGTACAGTGCCTTTGAGTACTGAACTCAAACATTTAAAATCTTGGCATATTTACTGTATTATCCTACGTGTTTAATACGTTTTAATTTAAGATTGATGTGTATTTTCTGAAAAATACCATTTATTTCCCACTCCATAAAAAACTATAATGAAGATTACAAAATAGCTACAAGGTATTAGTGAATAACATTTTTATGGCATGTCCATAAAATGATAAATTACGTAATGCCTTAAAGAATGGTATTATGTCAATCTGTCGACAGATAAATTTTCCTCTTTATTGAACGTTAAAAATCAATATGTAATTAAAATCTTGCTATGCTATGCTATACCATGCTATGAACATCAGAAATGATCAGTAAGAGGGCAGCGCAATATGTATCCAATTTTTTTAATCAATTTATTTCTTTTTTATATGGTCACAGCATTTTCATATGTATAAACAGCAAGTCAAATATTATCTAATTGAATAGGTTGTGGCTAGATGACCAAAATGTGATGAATATATATATAAATAATGAATGTGAATAATTCGTTTGCCATTTAAAAAAATAAAAATAAATGTATATGATTAAATAAAGAGGAGATTCACAATATCGTTCCTTCTTTCTTTGAAACTTAGAATAACTGTTTCTGCATTTAATTTCGATTCGGTGTCCGTTTCATCTGTAATTCATTCCAGTAGATCCTGCCACAACCTTTTGACAAACCATTCTTTATAAACCACGTATATATATACATATATGTTAAAGTGTATTATATGTACTCTTACTTCTCTAACAAATATAAACAATAACCAGTTACAGTAACCTATTATCCATCGTTCATATAACCAGTTCGATTTGCTTTTGTATCGATCTTACATTGTCCTCAATTAACGTTACAAAATTAATTAATTAACGTTTAAAAAACAATGATAGGACATCCGTAAATTTCTCTCCTTCGCTATTTCGTGGTTTCGTTCTTTCCCGGTTTCGCTCTTTCGCTTCTTCGCGATTTCGCTTCTTCGCTAATTTGCTCCTTTGCGATTTCGTTTTGGACATTTCGCTCCTTCGCGATTTCATTTCGGGGACGTTTCGCTCCTTCGCGATTTCGTTTCGGGGGCGTTTTGCTCCTTCGCGATTTTGTTTCCCGCATGTTTCGCCGTTTCGAGGTTTCGTTCGCTGTTTCGCGATTTCGTTCGCTGTTTCGCGATTTCATGTCGCTGTTTCGCGATTTCGTTTCGTTGTTTCGCGATTTCGTTTTACAATTTCATGATTTCGTTTTGATTTTATTGCGATTTCGCGATTTCGTGTTGGAAAGTTAACACAAAAACATTGGCCCCTCTCAGCCATCATAGACTTATGGCATTGCATGGTTTTCATGCAGCGTCCGTCCAGCCGACTGTCTGTAAACTTTTCGCTTTTTTTACTTTTTCTCCAGAACCAATGACTCTAGAGAGCTGTCATTCTATGTACGGTCTCCCTGGGGATTTTACATTGTAGATTTGTTGACGACCTTTGAACATAATTCAATCTACTCCAGCATCAAAAGGTCTAGATTCATGTAGCTGAAATGTTACGTGCATAACTCTTGGGCGACGGGGATTCTAATTGTAGATTTGGTGACCTCTGACTCCAAAAAAGTGTTACAGGGTCATACCTAATAAAACCTATTTTCATATTTTACCAAAAGGTCTAGCAAGTTGAAAATGTCATGCACCGACTCCTTAGTCAGTTGGGATTCTAAAATGTAGCTTTGGAGACCCAGTGAACCCATATATTGGTCACAGGGGTCATACTTAAAAACTTATTTTAATCTTTATCTCTGTTATGAAATCTCAAGAAAGTGCAATGTGTGCAGACCTATTGGTAAATGGAGATTCTTAATTGTAGATTTGGTGACCCAAGATATGATAAATTCTCCTTGAACATTATATTTTGAAATTTATTTTGTTTATCATTTAAAGCCTGATGAGCTACATCAGCCTGAATGGCTTTATTGGCTGAAGACATGATGAACATCATATATTTCATTACGGTTAAAATGGTTTTAAGGCGGCAATGGCGTCAACGTTACTTATTTCATCATTAAGCATATTCCATTCCAACACAGAAGATGTGAAATAAATATGGTTTTGTATGACAAAGAGGTACTTGAAGTATGTTAGATGATTTTGATTAATAATGGATACAGAGGATATGCTTATGGGAATTAAATCTGATAAATGTTTTGGAGTTTTATTATAGAACATTTTATTAAAACCAATAACATGGGCACCAGGCAATTTACTCTCGTTTCCACTGGCATGAGATTTTCTGTCAACGGCGAATCCGACAGCTACGGCGACAATATGGCACATATCTGGAGATCGATATGAACAGACTCAACAACAAGAGAATTAGTGAGCACAGCTCACTCATGATACCCCCGCTTTTAAAATTGGTAAAAAATAAATGCTTGAAAATAGCAAAAGGGCATCAATGTTTAAACTTTTGTATGAACAGACCATTATACATAAGTATTATTAAAGCAGAGTAAGTATTACACTTGTAAGCATGTTTTAGAAGTAAAAGTCGAAAAATTTGAAAAATGTCATTAAATATGCAAATGAGGGTATGAAACATACAAATATGCAAATGAGGGTATGAAATATAAAAATGACAGATGTACACATCAGTGGTTTCGTAACATTTGAACAATTAGTGTCTGAGTTATGAGTGGAACAAAAAGTGTGAAAAACGAAAAACGGAGAAAATTTGCATAAATTATGCAAATGAGGGTATGAAACATTCAAAAGGCAGATGTACACATCATGGTGATTGTACATATCAAGTTTCTTAACATTTGGACAACTGCTTTCAGAGTTATGAGTGGAACAAAAAGTGTGAATGGTTGAGTCGAAAACGGAGAATATTTGCATAAATTATGCAAATGAGGGTATGAAACATACAAAAGGCAGATGTACACATCGTGATGATTATATGTATCAAGTTACAAGACATTTGAACAATTAGTATTTGAGTTATGAGTGGAACAAAAACTGAATGGCAAAGTCGAAAAACGGAGAAAATTTGCATAAATTATGCAAATTAGAGTACGAAACATACAAAAGGCACATGTGGGGACCATAAAGTGTACATACATAAAGTTTCATAACAATTGAACAAGTAGTATTTGAGTTATGAGCGGAACCAAAAGTGTAAGCATAGACGCGCACACAAAGACGCTTAAAAGTGGAAAATCTGAAAAAATAATCATGGAATCTGAGTGAAACATAGAAAAGGCACACCTAGGGACCATAAAGTGTACATGTATAAAGTTTCATAACAATTGAACAAGTAGTATTTGAGTTATGAGCGGAACCAAAAGTGTTTCGGACGGACGGACGCAAGGACGGGCGGATGCGCTGAGCGCTATATACCCCCGACTACTTAAAGGAAATGAACTGTTCCATGTAGAAAATGATTACACTTATGGAGTAAGAAAGATGTGGGCTTCTCTTATATTATAGAGGCTCGTAACTAAAACTGCATTTCTCTCGTATGATAAGCTCGTGATCTAGGGAGATGCTTAGTCCTTGATCATAATGCCATAAGAAAGATCAGTCACGAATTGTGTCATCTAGAGAATTCATTTCTGATGGTAAGACTGTCCTGATCTGTCTGAACGTCAAGGTCTGGAGAGATGTCTTTAACCCATGTTGCAGGAAACCACCTTACTCGGCTGTTGTAAATATATTTGATGTCAATATATTGAGTTGCAGCCTGTTCTTCTCACAATTTAACGAGATACTTTGCCTCTCGGGAACAGGTTTTGCAGCAATAGTGAAAACATCAATACATGTTAGTGATTGGAGGTTTAGGTAAAATATTGGTATATCTGCCTATCATAAAATTGGTAAATTACAGTATCATAAAACAACTATAATGATTCATACATTTATATGTATCGCAAAGGGATTGCATCCCTTTTAAGAGATTTCCTATTCTTAGTCTCCTCCCTCTTAGCTAGTATTCGACTTCTTTGCAACTGGTTGCTTCTCATTCTAATCTTCTACTTCTTAGGAAGAGATGTGTCAAAGGATTTTCGTTTTCTCTTTCCAGAGTTCGCAGGGTAAGTGCTGAAGCAATTTTCCAGTAATCAGACAGTAAACTCGGGAGAACAGGAAATAGTAATGGAAGTTTTCATCCGCTCTAACATGTCACTGTAAATGGTTTTGTATAACTTGCTTGTCCCCATGGTAGTTAAATATACCTGAATATTAACAAATTCATTCACTTCTTAAAACTATTGGTCAGTCATAAGTGGTCATTTGAAAAGCCTTTACGGTTTACTTCCAGACTCTTCTGTGCCATGTTTGTCAGTCAAACACCTACTGACTGTTTAGGTATTTGCATAATTGTAACATTACTTTATTATTCCAGAATTAATTCGTGCATCAGCTACATTTAGTTACCTCTGACACATATCGTGTTTTCCGTTTCAATCCTGTTGCAACATAAAACTAGCAGATGAGAGTTCAGCCAAACGGATATCCCAGTAATCGAAACCAGTAGAAACACGTTCATCTCGCCCTGCCTCTTGTAAACATCCCTCAATATGCAACTCATTAATCATCTCTTTTCGTCGTTGTAGCGAGCTCCGACGAGTTGCCCCGGTGACACATTGGAAGCTTAATGTAACAGAAGTCATTATGAGATATAACTCTGGACCTCCGGGTGAACGTTCTGAGCTCTACCAGCGGAGTCAAATGGACATTTCTAGTTCAGTTCCGGTAAAGCAGTGGACCTGATTTGGAATCCTGTTTAATGAAGGCTCATGGACGTCTTTCTTGACTGATCAGCCAAAGGGACAAAGCTCAAAACTAGATCCCAACTGGAAGTGGAATGATGACAAACAAGAAGCTGTTGACATCCCCATCCAGCCATAACGTCACCACACATCTTTATGTTTATTGATAACTCGCTTCCCCTTTGAAGTTCATTCTGATGCCAGGACTGCTGGACTGATCAGCCAAAGAAATAGATGAAGCTCAAAACCCGGATTCCTATAAGTAAATGGAATGAGGAGAAACAAACTGTTTTCGACGTCACCACTCATTTTAATTTATGCTTATTACTATCCCCCTTTGAAGTTCAAGCTGATGTCAGGACTGACGTACAGGGAGCTGTTCTTTACCAGAAACTGGATGACTAGATGAGATTTATCGCATATGCAAATAAAAGACACAGGAAGACGGGAGTTTTAGCACTTAAATGGGTGATCACAGATAAGTTTCACAAGTACCTCAATGGAAGCAAGTTTGAGGTTAAGACAAATAACAACCCTCAAACATCTACTCAGCTTGATACAACGGAATACGGGTGACCGCTGTTTGGCCTTTAACGTTATCATCAGCTGTAATACAGGACGGGATCTTGCTTAGACGAGTCAGTAACAGGAAGTTTTGCAAAGAAGAAGATATAAAAAAAAACTTTCAGTGTCTCCATAACGACTCAATCAACAAGACTTTATAGTGCATTATGAATTCATTTATAAACTGCACCGTGACCAAGGTAGGCATTTTGAAGGCAGCGTTTTCAAAGAGTGAGTGAGTGAGTGAGCGAGTTATTGTTTAACGCCGCTTCGGCAGTATTGCAGCCATTAGCGGCTAGATATTTAATTTATTTGCCTAATTTAAAAAAGAAAATTGCCATTGAAAAACGACACGAAGGCCGCAAAAACATCAGCGTATTATCACAAGTTGAATAAAAGCTGATAATGAAAAGTTAAAATTTACAATTTGTCAATAAGGTGTATAGCCTTTAAAAAATCTAAAACACGATGCTCACCGAAATGACTAAAAACTTGATTGATTGAAATAGAAGGATAAAAAGTTTCCCTGATATGTGCAGTGTCCCAACACTCACATAGAATGTGTTTGATTGTGAGAGGACACTGACAGGGTATACATACCGGGGGATCTTCCCCCTTTAAAAGATATGAGTGTGTAAGATGAGAGTGTCCAATACGACATCGTCGTAGGACACAAGCTTCCTGCCGGGTAAAAGAGGATAGAGATTTGTAACCTAAATGAGGTTGAATAGTGTTAAGTTTGTTATGATGTTGTTGGTCCCATTGGGACTTCCAACGTTGTTTAATGTAAGATTTAATAGCAGGTTTAGAATCCGTATATGGAACTTTAGTGGGAGAAATATGTTTGAGGTTTAATGCTGATTTAGCAGCCGAGTCAGCTTTGTTATTACCTCTTATACCCATATGGCTAGGAAGCCAGCAGAAGACGATGTCGCATTAGAGACACGAATTATGAAGTAATAAAATATCCCTGATAATTGGATGATCACTCTTACAGTTTTTAATTGCTTGTAGGCAAGAAAGTGAATCGGAAAAAATAATGTAATTATTAGGGGTTGAGTTTTTAATGTGATGGACGGCCTTAAGGATGGCCTTAGCTTCTGCAGTAAAGATGCTGCTGTCATCATGCAGCCTTGAAGCATATGTTATTGAAGGAGTCACAGTGCTGCAACTGTGGGTCCATCCTAAGAACCGTCAGTGTAAATTGGTTTATAGTCTGCGAAAAAATCACGTAGTTCAAAAAATGACTGATGAAATATTAATTGGTCTGTATTTGATTTTTTATGAGTAGAGGTTTACATGGGGCCTGACCAGCTGCCATGGCGGAGCGGCAAGCAGACCGTGCTCTGCTATTGTTGTTAGGTCGATATCAGAATCTTCAACATGTTGTTAAAGTCTGATACCGAGTGGTGGAATTGCTTTAGGCTTTAAGTTATACAACTGCTGGTATTCTGGATTGAATACGCAGTTGTATGCAGGATTACAAGGGTTGACTTTAAGTTTGGTTATATATTGAAGTGCTAGCTTGATGCGCCGATCTTCAAGAGATGGCTCATCAGCTTCAACGTAAAGACTTTCAACAGGCGAAGTTCTGAAGGCCCCAAGACAAAGCCTGAGACCCTGGTGGTGGATAGTATCTAACATTTTGATGTAAGAGGGGCGGGCGGATCCATAAATTATGGATCCATAATCCAATTTGGAGCGGATGAGTGATCGATTGAGATGAAGAAGAGTTTCTTCATCTCCACCCCATTTATTATTTGAAACGACCTTTAAAAGGTCTAATGCCTTTAAGCATTTAGCCTTTAGGTTTTTAATATGTGGGATAAATGATAATTTGCTATCAAAAGTGAGACCAAGAAACTTGGCCTCAGGAACGACTTTGATAGGAGTTTTATCCAGAAATAGTTCTGGATCTTGGTGCATTTTGCGCATATTGCAAAAATGCACACAAGATGTTTTAGCTTTGGAAAATTTGAAGCCGTTTTCCAACGACCATTGATGGATTTTATTGAGGCAGAGTTGCAATTGGCGCTAGATTGATGGCATATTTTTGCCTCTGCAGGAAACTCCAAAATCGTCCACAAACAGTGAACCATCGATATGGTCATTTAAGACTTTAGCCAAGCTGTTAATTTTAATGCTAAATAATGTGACAGATAAAATGCTACCTTGTGGGACACCCATTTCTTGATCAAAGAAATCAGAAAGGGTGGAGCCCACGCGCACTTTAAATTGGCGATCATTTTAAAAAATTGGAAATAAAATGAGGCATACGACCTCGCAAGCCAAATTCAAATAAATCTTTAAGGATGCCATGCTTCCATGGAGTGTCGTAAGCTTTTTCTAAATCGAAAAAGATAGACACAGCATGTTGTTTATTAATAAATGCATCACGAATAAATGATTCTAAACGAACAAGATGATCAGTGGTACTGCGTTGTTTGCGGAAACCACATTGAATATCAGTTAGTAATTTATTAGTTTCCAAGTACCAAACTAGACGATCATTGATCATCCGTTCCATAGTTTTACATACACAACTTCGTCACCTGAGAACCAGAGTGTTCTATCTCCACTTTTGGCGAAAATTGCGTTAGGGTGTTCTGGGCACTTTGGAGGGTGTATTCTATCTCCACACCAATTTTTAGAGCGATATATAGCTTAGAAGCTCATTTTCTACTATTTTCATTTGTTCTAACTCAAGACATCTAATCAACTGTTAAGATCCAGACTGTTCTATGTACCCAAGCCAATCGCCACAGTCGCTTTGGTCACGTGACATGGAGATAGAACAATTTGGAACTGTTGATTATCTAGGTGCTGTAATTTTAAAGTCGTCTATTTTCCTC
Organism: Gibbula magus; assembly: GCA_936450465.1. NCBI lineage: Eukaryota > Metazoa > Mollusca > Gastropoda > Trochida > Trochidae > Gibbula > Gibbula magus. The sequence continues at coordinate 78,825,631 of OW388296.1, forward strand.
CTATTTCATTGAAATTGTATTATATTAATGTTGAAAATAATAAACTGTTACACCATAATTGAGAATTTTGAAAATATTTGGGATCTTATCGATGGTTGGTCATAAAGTTATGTATGGAGATAGAACATTCATCTATTAAGTAACTGGGTTTTAATTTCTGTGCAATATTTTTTATATTTAAGTGTTTTTATAATACATTCACAATATTGCAAAAAAATTGTAATTCAAACAAACTATTAAATACTTTTAAATAAACTTTTAAACTTTGTTTTATGATCCCATTAACTAAATTTTTCAGTTAAATAATGACCTGTTTTTTCCGACGTTTTCCTTTTACCATTCATTATTTTATTGAGGGATTATTTATATATATAATTTTGATGAATTAAGATAATATTAACTATAACACTTTAATGTAACGTAAAAGTATTCAGATGGATGCATTATATTCTAAATCCTCCATAAGTTTAGAAATGATAGCTTGTTTACTTAACTTCGAATTGGATACAAATTCGCATGATAAATAAACGAGTAATTTTAGTGTTACTATATACATGTATATTTAACAGACAAATACAACTATAAATATAGTTCAAAATAGAATTTAGAACTTGCAAGTTTGGTTTTTAGAATATTTCAAAAAAACATTCAAACGCCCCTTGATTTATGGTGAAGTAATGGTGACATGAAAAATATCAACTGTGTGAAAATATTTCTGAAGGACTATACAGCCAGGTTGGCTTATGGTAGTGACCAATTGACACCTGACCCGTCTCCCTTCAAATCTACATTTTGCTTCTCGTCAGATACGATCAAAATTTACGAGAAACTTCAATGTTTGGCTCACCTGGCCTGAAAGATCAGAAGAGACATTAAGATCTCGACCGTCTCCCAAAAGCTGAAATTTTAAGGAAATGGTACCAAGCTCCCAGGGGTGAAAATTAATAGATTTGGGCCTGACCCACCTCAAATATGAGCGAGACAGGAATTATTCCTGAAACCTTTGAACAACGTCTTCTCTAAACTAAATAGAATTGGAATCTGAACTTTTCAGAATAATATTCATCGCCAAATATACACGTGACAGGGGGGTCAATCCGCAAATCTTCTTTCGCATTCTCTTCAGAAGCAGGTAAAGCTAGGAAGCGCAAAATATTAAAGCTTTGTAGGCAGGAATTCAAACAATCTAAATTTCTTAACACTTACAATAAAACGTTGCACCATCATGCCAAAAACCATAATCCCTAGACTCCTAATACTGGAAAGTCAATGCATGTACTTCACTGCTTAATTAGGACAGCCTTCGCTGCTGATTGATCAAGTGACCAACCCCTGAGAGTAGGGGCGAGAGGGTTTGTTAGGTGCGGATTGGCGATTTAACTTTTTAGCTCCTTAAGGCTGACAGGCCAGATGGACTTATAAAATGGGCCATCATTGTCCGGCGCCTGTAAACTATTCACATTTTCGACTTCTTCTCCATAATTGCTGCACCCCAAAGCGGTACGAAGCACCTAGGGGATTAAAATCTGTTCAGTAGATCCTTACAGGCCGTGGCAGGGGATGTCAACCCTAAAACCTTTACTTAAACGACTTAGATTTTATTAGATGAAGACTAAGATTTTGAAAGTTCATTACCCTATTCACAAAAATAAGTGAAAGTGAAACTGAAGGTGGTGCACCCCTTTGATGACTATGATCAAATGTCCAATGTAATACTATTGGTCTTAATTCTATTCTATTATTTGTCAAACATACTGAATTTCATGCTTTAACACACTACATAAGTGTGGTTAAGACAACAACATCTTAAGTATATTATTCACTGGCCGTGAAATACAATGGTCTGTTTTTGGAATCCAAGGTCTGCATATTGTGTAATTGCATTGTGTTGCCCTTGCTGAGGGGAGCGTGATCATTGCTTGGAGAGAGCAGTTCGTTAAATCGTTAAAAGGGCTGGTACAGTTACTGCGTAAAAATGTTTTTTTTAGTGAACAGTCATGCCTCAATTTTAATTTAATGTGTTAATTATTTCCTTAGAGGTAATGAATAATGTAATTCCTGATGAGTTACAGAGTCAATGGATCTATTTAGGAGATAAGTTTTTCTACATGTAAAGTAGACACAGTAAAAGTCTTGTTAAGGCTATAGATCGGTAGTTGGAAGGATCTGTATGATCCTTCCCAGGTTTTGGGATAGGCACAATAGTTGCATTGTGCCAACAAGATGGAAATTCACCTGTTTCCCAAATATGATTGAATACCTGAAGTAGAACCTCAAGGCAAGGTTCCGGTAACTGTTTTAAAAGCTGATAATGGATTTCATCAGGGCCGGTTGCTGTATCATGAGCTTTAGAAAGTGCAGTTTTAAGCTCTGACAAGGATAAGTGTTCATTATAATCTTCTCCATTGTCAGATTTGAAATTAATTGGTCGTTTTTCCTGTACCTTTTGGTACTTTTGGAAAGCAGGGACATAATTTGCTGATGAAGAATTCTTAGAGATTGATCCAGCCAACTTATTGGCAATGTCAGATTTTGATGTGAGAAGGTCATCATTGACCTTAAGATGTTTTATTGTAGATTTGGAACCTTTGCCTTTAATTCTACTAATCATATTCCAGACTTTGCTGATAGGTGTTCTGGAATTGATCTTAGAGACATAGCCTCTCAAAGATTCGCGTTTTTGTTGGTTGACTGTGCGTCGAGCTTTTGCTTGAGCCTTGCGACAGTTATCTAAGTTAATTCTTGTAGGTCGTTTACTGAGCTTGCGTTCAGCTTTTTTACGTGCCTTAATGGCAGTATCGCAGGTTTCATTAAACCATGGCTTGTGAATGCGTGGATTTGCCGAGGTTTTAGGGATAGTTTCAGTTGCTATATCCATGAGACCTTTAGAAAAGGCCTCAACAGGATCAGTTGCATTGATTATTTCATCATATATAATATGTTCTCTGCAGAGGGTAGAAAATGTACCCCAATCAGCCTTGGAAAATTTCCAACGAGGATTGTGCTCCTCGGGAATAGGTGATGTGGGTTCTAATACAATGGGGAAGTGGTCACTTCCACATGTATCCTCATGGACTGACCATGAAAAGTCATGTAAAAGGGATGCATCAGTTACTGATAAATCTATAGCTGTATATGATCCTGTAGCAGGATGTAGATATGTGTTTGAACCATCATTGAATAGACATAAATCATTTTGGGTGAGGAAACTTTCGAGTATTTTACCCCTAGAGTCTAGGGTATTACTACCCCAGAGGGGAATGTGACCGTTGAAGTCACCCATGATAATAAAAGGTTTAGGTAATTGGGTAACAAGTTGATCAAGATCTTTTATAGTAAGATCTTGAGATGGTGGAATATATAAAGAACAAAGAGTTAAAGTTTTAAATAATGATAAGCTGACAGTTACAGCTTGTAATTGTGTTTTTAATGGAATAACTCTGTGGATAATTCCATCACATTCCCTTTTGCCCTATCAGCAGAAGGGGAGAACGAATTAAAAAAAGTGAATGGTCTCATTGCAACTTTATCAGATTCTTTAAAGTGAGTTTCCTGAAGGCAAATAGCTTGGGGATTGTATTGTTGGGCCAACAAACCCAATTCGTTAAAATTTACCTTAAAGCCTCGACAATTCCACTGGAGAATCGCCATGGATGCTAGGATAAAATAAAATGTTAAAAGCCTCATGATGGATGTTTTACTCTTAGCTAGTATTCGACTTCTTTGCAACTGGTTGCTTCTCATTCTAATCTTCTACTTCTTAGGAAGAGATGTGTCAAAGGATTTTCGTTTTCTCTTTCCAGAGTTCGCAGGGTAAGTGCTGAAGCAATTTTCCAGTAATCAGACAGTAAACTCGGGAGAACAGGAAATAGTAATGGAAGTTTTCATCCGCTCTAACATGTCACTGTAAATGGTTTTGTATAACTTGCTTGTCCCCATGGTAGTTAAATATACCTGAATATTAACAAATTCATTCACTTCTTAAAAACTATTGGTCAGTCTTAAGTGGTCATTTGAAAAGCCTTTACGGTTTACTTCCAGACTCTTCTGTGCCATGTTTGTCAGTCAAACACCTTCTGACTGTTTAGGTATTTGCATAATTGTAACATTACTTTATTATTCCAGAATTAATTCGTGCATCAAAGTGGTCAAAGTGTTGTAGTGACCTTGAAAATAAGGGCAAGGTCACCAAAATCAAGTGGTGTCTGCATCTTTCCCCAATGTAGGCTGACAACTAATTTGAAGACTTTGGATGCAATGTTTCATGAGATATCGCCTTAACAAGAGTTCAAAGAGTGGTCATAGTGTCCTGGTGACCTTGAAAATAAAGCCACGGTCACCAAAATTGACTGGTGTCTGCGTCTTCCCACAATGTGGGCAGACAACAACTTTGAAGAGTTTGGATGCAACGCTTCATAAGATATCGCGTAAACAAGAAAGGTGACGTACGGACGTACGGACGCCGCTGAATACACAACTTCCAAACGCAAGGAATAACTCTTGCCAGTCTGCATTACTGGCTGATTTATCCCTTGCGGTATTTCCCTCGCTTTCTTGTGTCAAAATAGTGAATTGCTGCACCAGAAATGCATAGCGGGCCTGGATTTCTAAACACAGGTTTCTTAAGGAAATACTGCAAGGCCTAAATCAGCCAGTAATGGAGACTGGCAAGAGTTGTCTTGCATTGGGAAGTTGCTGAATACATAGTCCCCCGTTCCGCGTTGCGGCGGGGGACAAAAATAGCAGATGATGAAAACGAGATTCTAATACTGTTCAGACTTAGGAGTAAACCACGAGGAATGGATTTGATGTTAAGTGTCGGGGCTAAAACTCGATCTCAAAGCTCAGAGTCTTCTGTCAGCCAGTCTGATTCCCCAGCGACAGAGCAGTTACCCCCTCTCAGTACTTCCATTCCAGGAAGGCCGTCCTCAACTGCTCCTGTTAAGCCGGAAGATGCTGCGGTATCACCTGTCATCAGCCTGGACCTTGCAACACCTGACCAAATGGACCCATCCGACTCAGCCTTTATCAGTGGGTAACAAACTTTGTAATGTAACAATCAGATGAAAATGAGGTTTTTGTTTGAAAAGTTTTGCATATATATATATATATATATATTTATATATATATATATATATATATTCAAAATAGGGTGTGTGTTCAAGCGTACAGTCAGTATATATTCAAATGGTAGTTTAAAGAATAACTAACTAACTCAGAGAGGATGAAGTTGAAACATGTGGGAGGAAATCGGCGTTAGTTATTCTTTCAACTACCATTTGAATATATATCCACGTTTGACGTCACCAAACTTCCATTTGTGACTTTTTTACTATTCATCATTTGTACTTCAATTATTTGGCACAAGAATATTAATTGATATCCAAATGTTTGAACGCATTTGGAATCATTCGTTAAGGGCGAAGCTATGGCCAACAAAAAACATACAAACAAACGAAAGGATGGCTGCCTGAAGTGCGAGTACTTGCCTCTAGCTTCACGCACCGAAAGTTTTTGTTAGAGGTATTGTGATTGGTTAACTATATTGCGTAAAAACATGCGTGCATACGATCCATCATTCGACAGTTTGAAGGACAAACGATATGACCGCTACCTCCGCTACACTGATCGAGAAAATGACGACAATTTTAACAGCGTTGTGGACAATGTTGAGGAGATTGAGAGCAACGGGAATCCGAGCGTGGAGTCCAATCCACAGCATGGTCATCCGTAACTAAGCAAAGTTTGTTTGTTACCCAACCATGGCCGAGAAAGAGTATTTAGGCTTCGATGTGATCAAAAGGCCAGAGTTTGTGATAGTGGGGTGCATCAATAAGGCGGAAGTGACATAATGTATGTGTAACGCCATGTTCATGAGTGTACTGTTGCTGTAGGAGGTCACACACGATAAGACATTGAACCCATCACTTAATCAAAGTTTTGTTAACTTTAAAATGCAATTGTTCTGTTTTAACACATTGAACTAAATAGTAAATTCCGACCCACACGTGTTTGGCGCTTCATCTACAGTCAATTCTCTAGTAATGTGCAAAGTAGTAGCTTTTCTATGTGTCACATAAAAATAAAAGATGACTCAGCTAAAAATGTACCATATTATGTGTTTTATTTGAATTGACTAACGTTTTTATGTTTAAATCGAACATCAATTATGGTCTAACAATTAAACGATATTTACCTGGAAGTAGAAGTTTGATAATGATTCTATCAGCTAATCAGTGATGGGGATTACATGATTGCAGTGCGCATGTGCGAGTCAGACGTTTAAAGAACAAGTGTGAATCATTAAACTGGAAAAGCACCGTGTATACGGGTGGTATGTCCTGGGAGGGCATGTAATCCCCATCACTCTTGATTAGCTGATAGAATTATTCATTATTCAAGGTAAGTAGCGTTTTAAATGTTAGATTCTATCAGCTAATCACGTGATGTGGGACTGAGTCACACTTGATATTCGGTCATATTTATGAAAATTAACAAAATATAGACCTTTCCAGATACATTTATTCTGGTAAAATACATTTATTACAGATATGTTCCGATGTGTGTCTCGGACACATTACCATTTAACAATGTTACTAAACTAATGACAAGACTAGGTCTTTGAAGGGCATTTAGAAGTGGTATACATAAGAACAGGAAGATTTTCTGGATAACAACTCCTTTAATGTGAAAATACACGACGTTTCGGAGTACATACTCACTCCTTCATCAGGTGGAATGTAAGGAAATAACAAAATATAGTACATTTATATAGCAAACAAAACAATGGTGAAGGAAGTCAATCAGGGAGATTAACATACATGAGAATGGTATACAATGGGGATTTGCAATATAAACATGATGGAGATGAAGCATGAGAATGATGAGTATTTGCAATACAAACATGAATGGGAGTAAGTAGATAAACAAAGGCCTGTAGGCTTTATTGAAGATGTAAATAAACACACATGATGAAACGAGGGAGGCCAATTGGCTTTATTGAAATTTGTTAAGCAAATACTAATTATAGTTGATTGGAGGAGAGGCCAATTGTTGATGTGGGTGGCTTTGAAGTTGTTGCATGGTGATTGGAGCTGATAGGCGTTGATTGGTGGGGACTCCTCGGATAATTTGCTCCGACAGGAGTGGATGGAAGGTAGGGATACTTGGTTTTGGTTTGGTTGAGTTCTCCTCGGATATTTCCTCCGACAGGAGATGGAAGTTCTTGATCAGTGAATCCCATGCACATGGTAGGAAGATGCCTTGATCGCGGTTTATTGCAGGTTTTTCCCTTCGAATGTCAATCGCTTCTTGGAGTTTTCTTTGGCGCCAGTTCTTGTTGTTGGCCGACGCCCTCAATCAAGAGCTACAACATCTGAAGAACACGTCGAAGCCGCACGGACACTGTGTGGCTTAATTAAACACACTCACATCCAGTCCTGCTCTTGTCAGTCCTATACGGATACATCGAGCTATGGTGTCTCTAGATACAGCGTTATGAGGCTTAATGTATGAGACAAAGAGGTCACAAACTGTAGACCTGAGAGATCTGGTTCTCTCTAGATAAGAGAACAAACATGTCACTGGGCACAGTGATAGATCAACTGAATATTTCCTTATTTCTACAGGTTTTGGTAACCTTCCCGGTTTACAATGCTTGAGAAGTTTCTCAATGTGAAAAGTAACAATATCATTTGACCTGCCTACAGTCAATAAGGTGAATGTTAAGCAAATGTAGGGTTTGGCATCGCTGTGCAGAAAAAAGAGACAGCAATAGTGCTAACTTAATAGTCAAGTCCTTCAAAGACAAATCATATAAAGGTGAAAGTTCTTATATAAACCGCAGAACATCTCTTACATCCCAGATTTCGGAATATCAAGGTTTTGGTGGATCCGTCTAAAAAAACCTTAAGAAATCTACAAATTAGTTGATGGGTGCCACATGGCTTATTATCAAACAAAACTATGGTTGACACATCACACCTTGCTGTGTGAAGAGGGCTATATCCAAGTTTCTGACTTTTCAAATACACCAAATGATCTAACACCTGACCTACACTCGGTCGAAGGTAATTAAGTTGTTTCTTAAAACAAAAGTCTCTCCACTTCCTGATGTAGGACGCATACTGGTTTCTGGTTGTTGTCCTCCAGGAGTGGACGATGATGTCGGCTGCTGCCGGAGAAACTCCTCTGTCTTCGAGGGTTTCCCTGAGAGAAGGAAAGCTGCTAGTTTCAACTTCCTTACAAGCGGGTGATCCTTCCCGTCTGCTGACGTCACCAGGTGCTTCCGCCCGGGTAGCTTCTGGAACAAACAAGTTGTAGAAGTTGAGCAAACCATGATTGCGTAACAACACATCTGCTTCATCTGATACAATTTTTGCAAGAACTTTTGATAAAAGGTAGAATGGCGGGAAATAATACATGATGTCATTTGACCACGATATACTAAAGGCATCTACAGCTTCGGCCTCTGGGTCAGGTTTCTAACTGACAAAACGTGGAAGCTTGGTGTTAAACCTTGAATCAAACATGTCTATTACCGGTTTAAACTCAAAATGTGACATTTTTCCCTGATAAATCTCTTGATTCAAAGACCATTCAGTTCTTTCAGAAAAAAATCTAGATGCTCTATCTGCTTCCACGTTTTGTTTGCCTGGCACATGGGCTGCTGACAGCCATATGTTTTTCTCAATGCACCACAACCAAATCTCAATATAATATGTAATATCATTACAAGTCTTGGGTTTAGAACCACCCATGTTTTGCAGATAAGTTTTGTGTGGTATGGTCACACAACACGTGTACGTGTTTCCTACTTAAGTCATGTGTTAGGCACAATGTTTTCAATGCTAACAAGAAAGCCTTTGTTTTAAATGCGTTAATATGGAGTATTTTCTCTTCTTCTGACCAACGTCCATTAACAGACTGATCTCTGACGGCGGCCCCCCACCTAGCGAGACTAGCATCTGTACTCATAACGATATCTTGACAGGATGGCACTCTGATAATGTTCGTGCTTTATTTACTGTGAACGCCAAAAATTGAAACAATTTCACTAGATGCCGAGCGGGAACAGTTTATCCGCTACTTTGTCTTGTATGTATGAGTCGTCAATTTACCCTAAACACTAAAGCCCTTGACACCTACAGTGAGATAACACGGGCTTAAGGATCTTAGTAAACACACGGGGGCACAGGCTAAACCGAATGGCATACATGTAAATTGAAACAGGAAACCTCTCCATCGAAATCTCAAATATTGTCTTTGTGATTCAGATGTGCTTATTGAGTAATATGCATTGGTCAAGTCGACCGACGCCATAAATACTTCGGGCACAGTCATAATTAACACACTTTGTAGGCAATCCATCTTAAAATGCCTATACAGAACGAACTGGTTCAGTTCTTTTAAATTCAGAATCATTCTGTTTACCTGAAGGTTTCTTTCTTCAAAATATGTTAGAGACAAACTGGCCTTCAGTTTCCGCCACTTGTTCAATTGCTTTCTGTTTCAGAAGCGTAGAATTTCATTGTTTATAATGAATAGTTCATGATCATTAAATCTAATCTGTCTAGGTTAAGAATTTTGTTTTGGCTTTTAAATAAACTCACTCTCGAGACCTTGTACCGTGTCTAATATAAACGAGTCATTGGTTAGCCTTTGCCACTCGTGTAAACACTTAGTTAAGCCACCTGCTTTAAAGTTTTCAGAATGATCTAAATATGAGTACTCACTCACCTCTGCTTGATCTGTTGTCATGGCAGCATTTATCTCCACTACGTGATCTTCCCTGTCTTTTCCTGATTCAGGGAACGGCCTCTTCCGCCTCCTAAAAAACTTTCCTTCTGAGAGTTGCCTCCCGATTGCAATATGCGACCATGGTAAGAAAGTCACTCAAGTTCGTTATGATGCCATTAAAAAGGTCAGTTGGCATGTCGCCCTTGTTGGCAGAGAGAAGATTTAAAGTCTCAACCACTGCGGTTGCAGTTTTCACCACACCGGTTTGAACCCTCTGCATTTTAACATCCAAAGAACGAGTCTATGAAGGCAAGGAGTCCCACATCAATTTATTTACCTGTGTGTTGAGATCGGGACAGTTGGAAGGTTTTTTCTTTCAACTTCTGAGTGATCATTTGATCCTCAAACTTGTCTGTGAAAGCCTGATGAACAACTTGAGCCAAATTTTGCTCCACTGGTGTGCCCTAATTAGAGGAGATCGGCAGAGAGTTCTGGCTACATCTGTACCGGAAGTGTCTGCCGCGTGTTCGCCGTTGTCAACATATGCATTCACACCATCGCTTAACGGTTCGAGAGCATTCGTGGCGTCAACCATGCTAACCTGACTAGGTTCAATGTAGTCGTCATCACCGTCATGTTGAAATTGTTCATCATAGCCGCAATTTTGGTCCATTCTCTCCTCAAAATCTCTCATTCTCATCATTGTACTCATTTCTGCTCTGATAACTGACACCGCGTCAACATTATTTGAACTTGCTATGGCCATGGGGACGGAACTGTTTTTCACCTCTCTACAGACACTCGTAGTAGCGGCGCCGGGTTTTGGTGCTTTAGAAGCTTTCTGTTTCCCTTTTGAAGACCTAGTAGGTGGAGCGGCTTCCACTGTCTCGCCCCAGGCCCCGGGACTTTGCGACGAAAGAGATACTTCGGCCATTACGAATGCTATTACCACAACGTAAAGTTTTAAAATCTTAATCCACACACCATGACAATTATGTCAAACAGCGATATTATACACCACAAATGGGAATATTAAATGCAAGCTTTGTCAATGTGCTTGACGCTAACCTGGCTAACGTGCAGCACGAGAATTGTCCTGACAATCACGCACGTCTTCGCTTGCTGAAAGCGACACTTGCACTCGTACATGCACACTGCAAATCTCATGTGGTCCCACATCACGTGATTAGCTGATAGAATTACCGGATCAACAGACCGAGACGTTTCATTTACTAAAAACCTGAATGCTACAAATAACCAAACATCTGTGGATTTTGAGTAGTTTTATGCATTAATATATGCCGATTGAACAGGATGCATGATTTACTCATTTTCAAATTTGACTAAAACACTTTCAATCACTTATCACTCCGACCAGGCAGTGCAGGTGCTTTCTTCGGTTTTCTGTAGTACACAGTAGGGTTGTGTATTTTCACATTATATATATTGTTTTCCAGAAAATCGGCCTCTTGTCTTCATCTTCATTCTTTTAGTTGCAAAATAGTGTTTTAATTCAGAATGTGTGGTTCAAAGTGCCTTCAATTGTCAATAGTTATCCAAAATAGTAGAGAAACATAATTTCTTTCAAAACAGCTTCTCAGAAAATGTCAAATGAAATAGATACTGTACATTTTTCTCGTGTCAACAATGATAAAATTGAATTGAAATACAAAGTGATCAATTATATCTTCTTTCATTTATTCAGACAGTCTGGATTTCCATTTGCTTTTATCTATGAAAACTGATATTGTGTTTTTCTTTTCAGATATGAAGAAGAATAGGTTTTATGGATAGTCAACTTCTTTATTTCAACAGATGATCAATCAGATCTCAATGATGCAGATACAAATGCTGGTATTAGTTAAAAATATATGATTTGAGACACACACACACACACACATATATTTATATATATCCTAGCTCCAGGTCATGTATACCTAGCTAGATTACACTTTAAAACACGCCACACACATGTTAGATATTTAATGAATCAGTCTTCCTCATCCTACCAGTTTCAGCTTCTTTGGGGACAGGATAGCGCAGTGGTAAGCGTTCGGCTTCCGATCAAGAGGTCCGTGGTTCGCGCCAGGCAACGGCAACATTGTCTGCAGTAGAGAACTGTTCTACACTAAGTAAGGTTTGGGTGCAATGCTTCACTGAATTTCAGCGTAGTACCACCAATGGTTCGCTAGTTCCAGCCGTTTCACCGCAGTGGATAGCCACGATGTTTTGGCGCTGTGGGCTTTCTCCCTGCCATAATACTAGCAGCGGCGATATAAGTGAAATACTCTTGAAACCCCAACTCACCTCACCTCAGTTTCTTTCTGTTTTTTAAACATGGCAGACGCAATATAAGGCCATACTCGTTCATGCAAAACTATTTTGGTATTTGCTTTTTAAACAATATTTATTCGACCATGTCAAAACCATATTAACGTGAATTTGTTTTTTGGTTTTGATTACCTAAGTTTGGATAACACTTTTTATTTAATGTTGTTTAAATAATAACACAATGTTTATTTCAACATTATTGACGATAGCCGAATCTCAATCAAACTAACCAAACCTCGTCCAAGTTTAAATACTTGTACACTTTCGTGTAGGACTGAAGAAACAGAGAAAGGGGTTCATTCTCTGGTTGGACAAAATTAAAACGAAATCCACTTTTTCATCATTTTTATTGCAAATTACCCTAAAACACAAACACAGACTATAACCATGCTCTGCAATATTCACCTGAACACAACTTCCTGTGTCAAACATTCCCATGAATCGGAGGGAAATATAAGATAAGTAGTTGGTTCGCAATGTGAGTTGAAAATCTCGCTGGATAAAAGAGACTATACGATTAGAAGAATTAATAAACTGTGAAACTATGACGTGAACTGATTTTACAGATTTCGATTGTTTTGAGTACATAATTTGAATTGTGCAGAGAAACAAGCTATATTTAATCAAAGAACAAAAACATTGCAAAACATAACAAAGCAAACACATAGTTATACTTAATATATACATAATCTAATAACCCACGATATGCTAAACTATCTGAAAAAATATTAAATGATCTAGCTATTAAATGTTGAATGATCTAACTATTAAATGTTGAATGATCTAGCTATTAAATGTTCAGTAATCTAACTATTAATTAATGTTGAATGATCTAGCTATTAAATGTTGAATGATCTAGCTATTAACACAACTTGCTATTAAATAATGAAAAATCTAGCTATTAAATGTCGAATTATCCACTAGCCTGCTGTGTCCCGTCAATAGCCTGTTGTGTGCCGCCACTAGCCTGTTATGTCCCGCTACTAGCCTGTTGTGTCTCCCCATTAGACTGTTGTGTCTCCCAATTAGCCTGTTGTGTCCCCCCGCTTGCCTGCTGTGTCTCCCCACTAGCCTGTTTTGTCTCCCCTCTAGCCTGTTGTGTCCAGCCACTAGCCTGTTGTGCCTCCCCACTAGCCTGTTGTGTCTCCCACTTGCCTCCCCTGTCCCGCCACTAGCCTGTAGTGTCTCCCCATTAGCCTTTTATATCCCCCCACTAGCCTGCTGTGTCCCGCCACTAGCCTGTTGTGCCCCGCCACTTGCCTGTTGTGTCCCGCCGATAGCCTGTTTTGTCCCGCCACTTGCCTGCTATGTCCCGCTACTAGGCTTTTGTGTCTCCCCATTACACTGTTGTGTCTCCCAAATAGCCTGCTGTGTTCCCCCGCTTGCCTACTGTGTCTCCCCAATAGCCTGTTTTGTCTCCCCACTAGCCTGTTGTGTCTCCCCACTAGCCTCTTGTGTCCCGCCACTAGCCTGTTGTGTCTCCCCACTAGCCTGTTATGTCTCCCCGAAAGCCTCATGTGTCCCGCCACTAGCCTGTTGTGTCTCCCATACTAGCCTGTTGTGTCTCCACACTAGCCTGTTGTGTCCCGCCACTGGCCTGTTGTGTCTCCCAACTATCCTGTTGTGTCCCGCCACTAGCCTGTTGTGTCTCCCAACCAGCCTGTTGTGTCCCGCCACTACCCTGTTGTGTCTCCCACTAGCCTGTTGTGTCTCCACACTAGCCTGTTGTGTCCCGCCACTAGCCTGTTGTGTCTCCCAACCAGCCTGTTGTGTCCCGCCACTACCCTGTTGTGTCTCCCACTACCCTGTTGTGTCTCCCACTAGCCTGTTGTGTCTCCACACTAGCCTGCTGTATCCCAGACTAGCCTGCTGTGTCTCGCCACTAGCCTGTTGTTACCCCCCCCCCCCCCCCCACTAGCCTGTTGTGACCAGCCACTAGCCTGTTGTTCCTCCCCACTAGCCTGTTGTGTCCCAAACTAGCCTGTTGTGTCCCCAACTAGCCTGTTGTGTCCCCCACTAGCCTGTTGTGTCCCGCAACTTGCCTGTTGTGTCTCCCCACTAGCCTGGTGTGTCACCCCACTAGCCTGTTATGTCTCCACACTAGCCTGTTGTGTCCCGCCACTAGCCTGTTGTGTCTCCCCAACTAGCCTGTTGTGTCCCGCCACTAGCCTGTTTTGTCTCCACACTAGCCTGCTGTGTCCCCCACTAGCCTAATGTGTCTCCCAAACTAGCCTGTTTTGTCCCGCCACTAGCCTGTTATGTCTCCCTGAAAGCCTGTTGTGTCCAGCCATTAACCTGTTGTGTCCCGCCACTAGCCTGTTGTGTCTCTCCAACTAGCCTGTTGTGTCCCGCCACTAGTCTGTTGTGTCTCTCCACTAGCCTGTTATGTCCCCACTAGCCTGTTGTGTCTCCCCACTAGCCTCTTGTGTCCCCAACTAGCCTGTTGTGTCTCCCCACTAGCCTGTTGTGTCTCCCCAACTAGCCTGTAGTGTCTCCCCACTAGCCCGTTGTGTCTCCCCACTAGCCTCTTGTGTCTCCCAAATAGCCTGTTGTGTCTCCCCACTAGCCTGCTGTGTCCCCCACTAGCCTGTTGTGTCCCGCCACTAGCCTGTTGTGTCTCCCCACTAGCCTGTTGTGTCTCCCCACTAGCCTGTTCTGTATCCACACTAGCCTGTTGTGTCCCGCCACTAGCCTCTTGTGTCTCCCCAACTAGCCTGTTGTGTCCCGCCACTAGCCTGTTGTGTCTCCCCAACTAGCCTGTTGTGTCCCGCCACTAGCCTGTTGTGTCTCCCCACTAGCCTGTTGTGTCTCCCCACTAGCCTGTTGTGTCTCCACACTAGCCTGTTGTGTCCCGCCACTAGCCTGTTGTGTCTCCCAAACTAGCCTGTTGTGTCCCGACACTAGCCTGTTGCGTCTCCCCTACTAGCCTGTTGTGTCTCCACTCTAGCCTGTAGTGTCCCGCCACTAGCCTGTTGTGCCCCGCCACTTGCCTGTTGTGTCCCGCCGATAGCCTGTTTTGTCCCGCCACTTGCCTGCTATGTCCCGCTACTAGGCTTTTGTGTCTCCCCATTACACTGTTGTGTCTCCCAATTAGCCTGCTGTGTTCCCCCGCTTGCCTACTGTGTCTCCCCAATAGCCTGTTTTGTCTCCCCACTAGCCTGTTGTGTCTCCCCACTAGCCTCTTGTGTCCCGCCACTAGCCTGTTGTGTCTCCCCACTAGCCTGTTATGTCTCCCCGAAAGCCTCATGTGTCCCGCCACTAGCCTGTTGTGTCTCCCATACTAGCCTGTTGTGTCTCCACACTAGCCTGTTGTGTCCCGCCACTGGCCTGTTGTGTCTCCCAACCAGCCTGTTGTGTCCCGCCACTACCCTGTTGTGTCTCCCACTAGCCTGTTGTGTCTCCCACTACCCTGTTGTGTCTCCACACTAGCCTGCTGTATCCAAGACTAGCCTGCTGTGTCTCGCCACTAGCCTGTTGTTACCCCCCCCCCCCCCCCCCCCCCCCCCACTAGCCTGTTGTGACCAGCCACTAGCCTGTTGTTACCCCCCCCCCCCCCCCCCCACTAGCCTGTTGTGACCAGCCACTAGCCTGTTGTTCCTCCCCACTAGCCTGTTGTGTCCCAAACTAGCCTGTTGTGTCCCCAACTAGCCTGTTGTGTCCCCCACTAGCCTGTTGTGTCCCGCAACTTGCCTGTTGTGTCCCGCCACTAGCCTGTTGTGTCTCCCCACTAGCCTGGTGTGTCACCCCACTAGCCTGTTATGTCTCCACACTAGCCTGTTGTGTCCCGCCACTAGCCTGTTGTGTCTCCCCAAATAGCCTGTTGTGTCTCCCCACTAGCCTGTTGTGTCTCCCCACTAGCCAGTTTTGTCTCCACACTAGCCTGCTGTGTCCCCCACTAGCCTATTGTGTCTCCCAAACTAGCCTGTTTTGTCCCGCCACTAGCCTGTTATGTCTCCCTGAAAGCCTGTTGTGTCCAGCCATTAACCTGTTGTGTCCCGCCACTAGCCTGTTGTGTCTCTCCAACTAGCCTGTTGTGTCCCGCCACTAGTCTGTTGTGTCTCTCCACTAGCCTGTTATGTCCCCACTAGCCTGTTGCGTCTCCCCACTAGCCTCTTGTGTCCCCAACTAGCCTGTTGCGTCTCCCCACTAGCCTGTTGTGTCTCCCCAACTAGCCTGTAGTGTCTCCCCACTAGCCCGTTGTGTCTCCCCACTAGCCTCTTGTGTCTCCCCACTAGCCTGTTGTGTCTCCCCACTAGCCTGCTGTGTCCCCCACTAGCCTGTTGTGTCCCGCCACTAGCCTGTTGTGTCTCCCCACTAGCCTGTTGTGTCTCCCCACTAGCCTGTTCTGTATCCACACTAGCCTGTTGTGTCCCGCCACTAGCCTCTTGTGTCTCCCCAACTAGCCTGTTGTGTCCCGCCACTAGCCTCTTGTGTCTCCCCAACTAGCCTGTTGTGTCCCGCCACTAGCCTGTTGTGTCTCCCCACTAGCCTGTTGTGTCTCCCCACTAGCCTGTTGTGTCTCAACACTAGCCTGTTGTGTCCCGCCACTAGCCTGTTGTGTCTCCCAAACTAGCCTGTTGTGTCCCGACACTAGCCTGTTGCGTCTCCCCTACTAGCCTGTTGTGTCTCCACTCTAGCCTGTAGTGTCCCGCCACTAGCCTGTTGTGTCCCGCCACTAGCCTGTTGTGTCTCCCCACTAGCCTGCTGAGTCCCCCACTAGACTCTTGTGTCCCGCCACTAGCCTCTTGTGTCCCGCCACTAGCCTCTTGTGCCCCGCCACTAGCCTCTTGTGTCTCCCCACTAGCCTCTTGTGTCCCGCCACTAGCCTCTTGTGTCTCCCCACTAGCTTCACTTATTCCAGCATGAGCTCGTTTTATTCCACTACACTTTACTAGGCTTTTGTGTCTCCCCACGTGTCTGTTGTATCTCCCCAGTAGCCTGCTCTCCACTAGCCATGTCTATTCCATCTAAAGCCTTTTTTAGTTCGACGCAAGCATTGTTTAGCCTTTTCGTTTCCATCAGACCCACTAAACATTGGTTATACCCATTATTACTTTCATAGATTGTTTGTTCTGTCTGAGTGCGGACTTCGTATATTTCACGATGCACTTGTTGTCTCAGCATGACTTTGTCGTATTTCATCATCATCCTGTTCTATCCCTCGTCGTGCTTGAAACATTATATTGTTATATTTCAACATTATTATTGTCAACTGTTTCGCTTATTCCAGCATGAGCTCGTTTTATTCCTCTACACGCTAGTTACCTGCTGTGCCTCCCCATTAGCCATGTCTATTCCATCTAAAGCCTTTTTTAGTTCGACGCAAGCATAGTTTAGTCCCTTTAAACGAGCCTTTCTTTTTTTATCAGACCCATGGGTTTGTTGGGAACCACCACCACCTACAGTTGGCTCTGGTTCATCCAGAACTTGACCCAGTCTACCTAGAGCCTCCTTTAAGCCCACTAAACTTTGGTTATACCCGTTTTTAATTTCATTTATCGTTTGTTCTTTCTGGGTGCGGACTTCATATATTTCATGACCCACTTGTTTGTTTGTCTCAGCATGACTTTTTGGGTTGTTTATCTCACTTAGTGTTCGTTGTATTTCATCAACAACCTGTTTTATCCCTCGTCGTGCTTGTTGTATTTCATCAACATCATGTTCTATCCCTCGTCGTGCTTGTTGTAATTTATCAACATACTGCTCTATCTCTCTTAGTGCTTGTTGTATTTCATCAACATCCTGTTCTATCCCTCGTTGTGCTTGTTGTATTTCATCAACATCCTGTTGTATCTCTCTGAGTGCTTGTGGTATTTCATCATCATCCTGTTCTATCTCTCTGAGTGCCTCTCCTATCCAAGCACTAGCTTCTTTTATTCCATCAAGAACAATTGAAACATTATATTGTTTTATTTCAGCATTATTATAGTAAACTGCTTCGCTTATTCCAGCATGAGCTCGTTTTATTCCACTACACGCTTGTTGTATTCCATCAAGAAAAAAATCAAACTTGTAAATGCTTGTTTTCAATCTCCTTTTCACAATTTCATCATTCTGAGCAAAAAATAAAATCCGAAGAATTTCAGGAATGTTTAAAATAATACCTGAAATAATTATGCATTTTATAGTGTCAATTTGTCCCCACTGGTTAATGTCACGAATCCACAACCCTGTCCATATCAGAAGAGGTACAACGAAAACATGTTCGAAAAGTAGCTTAAAAAACATTTGAATCTTTGGTTGATGTTCATCTACTAGCTTTAGAAATAACCCTTTACTTATTCCCAAATCCCCATGTTTATTAACTCGACATTTGCCTTTCATTTCCTTATTTTCCATCATAGTGTTGATGATGAGGGTTAAGAAATTGTAGTACTGTTGTTGTGGGTAATATAAACACTTTATCGAAAAAAGAACAGCTGCAAAAATGTAGGTAACTATGGCTGAAATGAAATCTGGAAAGGTTAGCAGAGAGAGGATGCCAAATGTGAAAAACATGCAGAAAAACATCAACGATTTGAACAAAATAATTAAACCAGAGAAAATCAAACAAAAGAAAACAATTAAATTTGATATTTTCATCAACCAATTTTCTTCCCATATACGTTTGCACATCTTATCAACGACAATAAACCATGGGAGACAAAAACGGCAACTACTTTTTCTGTTGTGCTCATCAAAATTTTCGGCACTTCTTTGTGAATTTGTTTTTGGAAACAGAATCCCTCTTTTACTGCATACGTCAAGAATAATTAACAGACAACTCAGACAAAGGTAAATGTAAATGGGAAATGGATAGGCAGTGTGCTCCTTTAAATCTGATAACATAGTTTTTACCTCTGGTACACTTGCATCTATGATATATGAAATGTACAATCCAGATGGAAACAATATCAAGAGAACAAAGACAGAGGGGAGGGCACGCTTCGCACATCGTAAGCAACGGCAAGAACAGCAAGAACAGCAAGAACAGCAAGAACATTTTTCATAGCAATCTTGAAAAGGGGTCAAAACTACATCTACAAAGGTTAATGGACTACTTAGCCCCTGATAAATTATTTCATCATCAAGAGATGTATTTTGCAAGTAAAGATAGAGAAACGGAAGGAACCACAAAGCCACGATACTGAATATAAAGGCTAACCACGACCAGCTTCTGGTGAACGGTCGATATTTTCCCTCAATAAACACTTCATAGTCATTTGAGGTGAAATTATGATATAAATGAGAACACATGTATCTGAAGTCACTATAGTAAAATCTAAAAAGTTTGGCAAAGACTTTTAAAGAAATATTGATATCCTCTTTAAAATACGCCTGACACCAAACACTGCTCATCAGAGCACTGTCTGTTTGGTTTGTCTCTCTTGTGATATTCATTGTCAGGTCTTTCAAGGCTTTAACAATTGCTTCCGTTGTTTCTTTGGTCCCTAAGACCAAAGAACAGTTATCATTGTCCTTAATTCTAAATATCAGCTCCACATGTCTGTATGTATAATGGTCTAAAAGACCAAATGACCACACCACGTACATCCATGGTAGGCCAAGAACGTGACTTGTTCCAGGTTTGCCTCCAAATGTCCAAACCATGGAATTCTTCTGGAGAATATTTGGGGTTGGGTCACCCTCAGCACCATCCGGGAACTTCAGGTCAAGGTAGAAGTGTTTGATATTCTCGTGATGAATCAAGTAAGATAAATTCCCAGCGCTGGTTTCATTTACCTCAAGATGACACGGGTTGTGCGGGACATGTTGAAGCTTGACGTCTCCACCAATATTTACGAAGTATGCGCCAATTAAAAATACCATCGCAGCTACTACAACCAGAAATAAGAGAATCGACAGGAAACCTTGGCAGGTTCCTTTAGATTCAGTAGCAGGTCTGGGTTTTTCTTCAGGATTTTCGATAAGACATAGTTTTGACGTATCTTGTCCGGGACTTACTGTAGGGTCTTGTGCTGTGTCACTGGTTTCTTGTTCGCGATTAGCTGTAGAGTCTTTTGTTGAAAAGTAATTGGGTTTGTCTTCACAGTCACTAAGGGGATCACGTTCTGAAATTTAACAAAATAATCAATAGACTATTTTAATCAAATCATGTATCATCTAAAATGTGACCATTGGATATATTAAAACGTGTTTACGAAAGTCCCTGCATCATTTGACGAGTGTTAAACTAAAACCGGTAATAAATTCACATGGTCAGATCTTGTAATCATAAACAACCAGTGCACGTTTCAAGTAACTACCCATCCTCGGTTACCCATGGTTTTATATATGCTCCGTTACTCTCCACTATATCACCCCTTTGAGAACAGATTCCCCTGATAAGGTTTCACGAGGATGATAACTACCGTGCATGTAAATGGAACGTGTAGTTTCCGTTTCTGCACATGCTTAATGACATTACTATATTTTAACTGGAAAAGTAGTAATTATGATATATTTGGTGATTCGGTGCAAGCCGAGTGAATTTATTTGCACTGTAAACAGCACATATAACATATAACTTTTTTTTACGATAGGGCTTTAACAACTCATATATATATATATATATATATATATTTGAACGGCAGTGGAAGCGTTTTTAAGAAATGACCAAAAGTGACATAAGGTTTAAGTTTTATTCAAACCAAGATACAAGAAGTTGTCAACAGCTATGTCCAAAACGACATAACAAAATAGAACAGGAAGGGAAAACACCCTCCTCGCACGGCTGTTGATAACAAAATGTACAACAAGAATAGCGTCAACAGCTATGTCCAAAACGACATAACAATATAGAACGAGAAGGAAAACATCCCCCTCGCACGGTTGTTGGCGATCAGTGCTACAAAATAGGTCAACAGCTATGTCCAAAAGGACATAACAACATAAAACGAGGAGAGAAGACACCCTCCTCGCACGGCTGTTGGCAAAGATGTGACAAGCACAATCCAAACAAAATAGCGTACAAAAATCAAACAATGCATTTTCCGCGAAGCAGGCTGCGTTTTAGCACTGCTTCAACGGACGGGAACATGTCTTCCGTCCATTCCCCCCTACGATGATAGAACATGGACTATCATCACAGTACATACAATAATATAACCTTCCTGAAAAGCAAGCAAAATTCTACATTTATATTTTTCAAGCAGATACCCTAAATTGTTCATTTCTGAAAGAAAAAGCACACATATAAATTTCAGTTCAGCAAAGTATTGTTCCAAAAAGAGAGTAAAAAATTCAAAAGAGTTTGTTCAGCAAAACAGTTCAATTCATTATCCTCATGAATAACCTAAAAAATCAAACACTTTTATACTATAACCCAACATTTCACACATTTCTTCAATCCTTTTGAATCTTCTGTCCTTCTGAAAATCACATTTACACTAACACAAACACAATTTCGACGAATCCTCAATCAAAATTACACTTATTTACACTCTTATTTACACATTTCTTCTTCTGTCTTTCATTTCTTCTCCTGTCCTCTTCTGTTAATCTCGTCCATCGCTGTCTGTTTCCGTGCTGATCAAGCTCCATCTTCGCTTGTCCACTGGAGTGGACAAACCTTGGTCACCGGACGCTGAAGAACGCCCCTCGTTGTCTTGATGTCCACCACTCTGACGTGATCATCTCTTCCAGGGTAGGTCTTCACAATCCGGCCTAGATTCCATTTCCCACGTGGCAATTCTGACTACGACGTCATCCACTCGAAGATCCCGACTGGGCGTGAACCATTTCTTCCTGGCTTGTAGTGAAGGAAGCCATTCCTTCATCCACCGGCGCCAAAAGTGTCTGACTAGTTCCTGGATCCTGCGTCATCTTCTCCTGGGATTGAACGATGTCTGGTCCACAGATTCTGGAGCAACATTTCCACCAATCTGGCCGTGGAGGAAATGGTTTGGAGTCAGAGGTATGTCGTCATCAGGATCTGCACTCTGATAGGTCAAAGGTCTGGAGTTAATGAGCGCCTCTGCCCTGGTAAAAGCTGTCATGAGGTCTTCATCTGTGACGTCACTGAAGCCAAGAATAGCATATATTGATCATCATGCTTTCGAAGACACCTCCAAAATGAGGTGCTTGAGGGGGGTTGAATTTCCAAACAACAGCTTGATTTGCCAAACTTGATTCAAACTTCCTGGGGTCTAGTTTAGCTACAAGCTCTTTCAGTTCTCTAACAGCCCCAACAAAATTGGTACCATTATCAGAAATGACTTCCTTGGGCACCCCATGTCTGTTGGTCATTATGAAGAAAGCATTAAAAAAAGAATCAGTGTCCAAACAAAATACTATTTCCAAATGGACTGCTCTTGTAGCTAAACAGGTGAAAAGGTATAGATAGCGTTTGTGTCTTTGTTTGCCTCTACCATTAATTGTCAGAAAAGGCCCTGCAAAGTGAACTCCCACATGTTGGAATGCTCGAAGGGGGTATTGTAAACGACACTTAGGTAAAGGAGCCATTATTTGCTTGGTGGGTTTGCTTCTCTGTCTGCGACACCAAGCACATTGATTTGCCCAGTCACGGATTGTTCACGAGCAGCGATTATCCAGAAGCGAGAAGAAATCAAAGAAAGTACTTGATTTGTGCCTGCAACATGATGCCCGTCCTCATGGAACTTTTTCACAACCAAGGATGTGACCCAATGCATCCTAGGCAATATGTTTGGAAACCGGACATTGTAAGGTAAATACTCTGCATATTTCAGGCGACCACTCGATCTAATCATTCCATCATCATCAATGAAAGGACTCACTTTTGCCAACTTGCTGTTGGCAGATATTGGATTTTGTTTCTTCAAAGCCAATATTTCTATGTGAAATGCATCTTTCTGCCTTTCACGGAGAACATGATTCTCAGCATCATTAAGCTCATCAGCTCATCATCACCCAAACATCTTTGAAGAATGAGAAGAATTATGGACAAATCTCAAAACCCAACCCATAACCGGAACGAGTTTACCCAAATCTGAATAACTAGTTTGGTTAACAACATTTTCAGTTTGTGTCAACAATGTGAACTCATTTTCCGTTTTCTTTTTTTCAAAGTTGTCAAGTTCTTGCAACAGGATGGTTTGCTTTGGCCAATTATCTTCCCCCAATGTCAGGAATGAAGGTCCAGAGTGCCAATCGTCAGTCAACAATTCAGACACAACCGTGCCTCAGGTAAGTATGTCAGCAGCATTAAGCTTAGAAGGGACATGTTTCCACTGGAAAGGTTCAGAGTTTTCCCTGAATGAAACCAACTCTATTTGTAACAAAAGTCTTGAAATTTCTGCTGTGGTTTTTTATCCAAAAGAGCACATTCATGCTATCTGTCCAAAATACAACTGGAGTGTTAATTGCTAAGGCATGTGAAATGGACAACATCAACTTTGCACCCAATACTGCAGCCATCAGCTCTAAGCGGGGAATACTGATTGCCTTAAGTGGAGCAACCCTACTTTTTGCTGCAACAAGCCGACTTGACATTTGCCCAGATTTATAGGACTTAACATCATACATAGGCATCCTGAGATGCGTCTACAAACACGTGAAGGTGAGTATCTTCGATTTCAGGGGTCAATCGAATGCATCTAGGAAACCTGACAGTTGACAACAAAGGAACTTCACTTGACCATTCTTCGGTCTCATTTCTAAGACTAGTATTCAATTCATCATCCCAGTCAACTCCAGCCAACCACATCTTCTGTAAGATCATCTTAGCTCGAATATGGAATGGCGCAAGAAAACCAAGAGGGTCGAAGATCTTAGCAGTTTCCTTGAGGAAACCTCTTTTTTGTTGAACCAAGTTGGTTTGGATATCTGAGATTTTAAAACCAAATTCATCTTCGCTGGATATCCATGTCAGACCTAAAGTCTGCACAGAAGGAAGTTCATCATTCGTGATATCAACTTCGGATGCTCTTGCTTCAACAGGAATTGCCTCAAGAACCTCAGGTGAATTGGATAGCCACTTTCTTGCCTTCATTCCAGCCTCAGCCAAATAAGTTGCTTATACAAATCAATTGCTACAGCTGTTTCACAAACAGAATCTAACCCGTCATCCATATAGGTTGATTTGAGGACTGTTTCAGCAGCCCTGGGATACAAGTGATCAAAGGTTCTAGCATTTTCTTGTGATATAAACTGAGCTAGAAAGGGAGATGCATTCATGCCGAACACAACACGTTTGAATTCGTAAATCTGGATTTCATTCGTTTGTTTAGCGTTTCTCCAAAGGAATCGGAAGAATTGCTGGTCCTTTGGCTGTATGCCTATCTGAAGGTACATCTCAGATATGTCACACACAAGAGCATTTGGGTTTTTCCTGAATCTCAAGAGTATGTGAAACAAATCACCTTGAAGCTTGGGACCCTGATGAATCATATCATTGAGAGATACACCTTGACACTTTGCCGAGGCGTCAAATACAATCCGAACCTTTGTGGTGGTTCTTTGCGGACGTATGACAGGAAAATGAGGAAGATACCAAGAAGCATGTTTGTCGTCAGGCATCACTGGTTCAATGTAGCCTTTCTTTTCATAATCAGAAATCACATTATCATACATCTGAGCAACTACATTGTCCTAAGCTAACTTTTTCTCAGTGCAACACAATCGCTTGTAAGCAACTGCATAGTTATCAGGAAGTGAAGAAGGATCCCCTTTCCAAGGGATACCAATCTGGTATCTATCATCATGGTGCTCAACAGTCTGTCTAACTGATTCCACGATAGACTTGTCGACCTTACTCAGAGGTGTAGGACTAGAAGTAAACTGATCTACTTCCCAAAACTTGTGCAACATTTGTGTTAACTCTGTGTCACAGTGCTAAATCATAATTACAAGAATCCATGTTATGTTATTAACCATTGGGCTGATAAGGGGTTCTTGACCATAAAAGACTTATGTGACGAACATGAATTTATGACTTTTGAGCTAATAAAATCAAGATATGGAATAAGAGGGACAATTCTAGATTACAATTATCTGCTACACATTCTACCTGATTTTTGGAAAAAGGCTATTAGAAGGACAAGAACCATTCCTATCTACAATTTGTATACCAATGTTTACCAACAAAATATAATGAAGCCCACAAAGGGTTCAAGATTATTTTATGACAAGCTGGTTTCTATAAATGACAAACTTGAGATTTGTAATAAATGGGAAATGAGTTTTAAGGATTGTGAATTCGATTGGCAAATCATTTTTAACTTTTATAGACATTACTTGAAAGATGTTAAACTTCTTGATTTTCAATACAAATTTTTGCAAAGAACTGTTTATACTAAAAAAAAATTTTTAAGAATAAATGTCGTTGACAATGACTTATGTACCTTTTGCTTTGAGTTTTCTGAGAACATCTGTCATATTTACTGGGAATGTTGTGAAATTCTGGAATGAACTTGAACTTTGGATTAATAGAAACCTTCCACAAAATATTACCTTTACCAAATACCTAATTTGGTTTGTCCCATTACATAGAAATATCTTGATGAATCTTATCTTGTATTGCACTGTTCAATGTAAATATACCTTGTAACCTATGGGGAAATAATTTTTAAAAAAAGAAATAAAAAAAAAAATAAAAACACTGTGTCACAGTTGTCAGTAAAGTAGGTACCTAATGACGAAGCACCACTGTAAGGAGATATGGACTCGACACATGTCCATCCAAGAGGTGTAAGCCTTGCCATTGGTTCACCTTCATTGCCTACAACATCTTCATATGATCTGTGCAATTCAAAGTAATCTAAACCAATCAGTAAATCTACTGTGTGTGGAGATTTAACCTTTTGAAAAGGGATACTTTGCAAATGTTTGTACCTTGAGGCATATTTCTGCCAATCAATTGCCTTGAGTTTACCTGTGACCTGTCTTGTAGTCATAGCAGACATTGTCAGCTTTCAAGTGGATTATCACCTTGTCGTGGTTTGGGAGCTTGCGCGACTCAACGAACCAGAGAGCTATGTCGGCGGGAGTCCAACTCCTGGTAGGTTCAACCAAGCCAAACTGGTCTCCGGGGAGGGTCCAGACAAAGAATGATCCCTGGTCCTCACTGGACTAACAATTCGGTCCCGTAAAAGAACTCTTGTTACAGAAACTGCACGAAACATTGAAGAAACTAACTTGGTTCAAGAAGATGTCTCACCAATAGAGATTATGACGCAAGCTGGTGAAAGCCCAAGGGAAGCCAGCAAGCTGATGAATCTTCTAACAACCAAGTCCATCACCAGGATAAGGACCTGGAACATCAGAACCCTTTATGAGAGCGGTAGAATAGCCAAAGTTTGCAGAGAGATGAAGCGATATAACCTAAAGATCTTAGGATTGTGCGAATCCAGGTGGAATGGCTCGGGACGACAACTTCTCAGTAGCGGAAACACCATCATCTACTCAGGCCATGAGGAACTGGACCATCCACACACACACGGAGTAGCTCTCCTACTTACACCTATCGCAACAAGAGCCATGCTGGAATGGAAACCACTTTCACCAAGAATTATGTCAGCAAGATTCAAATCAAAAGGTCGCAACATCACCATCATACAGTGCTATGCCCTCACAAATGTATCCGATGAGGAGGAGAAAGAAGAGTTCTACAACATGCTACAAACAGCAATTGATACATAACAAAGAAGGGACATAAAGATTGTTATGGGCTACTTTAATGCAAAGGTCGGGAAGGATAACACCGGGAAGGAACTTATGGGGAAACAGGGAGTAGGCACTCTGAATGAAAACGGAACAGCTTTTACAGACTTCTGTTCATTCAATGATCTCGTCATCGGTGGAACAGTATTTCCACACAAGACTATCCACAAAACAACATGGGTCTCACCAGATGGCAAAACAGAAAACCAGATCGACCACTTTACCATCTAAAGGAAATGGAGAAGAGCATGTTGGATGTCAGAGCTATGAGGGGAGCTGATACTGTCACAGATCACCATCTCATAATGGCAAAGGTGAAAGTCAAGCTGAAGGCATACAAAGACAAGGCGGACAAACCATCCCACAAGTACAACACCCAGAACTTGAAGAGTAAGGACAAGGCTGCTGAATTCCAAGTGACACTGAAGAACAAGTATGAAGTACTCACAGACCTGCCTGAAGACTCTATTGATAACCACTGGGAAACACTTAAGGATACCTGGATCACAACATGCCAAGAAGTGTTTGGGGAAAAGAACGAGGAAACACAAGGAATGGCTATCAGAACAAACCTGGGACCTCATAACAGACAGAGCGAACCTAAAAAACAAGTTGAACCAAGCAAGAAGTCAACACCAGAAATCGATTCTACAAAAAGAATACTGGAACACAAACCGTCTAGTGAAGTGAAGTGCCAGGAAAGACAAACGCAACTTTGTACACACACTGACTGAAGAGGCCGAAAATGCTGCAGGGAAAAACAACATGAAGAGGCTATATGAGATCACAAGAACATTGTCCCAGAAGAAAACAAATGCTGAAGCACAACCAGTGAAAGACAAGGCAGACAAAAACATCAGCAATGAAGTGGACCAGAGGAAAAGATGGATGGAACACCTCCAGGACATCCTTAACAGACCACCACCAACATCAACGCCATCTATATCAACAGAAGCCCAGCTCTTGGATATCACCACCAACCCCCCTACAAAGGCTGAAGTGTCCAATGCACTAAAATCCATCAAGATTGGAAAGGCTGCAGGTTCAGATGGAATCCCACCAGAAGCACTCAAGACAAGTGTAACAACATCTACCGAGATGCTACATCCACTGCTGTGTAGGATATGGGAAGAAGAAGCTGTTCCAGATGAGTGGAGGAAGGGGTATCTAGTGAAACTACCCAAGAAAGGGGATCTTACCTCCTGCAATAACTGGAGAGGCATTATGCTGTTGTCTATCCCAAGCAAGATCCTGACTAGAATTATCCTCAACAGGTTGAAAAAGGCACTGGATACAAAGCTACGAGATGAGCAAGCAGGCTTCAGGCAGGGAAAATCTTGCACAGACCAGATCGCTACTCTGAGAATCATTATTGAACAATCACTCGAATGGCAGACTCCACTTTATACCATCTTCGTGGATTTTGAAAAGGCATTCGACAGTATTGACAGAGAAGTGATCTGGAAGCTAATGAAACACTATGGTATACCACAAAAGCTCATCAACATCATTAAGCAACTTTACAACAACTCCACATGCCAAGTGATCCATAACGGCAAGCTTACAGACCCATTCACAGTGCAAACCAGTGTTAGACAAGGCTGCATCTTATCTCCTACCATATTCCTCATTGTCATAGATTGGATAATGAAGATCAGCACAGAAAACAAGAACACCGGAATCCAGTGGAGCTTCACAAAACAACTCGAAGACCTGGACTTCGCAGATGACGTCAGCCTCCTCTCACACAGACACTTGGATGCACAAGCAAAGCTCTCTCGTCTGACAGAAGAAGCAAGCAAAACAGGCCTCAAGATTAACATCACGAAAACGGAAGTGATGCGCCTTAACAACAAACAGCAAGACCCCATACAATCAAATGGCAACAACGTCAAAGAGGTTGAGAAATTTGTGTACCTGGGAAGTGTGGTCAGCAAAGACGGTGGAGCTGACGAAGACATCAGGAGCAGAACAAACAAAGCAAGGCATGCTTTCAACACCCTACGCCCTAAATGGAGCTCCAAGTCCCTCTCAAAGAAGAAAAAAATCAGGCTCTTTAACACCAACGTCAAATCTGTCCTACTCTATGGCTCTGAGACTTGGAAGACCACAAAGGCCAACACAAAGAAGCTGCAGATGTTTGTGAACAAGTGTCTCCGCCATATACTCAACATCAGATGGCCAGACAAGATCAGCAACATCGATCTATGGTCAACATCCCAACAACTGCCGATAGACTGTGAGATCAGGAAGAGAAAATGGGGTTGGATCGGTCACACTCTTAGGAAACCAGAGAATAACATCACAAGACAAGCACTGGACTGGAACCCTCAAGGCAAAAGGAGAGTGGGACGGCCAAGACATACTTGGAGACGAAGCACAAACGAGGACATCAAAACAGCTGGGATGACTTGGACAGAAGTCAAGAAAACAGCATTGAACCGTGTGAGGTGGAAACATGTGACGGCAGCCCTATGCTCCCCTAGGAGTTAAAAGGAATAAGTCAAGTAAGTCAAGTTACCCGTGACCTGTCTTGTAGTCATAGCTGACATTGTCATCGCCACAGACCTATCCAAACTTTCTAATTGAAACTCCACTTCCAATGACATTTACAGACACACTTTGCAGTTGACCTGATACGCCTAATTGTGACGCAACATCTTCGTTGATGTAGGTTTGAGTGCTGGACTCATCCAGCAGGGCATTCAGAACGATTTCAACATTGCCATTCTTAACCACAACAGGAACTGTTGGCAACGATATTGTGGAGTAAGACGAACTGCATGACGACAAAGTTGTACCAGTGGATGGACCAGTGCAATCCTGTGAGGTATGTGAAGCACTTTGACTTGCGGACAGTGAAGCTACAGATGGGCGTGTTTGCGACTGCGCATTATAGTGAAGGAAACGACTGTGATACTTTGGACAATTACCAATACCACATTTAGCTCGGCACAAGCAGGTTTTGGAATTATGACTGCTTTTCAGACTCCTGAAACATAGATTCGACTTTTTAGCAGTGTTCCATCTTTCCTCAACGGTCATCTCTTTGAATTGCCTACATTTCCAAATTGTATGATCAGACACTTTGCATATTGGACAACACTCATCAGGAGACGGACTAACGCCAAAGAAAACACCTTGTTTTCTTCCTTTGTCAGATTTGTTACTTTTCGATACCCCGTGAACAGCTTCAGTAGCAATGGTCTGAAAATGTGCCTCTTGCAATACAAACTCGCGCAAAGTCTCAACAGACTCTTTGTTCAGTCATTTTGGTCAATAACTGAGAAAAGAGTGAGCCATTGCCCAACTCTTCTATCCGATCACAATCTCGAAGATTGACAACAGTTATGTCAAGCAAGTCGGCAAACTTAGCAACATCATTTGCATTACCAAGTCGGATTGGTTTAAAACTCGTCACTTGTTCTAGTTGCAATGCAACATAGCGCCTACGACCACCATATTTCCGCTCTAAAAGTTCAAGTGCAACAGAGTATGCTGCAGCACTGTGCCCTAGGTCCTTAATGACATTCAGTGCATCCCCACTTACGTACTGACCGAGTTGCAACAATTTGTACTCAGGGGTAGCAGGAGCCTTATCAATGCAAGCAATAAACGCGGCCTTCCAACTCTCATGGGTCTTTGTATCGCCCAAAAATCGGGGATAGAAACATGTTTTAATTGTTCCCACATGTCATTACCCAGATCATAACCACTGGAAGCCTGAGGTCTCAGTTGCTCACGATGAGCGTTGGATATGTTAGACTACCTCTCTGTCTCAACCTGACTGTGATCAATAAGTTTTGGATGTGTTTGTTGACCATCGTTTTGTGCTATCTGAGTTTGTTGTGAAACTTGTAATTCAGAATGTAGACTCTGCTTTTGATCAACCAAGTGTTTTTTAGATGCCTTAACTTTTGATTTGGTCATGTATGATGCATGCGTACTGGAAGTGTCTGAAAATAATAAAGACCTAAGAAATGCAGGTGCTCTGTCTTAAGCTTCGCTTCCAGTGAGTTCAATTGTCTCTAATTCATCAAAGGTTTTACCAGCATTTTCTACTTGGTTTGCCTCTTGATAAAGCTCAGATAGCCTCATCACGATATCAATTGCCCTACTTTCACAGTCACCCACTTTATCAATAGCATCAAGGACATCACTGTGTGATGGTAGCCCTACTTCACTCACAAGTCTCTCAAGTGCATTTTTTGATTTTTGTAAAAGCAGATTTCACTATAACCTTTTGCCACTTTAACTTAAAACTTAAAACCGGATGCGTCTCTCGGCTGCCATGTCATTAGATAACTCAACGTTACCTTCATCAGTACCTAACTCGTCACCCGTCTGTGACATTGTAACAAACAGTTGTCTTTTTTAACGTATTTCAATATGCCAATAAGTCACTTACCTGTGACATAAACAATTCAATGACCTGATGTTCAAAAATACATTCACTCACCCAAGTGTGACAAAACAAGCAGTTCAAATGTTTTTTTCAGGTTTTCACATTTCTGAAGGAGGTGGTCACATGACAACCACGCTCTGCTACCAATTTGGTCGGCAGTGGAAGCGTTTTTAAGAAATGACCAAAAGTGATATAAGGTTTAAGTTTTATTCAAACCAAGATACAAGAAGTTGTCAACAGCTATGTCCAAAACGACATAACAAAATAGAACGAGAAGGGAAAACACCCTCCTCGCACGGCTGTTGATTACAACATGTACTTCAAGAATATCGTCCAACAGCTATGTCCAAAAGGACATAACAATATAGAACGAGAAGGAAAACATCCCCCTCGCACGGCTGTTGGCGATCAGTGCTACAAAATAGGTCAACAGCTTTGTCCAAAAGGACATAACAATATAGAACGAGAAGGAAAACATCCCCCTCGCACGGCTGTTGGCGATCAGTGCTACAAAATAGGTCAACAGCTATGTCCAAAAGGACATAACAAAATAGAACGAGGAGAGAAGACACCCTCCTCGCACGGCTGTTGGCAAAGATGTGACAAGCACAATCCAAACCAAAATGGCCTACAAAAATCAAACAATGCATTTTCCACGAAGCAGGCTGCGTTTTTAGCACTGCTTCAACGGACGGGAACATGTCTTCCGTCCAATATATATATATATATATATATATATATATATATATATATATATATATGAATTATATTATATTATAATTATATTATGAATTACAATATTAGACCATAATAACTAACCTTGATATTATGAATCCAAATCCAAAAGATCCAAATGAATACCACAAAGATCCAAATAAAGTCACAAATGCAAGAGACAACGTCTTTGCACCTCCTGACAAATCTAAGGAGTAAAGCTTAAAATCCTACCTAAACCTAACATACAGAAGAGAGAAGCTGAGAAACCTAGAACAATAGAAAGTAGAAGGTCGCGCTTGGGGCAGGCTATTGTTTGACAGTGCACTGGTGATTGAGTGAGTGCAAAATGCTCATGCAAAGGCTTTGAAGTGATTTTGGCTAAACTAAGTGTGAAGTATAAGTTAAAAGATATGGTTGACTGAATAGTATATTCAGTCAGAGCATAAATTAAAAATAACAATAAAATATACACCATATTTGATGCTGTTACATATATATATATATATATAGAAATATCACAAGAAATGTTCAAACTCTATGGCAATATACATAAAAATAAGAAAGTTGGGAAGAATTAAGTTTGGCAAACGTTTTCAGCAGGTACATCCTGTACCTGCTTCATCAGGCCGTTTAATGACGTAACTGACACACAGTACATAGCACTATTACGTCACACAGGAACCTATGACGTCATAATGTACTTGACAACAATAGTTTGTTATGAAAACAAAAATTATGTTTTGCCATTAAATTTTGGCGCATATTTATGAATGAAATATGATTCTTTCAAAAGTAAATCATTATCATAGCTGTAATTGAGTTTATACATCGGGGAAATCTTGAATTTGCCGTTACCGCATGTATCTAAATGTTCACTAAGAGGGATTGTGCTATTTCGGGGCTGGTTAATGTGGGATCGGTGAAGGTTCATTCTTCTTTTTAATTTTTGCTCTGTTTTCCCGATATACTTCTCATTACATCCAGAACATGTGATTACATAAATGACATTTTTAGTATCACAATTCATGTTTTGTTTTACAACAAATGTATCTTTGGATGTAATTTGTATAGAACATCCTTCAATAATGTTTTCACAAGTGTGACAACGAGAATCTCCACATTTTGAAACTTTTGGAACAATGTCAACTGAGTCAAATCTGGATGCAGTTAATGATTTGCGGAGGTTTTTTGGTTGCTTACGGCTGTTAATGAAATTGTACTTATGGACAATCTTTTTCATTTTTTGACTGGGACGTAGGATAGAAAGATAGCGTTTTACAATAGACATGGTATTGTCATGATTAGGATTAAAGGTAGATACAAGAGTAAGATTATTGTGAGTGTCCTTGTTCTTATCCACCTTAGATCTCAGTTGTTGTTGTCCCATCTCTAACGCCTTCTGTATGCTATCACTTATTAATTTGTCAGGATAATTGTGTTTAAGTAGAAAGCTTTTGAGTTCAGCAAGACGATTGATTTTAACATCATCATCAATAGAAACAATAGTACAAACTCTTCTTGCTAAACAATAAGGGATGTTGCGTTTGGTATGATGGGGGTGGCATGAACCAAAGTCAAGATATTGATGAGAATCTGTTTTCTTATAGAATATATCTGTTGCTATGGTACCACCTGATTCTATCTTAACGGTAACGTCCAGAAAATTTAAATGGTGCTCATCACATTCCATAGTAAATTTCATTGAAGGGTCAAGAGCGTTAAGAATTTCCTGAATAGTTTTAAGAAGATCATTGTCATTGTTTAAGATTATAAAACAATCATCTAAAAAAACGCTTCCAAGAATTTTCAACTTTTCTTTCATTGTGGGTCCAAACATCTCTCCAATTTTATGGTAGAATAACTTTTCCAAATAGCCAAGTACTAGTGTGGCATATGTAGGCGCTACTTTTGTACCCATTGCTACGCCTTTATTTTGAGTGTAAAAACATCCATCAAAATAAAACACATTGTTTTCAATCACTAGACTTAAAGCTTCAATAATAAAATCATTGGTAAACCTATCCGGTATTTCATGACGAAATTCATCAAGCCAATATTTTACTGCTTTCAAGCCAAGCTCCGTATCTATATTGCTATATAGATTAACCACATCAAAACTAACCAATTTTGAACCCTCGGGTACAGTTTGCGGAAGCTTGCATAAAAAATCAATATCATCTCTTATGTAACTTTTGACCTGCATACATAAAGGTTTTAGGATAACATCAATAAAATTACTAAATCTTTGTGTGTGACTTTCCGGTCCACCAACAATAGGTCTAAATGGGAGGTCTTCTGGATTTCTAACAGAAATAACAGTAGATTGAGCATTAGAAATGTTTTCTTGAATTACTTTGCTCTTGAAGAAAACCAAGATATATGGATAGTCAACTTCTTTATTGCAATGAATGCGACGTTTCGGTGTAGATACTAACACCGTTATCAAGCAAGTGATACATGAATATGGTATATTTCTTCTCCAGGTTGCTTAGTTGATTGATGGACTTGATTGCCACGTCTCCATGTAGACGGCGTATAACATCTTTGAGAGGCATTTTAGAAGTTGTAGAGATGAAGAAAACCAAGATATATGGATAGTCAACTTCTTTATTGCAATGAATGCGACGTTTCGGTGTAGATACTAACACCGTTATCAAGCAAGTGATACATGAATATGGTATATTTCTTCTCCAGGTTGCTTAGTTGATTGATGGACTTGATTGCCACGTCTCCATGTAGACGGCGTATAACATCTTACACACAAGTATCACTTGCTTGATAACGGTGTTAGTATCTACACCGAAACGTCGCATTCATTGCAATAAAGAAGTTGACTATCCATATATCTTGGTTTTCTTCATCTCTACAACTTCTAAAATGCCTCTCAAAGATGTTATACGCCGTCTACATGGAGACGTGGCAATCAAGTCCATCAATCAACTAAGCAACCTGGAGAAGAAATATACCATATTCATGTATCACTTGCTTGATAACGGTGTTAGTATCTACACCGAAACGTCGCATTCATTGCAATAAAGAAGTTGACTATCCATATATCTTGGTTTTCTTCATCTCTACAACTTCTAAAATGCCTCTCAAAGATGTTATACGCCGTCTACATGGAGACGTGGCAATCAAGTCCATCAATCAACTAAGCTACCTGGAGAAGAAATATACCATATTCATGTATCACTTGCTTGATAACGGTGTTAGTATCTACACCGAAACGTCGCATTCATTGCAATAAAGAAGTTGACTATCCATATATCTTGGTTTTCTTCATCTCTACAACTTCTAAAATGCCTCTCAAAGATGTTACTTTGCTCTTATGTATTTTTGGAAGGCCATAAAAGTATGCAGTCTTAGCCTCAAAATTTGTAAGGTAGTCTTTTTCCGCGTCTGTAATTTCATCAGCGTATCTATTCAACAATTTAGAAATTTTGTTGGATATAACTTTTTCTTCTCTTGCATTAACCTTCTTATAGTATGTTTCGTTATCAAGAGTGGACAATATTTTATCTTAATAATAAGCTTTATCCATAATGACAATAGCGCCTCCTTTATCTGCCTCCTTAATAACAATATTATTATTATTACTTAAATTATGCAAAGCTTTAGACTCACCCGCTGTTAAGTTTAGTTTTGGTTGTTTAACATGCACGGGAACATTTTCAATCAAATCACAGTACTCCTCTAAATACTTGTCTCTTCCGCGAGGCGGTACAAAGTTTGATTTATTTTTTAGTAAAGTTTGTGATGGTATCTCTGCACTGTCTGTTTCTTCATCTGTGTCTTCCTGGTCTTCTGGCTCGAAGTATTCTGCAAGTCTAAGTTTGCGGGTAAAACGTTTGATGTCAGACTTCACCTCAATCGCATTAGGTTTAGGAGTAGGTGTGAAATAAAACCTTTCTTAAGTAGCTTCACTTCATCTTCACATAGATGGTACTCTGAAAGGTTAAATATTTTTGGGTCCTTCACTAGGTTATCCATGGAGGCCTTCTCCCCCGATTTCGCTTCCCGTGGTTCGTGTTGCCTCTGCCTAAAAAATATTTGTTCACTGCTCGGCCAATGTAGGTGGTGTTTTTTTAATGTTCACGTTCTTTGTTGCGTGATTTCTCTCTGTCCTGTCGTTTGGCATGCCCCACATATGATGAAGGTTTCCTGTTAGTGTTTTGTCGTGGTACCCATGGCTTCTCCCGACGTTTCTCTGCTAACGGAATCTTCTTCGTAGTATCACGTGGATACATTTTAGTGTCAAGTGTATGCGAACTTTTCTTCACTGTATCCGCAAAACTTCTTTGAGGAGCCGTTCTCGCAATTGGCTTTGCATTTGTTTGACGTTTGGGTTGTTGTTTCGGATGTTTTTTATTCTGTTCCGTTCTCGATTGTTTGTCACTTCCCTGAACAGTGTCTTTCACTTTGAAAAAACTAACACCATATTTCTCCTTGTATTCACATAGCCAGGTTTCTTTTTTCTCCCATCTCCTGTTAAAATATTCCTCATCAGCTTTGCAATTTTGAAACCACACTTGCAGTAGTTTTTCAAGTACAAGACCCGAATATTTCCGGGATAATTTCTCCTGCATTTTACCATCAATGGCATTGAAGTTTTGGCAATAATTCCCAGCATGAATTTTCATTAATTCAATGTCCGCACGGAATTTCTGCACAGCTAGTTTCATCCTAATGTTTTTCGCTTCGTCACCTTCCCCATTGATTGGTCTCAGCCGGTACTTTAATGGCAGCAACACATTTTCTTCATTCACCCATGTTTCATAGATGATGCTATGGTTACGAGCATTTAAAAAGTTCCAAAACTGCTTACTCCGTGCAGTCCGAAGGGAATTCCACTCACCTTTCATAAGTTTCCTTAATCTGAAAGTTTCCCGTTCAATTGTTAGATTTTGCAGTTCTTCAATACAAGGATTATGTCCAAACACTTCACCTTGAGCACACTGGACAGTATCACTTCGTTTTTCTTCTTGAAAATTTGCTGTTTTAACGGTTCCTTCCCTTGTCAGAATCTTTGCGATGTCACTGACGATGTTGGTAACTTCCAACTGTTGATTTGGCTTCTTAGATATCGAAACCAGTTCCTGTAGTAAGTTGTTAGTTGTGTCAATCTTCTCAGACAAAACTGAAATCCGGTCTTGAATTCCTCGTACTTCTGTGCAGAGAAGTTCGTTCTCGGATTTCTTCTCCCTGCTTCTTAATTCAACTCCTTCCATTAGAGCGTGTATATATAGAAATATCACAAGAAATGTTCAAACTCTATGGCAATATACATAAAAATAAGAAAGTTGGGAAGAATTAAGTTTGGCAAACGTTTTCAGCAAGTACATTCTGTACCTGCTTCATCAGGCCGTTTAATGACGTAACAAGATACAAGATACAAGATATTTATTGTACATAGAACACCCATTATGGGCAGTGTACAAAGAACTTAACCAATGTTAATACATATTATAAGTAAAATATATACAAGAGCATTATAATCTCAGTGTGAGACAATAATATCAAACAATGCATATTATAGATTGTACAATAATTAACCAATGTTGCTTAATCTCATTGAATACATGTCATAAAGTACTTTACAAGTGATAGAAGCATGATGACTCTTGGGGTTTACAATTGATGAGAGGAGCTCTATCCTTGAGACCCCAACGAGACCAGTTGATGAAATTAGTTTCGAGCGATAATGAACATATTTTGGGCATTCAAATATAAAATGTTCTTCCGTTTCTGTAACACCCTGGCTGCACTGTTGACAGAGGCGTTTGTCTACAGGGGTGTTGTTATATCTTCCTCTCTCAATCTCTAGCTGGTGAGCGCTAAGTCTTAACTTAGTTAAAACTTTTCTGTGGTCATTATTCTTAATGTTTAAATAGTCTTTGTAGCCAAACGAGTCTTTAATATGTCCAAGCAGGCGTAATTTCTGACACACAGTACATAGCACTATGACGTCACACAGGAACCTATGACGTCATAATGTACTTGACAACAATAGTTTGTTATGAAAACAAAAATTATGTTTTGCCATTTAATTTTGGTGCATATTTATGAATGAAATATGATTCTTTCAAAGGTAAATCATTATCAGCATATCAGTTCTGAAATCAATACAAAAATCCTTGTACACATGATAATTTCCAATTGTTCGTGCTATCAGGCTCTTACTTGGTATACATGAACTATGGAGAGAGACCAAAATTTGAAAAGGTTTTCGCTAAAATCAGTCAAAGGTCAAGGTCACAATGAGGTCACAACTTTAGCATGCATTTGCGAACATGCCTTATTTCAACTATCAGCACTTTGAATCATGACATGATTGTAAAACACAATTTAAAGTGATCATTGACTGTGTGATCTTGAAGGTCAAAGGTCAAGGTCATGAGACATTAGTTAAGGCCACGTTAATCCTTTTATCAAATTTTGAAATCAGAAATAGGTTAAAAACAAACTTGAGAAAAGTGACCCCAGTGATGAATCAACTTGTTAGTAAAATATCGAATAAAGAAATAAATTATTTTTTTAAAATCCCATTTTATTGATGCTGACGAGAAGGCGGAACAGGGAAAGGCAAGACCCTAAGTTTCGGGGCTGCTCTGCTTTCGCGGTGTCTCGAAACGCTCATCTAGTTATCAAAGTACTCAATAGCAATGGGCTCTAACATCAAATAACGTTGTCTTGCAGCATGATTGCCGATGGAAAACCGTTTTTATAAATATATGGGTACCGATGCACTCCAACGCTAGTTGGTTTCCTACTAATCGCATTTCGTACTTACATACTACTATAGATGACAACAAAATGATTTTATATTTGAAATCAGTTCAAATTGAGTTTATGTGTAGCTCGAAATAAAGAATAAGACAATGTTTATCAGATAATTCAGGATGTAGCCTACCTGCAACCATGTGTTCTTGGTTTTGATCTGTCGTACATAATTTCTACTTTTGTTACCTAAATGTTAAGGAATCTCTGATAAACATTTAGTCGCAGGTATGGCGATGATATACATTTATACCCCACTTCCGGTCTCGTTGCTATGGTTTCTTTTGTTACAAGTGTAGGTGTATTAGCCGATACACCTACAATTTTTCTGATATACCTATACTTTTTTCTGATATACCTACACTTTTCTAATACAGCTGAGCAACAATGTAGTCAATTTTCTAAATTTCCAAGTTCTAAGTGATGATACTTAAAATGTCAGATTATAAATGAACATATAAGGAACCTGGGATCGAACCCGTGTCCTGTTGCTTTCTGGCCGAACGACCATACCATTACACCACGAAGCCAGTTGAAACTCTGAACATTTTTTCATGACCAAATGAATAAGGTTCTTATAATGCGTGAAATAATATCACAAATTTATGTTTGTCTTTTTATATACGAATGTAATTTAATTTTGGGTGCAAAATGTTTTAACATACTGAAAGTGTTTCTGTTTTCTCTAAACTTTAGCCACGTTGACACTAGGCATGCTGTTTATAGCGTTAGCTGTTCATTTCAGCAAGATGCACGTACATCTGCGTTTACAATGCCGTCATTTGGCCATATCAATTAGATTTCAAGCCCCAAACATGGGTAACCATACAACGCAGCACGGACTGCGTTGTCACAGACGAGGCCGTGTTTGGGTTGTGCGTTTCATGCACAAGCTTGTTTACAACTGTATTTGTTTTGAAATATTATGAAATAGTATCCGCTTACACTCGACCGTAAATGGGGTATAATACAGATATACCCATACTTTTCCTCGTGTATCAAATGATACCCAACACTTTTCCCCGTTGGAGCCTTACTCGACTCCGCCTCGTAAGGGCCCAACGGGGAAAAGTGTAGGGTATCATTCGATACACTCGGAAAAGTTTGGGTATATCTCTCACGTAACCTCTCAAGAGAGTTGTTATACAGAAAGTAAAGGCTTCTCACCATCACCATCACTCGAATCCATCTTCCACAAAGCAGACGAATGCGTTGGTCAGAATTTCTCAACAGGAGAATGGTCTTCCTCAAATCGTTTTTGGAGCTGCAATTCTACTTGCCAACACCGATCTGATATCTGCAATACAGTGTCGTTATTACAGTGACATTGCATGGGACATGCTTTCCGCTTCCACTCAGGGTCATCTAGTACTTGACTGCTCCTTGTTTTGAATATAACATTATTACCCACGTGGTAGACCTACTTCGTAAAGGGGTTTCATAACAATATGTTATTACGCTTATGTGTCATAACACCTTCAAGTAATTTGTTAATGAAGAACTGTGACACTGGACTTCCTTTCTAAATTCATAAAACGAACGTGAATCCATTCATGAAATTACAACACACGTTATTCATCTCATTCTTCAGTTAAATGATTATTCATGAAATCGTACTCACAACAATGATTGATTGTTATGACTAAAGCAGATAAAGCTCTTAAGCACAAGGTTGAGTTTCAGCAAGAGTTGTTGCTCTCTGAGTCTCACTCTTACTGTTGCTGTGGGAATGAAATTGTGAAACATGCGAATGCCGGCCGTGACATGACGTTATTCAAAGGGCAGATAACTCTCGTCTCATGTCCTCAAGCAGGGAGAGTTTATCCTGCGTACGCTTCTTCAGCATGACTAGAATAAGTTCATGTTGGTTCAAACCAATCTTATCAACTATTACATTGTTTAATATCATCTAAATGGAATTGTGTTTACATTGAAACCCTATGATCCAATTATAAATTCACCTCTTGTCGACCAACTTCAGTCCACCTGTCCCTCGGTATGTCCATGATCACATCGTTTCCGGAGCCTACCTTAACGATATTTGCCTACTTCCTTTTGAGGTTTTGAGCATTCTCGAATTCTCGTTTTGGAAGTTTCCAAAAATACATTGTGACTAGCTTAACGAAACTTGGTATGTTGACTAACCATCACCAGTTGTTAAATCTTTTGGGTCTAAGAACTGATAACGATTTCCGTATCCGTTATTCAAAATGTGAACTTGTCAAATTATTCCCAGTTCCTTATTCGTTATTCAAACTGTGAAACTATCAACTTATTCCCAGTTCCTTTTCCGTTATTCAATTTTAAGCAACTTACACTTGTTCTTAGCTCATTATTCAAAATTTAAGACTGTAAACGACAAAAACGTCCTTCTCTTGTGTACCGGTACGCAAACATGTATGAACGAACACATGGGTATGCAAGCACGAATGCACGCAGGCATGCAAGTTCGAAAGTACCTATGCACGTACGCACATAAATATGTACGCATGTGTTTACATACCATTTTGACCTTGACCATAGCGACGATTAATAAAGGTGTCCTGTTTATTATCGATATCAGGACTGATTCGTCAAAACAGTCCTGATATCCGATACACGGACACTTTTAAAGACCACTTTTAAACAAAACGTGAAGTTACAGTTTATCAAAGACATTTCAGTTTGATTGAGTACGATTATGACGATTACTTGATTCAACTGATTGACTTCTGCCAGAAAATGCAAGAAAAAATAGACCCAACAAATAAACATGACTTTATTTTATTTTCTGCTAAAATTTCCAACAGCCGTAATGTTTAGAAAGTTGAAATGAAATTAAATGATAAGTAAAGTAGTTTGAATCATAGAAAATATACAATTAAATTAATATGCAAAATAAATAATCTATAAGAATGTTCAAGTTACCTAAATATTGAAAATCCAACCGATTTTAATCCTATTTTGAAGCCACCTTCAGTATCGGTTAATGCAGAAGCACCCTAATAAGACATCCGAATCCTCCAATAGGGAAATTGGCCAAATTGTGAAATTTCGACGCAAATTACTCGTATGTTCATAAACTGCTCGAAACGGCACGATCTTCGAACCTTTCGACCGTGCGCTTAATTTGAGTTCGGTACTTTTGAATTTGGTACTACTGTTCAGTTTTCATATAATTATACTCGAAATAATTGAGATGTTACTGCCATAGTTTCCTTGTTTCATCGGGAAATACCGATCATGTACGTCTAGACGTTAGTAAGAACGAACCCAAAGCACTGACGAACGAACGCATTCTTGTATGCATACGCACGTTCAAAACAAGGTTGTATGTAGGCCTACAGACACGCAAGCATGCACATACATACGCACAAACGAACGCATGCACAATTATGTTCATATATCGATATATACATATGTGTATATATGTATGTATTGTTTGATTTATGTACATTTAATTTGAGAGAGACAAAAACTAATTCGAATTTCCAAATGAACCTATATCAGCGGCGTGTTCATTGCACAACATTATTGAACTGTATATACCAAAGCCCGTCAGACCATTCGAGGCGGTCTATTTTTGGCAAGGACAGGCAAGGAAAACCCCTATATTATA
The DNA here is from genome assembly GCA_936450465.1 of Gibbula magus. Taxonomy (NCBI): domain Eukaryota; kingdom Metazoa; phylum Mollusca; class Gastropoda; order Trochida; family Trochidae; genus Gibbula; species Gibbula magus. The sequence continues at coordinate 78,867,816 of OW388296.1, forward strand.
TTATATTATATTATATTATATTATATTATATTATATTATATTATATTATATTATATTATATCTGTTGACTAGACCTACTTTGCCTTACCTCCTTTAGGTAATGCTATTTCAAGCCTAACACAGACGAAACTTGAACAGTGGAGTAAGGGATGCGTAAAATCCCTATCCAAGGGCAGGTAAGTCTGCATGGTCTCGTGACGTCACTACCGGAATAAGTCACTCTCCTTTTAGTTGCAGGACAAGACAGACGTGTTTTGTTCTGAGACTAGGTTTTGTTAGCGCTTTGTTGCTAATTGCTATTTATCTTTTATTTATTTAAGAGATAGTTTTCAATGCCTTAATCTACGTTCGTCGTTAGCAGGTTGTTTAGACAATCTGTTTCAACTAGGTGTTGAGTTACAAGGGGCCTTGTCGACATGTGCTAGGTGTGTGCTACCTGGCGGGGTGGCTGCATGCCTTGCACGTGCAAGTCGTGTCTTTTGTTTTTCTCTCACCTTCGTAAGGTAACTGCTCGGTTCGCACGGCCTAAGTCGTAACCTCCGCCAGTACCTTTGTTCGCCGTTGGTATTTTACTCGCTTCGTCTCGCCTTTGACTTGATTACGCCTGTCATTCGCTTCGCCGGTCATTCACCTTCGGTTTGAATCACCTTGACTACGCGTTGTCTTGCGAAGGGTTCGCCAGTTACTTGCTTCGCCAGCTATTCACCTAAGGTGGAAATCAACTTGGCTCGCAACATCTCGCCAGTAACTCGCTTCGCCAGTGACTAGCTTACCTGTCGTTCACCTTAGGCTCGATTCTACTTGACTCGCATCGTCTCGCCTGTGATTTGCAAAGGTCACTTGCTTCGCCTGTCTATCGCCTTAGGTTCGACACTCGCGTAGGCTTCGCCTGTGATTCGCTTCGACTAGCATTCGTCAAGCATTCACTTCGCTAGTCATTCGCTATAGGCTTAGTTCTACTTGACTCGTATCGTCTTGCCAGTGGCTTGCAAAGGTCACTCGCTTCGACAGTCTAACGCCTTAGGCCCAACTATTGCGAAGGGTTCGCCTGTCGTTGCTTCGCTAAGCATTTGCTTCGACAGTCATTTGCCATAGGCTTGATTCTACTTGACTCGCATCGTCTCGCCAGTGACTTGTAAAGGTCACTCGCTTCGCCAGTCTTTCGCCTTAGGCTCGACTCTCGCGTAGGCTCGATTCGACTTGACTCGCATCGTCTTGCTAGTGACTCGCTTCGCCTGTCATTCGCTTCGCTAGTCTTTCGCTTTTGGGTTTGTATCTACTTGTTACGGGATTCGTCTCGTGTTGTAGTGTTTAGCGTAGTCAGTGTCTCGCTTTGTTTCGCCAGTTAATTACTTGGTTTGGCTGTTAGTTGATATTGACTTCGTTCTCTTCGAGTTCGAAGCCTCTGCTTTCAGCTTGTTGCCTTGCGTATACTCACTTTAGCGTCTCGCTGCATTCCTGGTGAGTCTACGCTATTGGTAATTAGCTATCGGAAGGGTTGTTGTTTCTTTCGCTACGCTACTTAGTCACTCTCCTTCGCCTGGGTTACGCGTGTTAGTGATTCGCCTACGCCGGCATGTACTCCGCATTTTGTACAAATTGCGGAGGTAGGAAATCTGGGATCAAAGATCCGCACTTGTTGTGTAGAAAGTGACAGAAAGAAACATCTTGGCGGATGCACTGTCGCGACCAGATGCCTCTCCCCCGACTGTGGGGCAACTGAATCCGGTGGTTTTCAAGGGGTTGTGTCTCCAATTCGGCACTCCTATAATAGACCTGTTCGCGACATGTCTCAATCACCAATTCCCAATGTCTCTCCAGTACCAGACCCCCTAGCGATGGGCTTAGACACGCTCTTGTTAGGGTGGGAGGGGATGGACGCCTATGCTTTTCCGCCGCCGGCCATCCTCTCCCAAGTTGTAGCCAAAATAGGGACAACTCGGGTTCTTCTTCTTCTTCTGGTCGCCCCGTGGTGGCCAGCCCGACCGTGGTTCGTTCCTCTCGGGCGACTCTGTCTTCAGCAACCTGTTCCGATTAAGCCGCGGAGAGATCTGCTCCTCAGCAGGCCAAGCGGAAGGTTACAAGAGAACCCTCAGGTGTTCTGCTAAGGAGCAGTGGATACTCAAGGTGCGTCGCCAATGCCATAGCTACCTCTCATAGGAAGACCACTAGGAAACTCTATGATTTCCAGTGGCAGGCCTTCGCCTCCTTCTGTGCTCAGACGGATTTCATCCCGGCAGAGGCCTCAGTTCCTCAGGTGGCGGAGTATTTAGTATACCTACGCAACACCAGGCATCTTAAGGCGTCATCGATTAATACCAACATGTCTGCTATCCTCTCCATGCTCAGGAAGAGGTCACCAGGGTTAGATGTGTCTGTACTCAAGGACCTCGTCAAAACCTTCCGTTCTGTGGACGGCAGAACGAAGCTTCGTCCCCCTGAGTTGGACATAGCAATTGTGCTCAACCATCTTCGCTCCGATACGTATGAACCGCTCTCTGACGTACCCCTCCTCGCTCTCACCATCAAGTTCATTTTTCTGGTGGCCATGGCCTCCGCAGCCTGGATTTCTGAGATCCATGCTTTGCAGGTGGACCTTCTACGCTTTGAGGTCAGGGAGGGAGGTTCAGCCTTACTTGGTTTAGCTCCCGACTTTGTCTGCAAAAACCAGGCAGCTGATGAGGCGGGCCGTACTTTCTCTATTCCGGCTCTGGGTTCTGACTCAGATGAGGTGGATCTCTCTCTGTGTCCGTTGAGGGCTCTGAGGGTGTACGTACAACGTATCCGCAGGTTTAGAGATGGCAGTCTTCGTCTGTTTTTACCTCATTCGCCGAGGAGCACCAAGGAGCTAGATAAGCGAGCGTTGGGGGTGTACCTGAGGTCGGCGGTCATTGATGCGTACAAGGCCGCGGACCTGCCTCCACCTTCGTGTTCCAACCCTCATGAGATCCGGGCAGTTTCAGCCACGATGGCTTACCACTGCAACATCGCGGTTTCGGATGTCAGGGCGGGGTGTTTTTGGCCTTCTTCAGAGGTCTTCCCCAACCATTACCTACGAGATGTCTCCACAGCAGATCTTGAGGGCATCTCTAGGCTGGGTCCACAAGTGTTCACTCAGACGAAGGTGGTCCCCCCAACCAGACCAAGAAGGGTTCAACCCTCTTAGGAATTCAGATGCTCATTGTATAAATTGTTTGGCATTGCTAGCTACTTGTCTCTTGTTTGTGTGTTAGCTTCGCTTTAACCCGCCTCCCAGTTTGGGTTGGGGGCAGTGTGTTGATCTGAAGTTGAGTGGCTGGGTTGTCTCTTCGATCCGTTCAGCGATAGAGATAGTATCTCCCGGGCTGTACCTTGTTCTCACCACAGGATGGAGGACTGGTAGGTTAGCTTACACTCAGGGCTTGCTGCTGGTCTTGTCTCTACCAAATATCTACTGACCCGCCTCCATGCGGTGGCATTCTAGGCAAAGTAGGTCTAGTCAACAGATAGGTATTTAAATAATAATACGTTTTTGATTAAACGTAATTATTTATACTTACCTGTTGACTAGACCTACGCTTTAGGCCCGCCCATCCTTCCCACTTGGTCTGTCTTGCCTTTTGGGACTTTGGGAGAGTGGCTTATTCCGGTAGTGACGTAACGAGACCAGGCAGACTTACCTGCCCAAGGATAGGGATTTTACGCATCCCTTACTCCACTGTTCAAGTTTCGTCTGTGTTAAGGTTGAAATAGCATTACCTAAAGGAGGTAAGGCTAAGTAGGTCTGTTGTGATTGTGCTAGGTGTGCTCTGCCAAGCTGGAAGCTGCACACTATGCACGTGCAATTCATGTCTTTTGTTTTCTCTCGCCTTCGTCATGTGACTGCTTGGTTCGCACGGCCTTGGACGTGGCCTCAGCCAGTCCCTTTGTCTTCTAGAATCAGGTGGGTATTCCGATAGCTCGTCGTCTGCTTCGGTTGGCTTTCACCTTCGACTCAACTCCTCTAGACACGTCAGTGACTCGACTGTCACTCGCCTTCATCTTCGGCCATTCGTCTCGCCTCTTTCACTCGCCAGTATTCGACATTGGCTTCACACACTTCGGGTTCGAGCCTCCGGTCTTCAACACTCTCGATAGCCTCCTTCGTCTAGCCTTGCATGTTTCACACCTAAGCATCTCGTCGTCTACGTTTTGGGAGTTTACACTCGTGGTGTTTTTGGAGTAATTAGCTATCTGAAGGTTTGTTTCTTAGTGTCAGGACTTAGTTCTGACACTACTCTACTAACTCTACTCTGCGTCAGTGACGTGGCTGTCAATCACCTCATCTAGATTACGCGCATTAGTGGCTCGGCTGTCACTCACCTGTTAAGTGACTCGACTGTCACTCACCTGTCTAGATTACGCGCGTTAGTGGCTCGTCTGTCACTCACCTGTTAAGTAACTCGACTGTCACTCACCTTGTCTAGATTACACGCATTAGTGGCTCGTCTGTCACTCACCTGTTAAGTGACTCGACTGTCTCTCACCTGTCACTCACCTCGTCTAGCTTACTCGTGTCAGTGGCTCGCCTGTCACTCGCCTGTTAAGTGAATTCAGTGTCATTCACCTCGTCTACCTTACACGCGTCAGTGGCTTGTTTGTCAATCCCCTGTTAGTGACTCGATGGTCTCGTCAGTGACAGGACTATCACTCACCTCGTTACTCTACTACCTCCGTATTTGCTTCACTATGTACTCTGGGTTTTGTACAAATTGCGGAGGTAGGAAATCTGCTAACAAGGACCCGCACTTTCTTTGTAGGAAGTGCAAGGACCTGTGTGAGGAGGGTTTTTGTTGTAACGAGTGTGTCACTCTCTTGTCTTCAGACTTCCGGGCGTATGTTTTGGCCATTTGTAAGTCTGTTACTTCGTCTTTGAAGCGTTCAGCTCCGTCGGGTGACTCGGGTCAAGGTCGGGATTTTTCTCCCATTCGGCACCCCTCCCCAGAGGAGGTGGTGGATGTAGTACTCACCGAACGCACGGATGAGTTTGACCGTGAGTCGCCGGTGTTGTCTGAATCCGGTAGGGGTTCAAGAGATTCACTCTCACCCTGTATTTCTTCACGCTCTCGTCCTCGGGCTCGTCACTCTCTGTCTCCCCCTTCGCCTCGGGAGAATGACAGGCGTATGTCGCCTCTTAGACTTAAGGTCAGCAAATCCTCCACTCCTAAGAGCAAAAAGAAGAAGAAGAAGAAAGCCAAGTTTGATCAATTCAAACCTGAGCTTCTTCTTGTGTCCGTTAAGGACATGGTGACTTCTTTACTTGTTGCTCGTTTGGGGCTGGTGGGTTTACCAGACCGTATCACCCCCCCTGCTACTGTAGGTCGTGACCCAGATGCGGACAGCGGGGTCGGCTGCCTCCTTGCGTCCTTCTCACACCAACACGCGCTGTGTCAAGGTTGTGTCGCCGACCCGTGACTCCTCTCCGCTTCGTTGACGTCTCTGACCCTCCGTCTCTGACCCTCGGAGGATATCGAGCATGTCATCTCGTCTGCTGTCCCTAACCGTCTGCTACTGCCGTTAGTGGTGTCTGATAAGTGCCACCGTCAATTGCCTCTGCATCAGACTCCCTTTCAGTTCGTCCTGCCTGCTCTTGATCAGGGTTTGTCTCCCCCGATGTGCCCCATCGCGTTACTGATGCGCAGCTCACGCATCTCGACAAACAGTTTTCGTCCCGGCAGAGGCCTCCATTCCTCAGGTGACAGAGTACTAAGTGTACTCTGGAAGAGGGCGTTGAGAGTGTACCGTCAGCATACCCACAGGCTGAGAGATGGCAGACGTCGTCTGTTGTTGCCTCACTCGCCGAGGAGCACCAAAGAGCTGGACAAGCGAGCTTTGGGTGTATACCTGAGGTCGGCAATCATTGATGAGTACAAGACCGCTGACATGCCTCCTCCTCGCGTTCCAACCCGCATGAGATCTGAGCAGTCTCAGCCACGATGCCTAACCACTGTAACATCACGGTCTCAGACGTCATGGCGGGGTGTTTTTGGCGTTCTCCAGAGGTTTTCGCCAATCATAACTTCGAGATGTCTCCACAGCAGATCTCGAAGGCATCTCTAGGCTTGGTCCACAGGTGTTCGCTCAGGCGAAGGTGGTCCCCCCGACCAGACCGAGAAGGGGACAGTCCTCTTAGGAGGTTGTTCCCTCGTGAGTTACGATGCTCCTTGAAATAAACTTTGGTTCGCATCGTTTGCTTCTTGTCTGTCGTTTTGTTTCTTAAACTTCTCTTTTAAAGCACCCCCCCCCCCCCCCCCCCCCCACATCCCGTTTCAGACTGGGACAGAAGTTGAGTGTCTGGGTTCTCTTTTCGACCCCCTTAGCGGTAGAGAATGTGTCTCCCGGCCTGTACCTTGTCCTAACCACAGGGTGGAGGACTCGTAGGTTAACTTACACTCAGGGCTTGTTGCTGGTCTCGTCTCTACCACATATCTACTGACCCGCCTCCATGCAGTGGAATTCTAGACATAGTAGGTCTAGTCAACAGATGGGTATTTAAATAATGGTACGTTTTTAATTAAACGTAATTATTTATACTTACCTGTTGACTAGACCTACGCACTAGGCCCTCCCATCCTCCCTGCTTGGTCTGTCTTGCTTTTTTTGGGCCTGTTGGGAGAGTGGAGATTTCCGGTGGTGACGTCACGAGACCATGCCGACTTACCGCCCTTGGGAGAGGGATTTTACGCATCCCCAACTCCATTGTTTTAAGTTTCGTCTGTGTTAACATTGAAATAGCATACCTAGAGAGGAGGTAGGCATAGTAGGTCTAGTGAACAGGTAAGTATAAATAATTACGTTTAATCAAAAACGTACTATTATATAATATTATATTATATTATATTATATTATATTATATTATATTATATTTGCTTAGAGTTGTAAGGTGTACAATAGTCACTTTCTAACATAGCGTTCCAATGTGATTCAAATGATAAAATGTATGGAACATTCTCGTGAATAATCATAAGTGACTGAACATGAAACATATTTAATAAATGAAACAGAAAGAAATAAACAAAATTATGACAGAAAGACACATGGTCTGCCACACCTATGTCATAATTAGTCAATGGGTGACCTTGGCCTCTACTTATGCCTCGTTTACACTTGCCCGCAAAATGGCTAAGCCGCATTCCGATGTGTCACGCATATTGCGGAACAAATCGTGCAGTGAAATCAACAAATTGGCCTGTCAATCCAATCTTTCATGAACCCGCATACTCCGGTTTACAAAGTATTATGACCAATTTAAGCGTTCTTCCGGGCTCTCCCGCAATTGTCTGCATATTTTAACTGCTAAATCGTACGCAATGTTCCGCCTTATCCACAGTCTGCCGCCATTGTCTGCCAAATCACGCTTCGTATTTGCCAATTTGCAACGTATTCCGCTGATGGTCCGCGATGCCTCGATCAATCCGTCATTGTCACAAGAGAATCCTACATCTGGCACCGGGTAGCACTTCCTACCTCTCTCTACCTCTTAACCACACTATCCCTCGCGTAAACGCATGCGGACCAAAGCGCAATCAAGCGTGCACATATTGTTGGGTCCCGCGTGGGCACGCTTCACAGATACCCACTGTTCATCAACGAGGTTGACTCTTAGATCCCAGTAAGGCGGGGTTTACACAACGTCCATTTTTTGGATGCGATGCATTAAACATAATCGCACAAGAACGCAACACGTTATTTTCAATGAGTTGTCATACACTACGTCCGTTTTGCTCATGCGTTGCGATGCGATGTGCAATAAAAACACACACACACACACACACATACACACACACAAACACACACATACATACATACATACATACATACATACATACATACAAACATACATACATACATGCATACATGCAAACATACATACATACATTAGATTCTATACATAAAACATGTACATACACCCATTGTACATACACCTACAGTAATTACATACACATGTACATTCATATACATGTACATACATTATAACATATGGAACAATTGGAATTTTGATGTTCGCATTAAAATCGCATGCAAAACGCGTGTAGTGTAAACCCCGAAATCACATGCGATTTATTCGGACGTAGTGTAAACCCCGCCTAACACACGTCATGAGATCCAGGCACAAAGAGTGTTGATAAGGATTTTTTTTAATTTTAAAGTACTTTGAGACTTAAATTTAGCATCCTTTTTTAGAATATTTGATGTTAAAATTAGTCCAATTCTATTATACGGGGCTGAAATTTGGGGATTTCATTATTTCGAAGAAACAGAACGAGTGCATTTATTAGCATGTAAGAAGTTTCTTGGGGTTAAAATGAACACACCAACTGTTTCCTCTAATCATACATTCTCAGGTTAAATTACTCAAATACTGGCTAAGACTTTTAAGTATGCCTTCTTATCGCTTACCCAAAAGCAAAATGTCATACCAAACTTTACTACAGGTTTCGGTTGACCTGAGAGTTTATAACAAGCAATGATGGTGAAGACATATGTAAACCTCCCTTTTACTAAACTATATTGGTGCATATAATACAGTGACCCCAGATTTGCCCGAAACTAGCACCAACATAGTTTATAAAGAAAGTGGTAACATATGACAGCAGGTTCTCTTGAAGACATCCTGTCACTTGTTGAAATCTGACTTAGAGTACAGCAAGCATGAACCAGCCAGACATGAGACCCATCCTTAATAACTTACTAATATTGGCGCATATATTTCAAATTTAAAACATCCCTTTACTACAAATTGTATAGCCAACATATCTGATAAAATCCTCACCACGTCGAGATGAAACTAAGGGTGCAATTAGAGAAATGAAGACCGAGACTTTATACATTCATCACAAGTGTATTACATATAATGCAATGACAATAATGAAACTATTAACATATTTAAACAACAATATAAACATAATACATCCAAAGGATGCACTAGTCACAAGAGTTCTAGTCCCCGTTCACTCTCGGGTGTTGGGTGTGGAGTGTCTCGTACTCAGTTTTAATCCGTTATAGACTGGCGGACAAAGGCATAGCCAGGCTTAGACCTGAGCGGAGGTCCTTTTGTCAAATGAATTGACGAATGCATGTCAACAACTGACGCTCGGCGGTTCTGAGCGGAACTGGTTTTATCGGGGCTTTAAATGGCAGCAGATAGCGGAGATTGGAGAAAGTACATTGTCAGCGAAGTTACTGCTGGCGCACTCACAACACCAAAAAATGTACAAGCCCTTATCCAACCTCCTCCTTAAAAAGTGACCTTGGTCAGTATATATGAAAAAAAATATATCAATGTGCCGCGGGTCCGGTGGGATAGTGCAATGGTTGGCACGTTCGTCTGAATCCCGCCAGGGGCTCGGCAACCTTATTAACAGCCAATAAGGTTGGATGCAATGCCACATTAAAATAATGTAGTACCACCCTTGGCCAGCTAGTTCCAGCCGAAGCTCGCAGGTTTCACCACAATGTTCAACCACCTTGACACTGTGGTCTTTCTTCCTGCCCAAACACTAGCACCTCCGGGTAAAAGAAATTGCCTATAAGATCAGCTTAGTAGAGGGACGTAATACTAACAGCAGAATAATATCACTCAAACGGCCAAATAGAAATTGCTTGAACAAAGTGAAGTGCCTACTTTGTTCGTGACACACCCGGTAACACTTTCCACATGAGTTCGTAGGTGGAACCCCCTTTCCAGGGCCCTAGCCTACTGGAAATATTCTCTCTCATGCGTGTCGATGTGACACTGTCTGCCGAAATGCCTAACGGGCGAAGGCGACATTAAGCACTTAATGCAACAACAACGGAAGATAGCAGAGAATAGCGGAGGACAGCATGCATATTTCGCGGATTCCTTGTGTTCGTATTCGTGAGTAATGCGTGTTTCGTGATGCGTGTTGCGTAAGTCGTGATGCGTATTGGCAGTTTCCATATGTGCGTGAATAACCTATACACATTGCAGCGTGATTATCCAATTTGACCTTTTTGTATATGGACACGAGATGGCTATGTCGAATAACAAGGGTCTTCAGAGAGAACTTGAGATTGAAGAAGATATTTTGCTAATTGTTGGATTTTTATATTGTTATTTAAAGAAGAAAAAAAAGAAGATGTTGCTGGTGTAAAGGGCATCTTTATGATCCTTCCTTGAGGCATCATAAAGAGATGGATTTTCAAGTTCTCAAGAATTGAGTCAGGTATAAAGTTCCGAGACATGTCGACACGTGCAGTTTGTTTGGAAAACCATGTGGTCTGTGATAGGAAAACCCCAGGGAATTCCCACTTTTTGTATCCGTATAGACGCGTATTGCGTATTCGGACACTCTTGAGTGTCCCGGGGAACACGTACTACGCTCTGCGCACCACGCTTTGCGCATTACGTGTTCATGGAATCAACTACTACCATTTTAGTGCAAAGTGTTAAATATGCATTATGTACTACGCATTACGCAGTACGCACTCCGTACACATGGAATCCCGACCTAATGGTTTTGAAATTTTGCGTTTACACTTGTCCGCGTTGAGTAAAATGGTCTGCGCATATTTCACGCGGTGTTCCATAAGCAAAATGCGGAGCCGAAATTCAAACTCGTTTGAATTTTTCGTTTGCAGCTTTCCCGCCCGTTAAGCCGTGGTAAACCCAATTCAAACCTTATAAAATGTTTTCCGGGAGGATTTGACCTTTGTCCACGTTTTGAACTCAAGGACAAGATTTTGATCGCGCCCTCGCGGAGGCATTTTGCGGGCAAGTGTTAACAGGGCATTATGCCTACATGAATACTGCCTACAGTGTTAAGTCGCGTTTACACTTGCACGAATTTTCGTTCCGCATTTCAAGACCTCAGTGAGTGCCAATGCAAACATTGTTTATATAATTTGTTTACATAACAATGCGCACACCTCCGTTTGCGCATTATTCACGCACACCTCACGTATATGGTGCACACAATGTGCCACGAATTGACCCCGCATTGCACTCATAATTCGCGCACAACCACGACTATGTTGCGTTCTGTGCACGCATATGTTGCGTCTATGGTCCTATGAAGTTGCGTTTTGGTACGGAGTATGCGCAAATGCACGCACAGGCACAACTAAATCACGCATGCTTGTCAAGATCGTGACCTTTTTTAGTCACGCTTGGTGTACGGTACTGTCCGCATTGGAGGTTAATATAAAGGCAGTACCCCATCTTAAATCAGTTCATCTACTTACTCAAAGTGAACACCATGCACAACTCACAAGGTATCCCATTAATGAAGAGAGGAAAAGGCTCATGTATCTGACATCGGCTGCACTTTTACCTCTTGGAGGAGAAGAAATAATACAGGAAGCGAGATGGTTGTTCATTCCTGGGACACCTATTTATACGGGGTGCAGGATGCGTGCTCATAGCTGATCGGTTCGGCCATGTGATTTTTGCAGTGCGCCAAGTGCGGGACTGAGTACTGGAAATGCGTGAAACATCATTAAAGTGCTCATCCTGGTGAGATGATATTCGTGCCATCAGCACGGAAGAATACTCACGGATGTTGTCAATTGCCTGAATTGCGTGCCAATTGCTTGAAATGCTCTACCTCGTCTTGCCTTTATCGTGACACAAGAAAATTGTACGCGCATTACACGACACCACAGGAATAAGATACGAGCAAGTTGAGACAAGTTCACGAACATATTGCGCAATTGGCACGCACTGGAGTGCGTGAAGAAATAACCAAACATTTGGTTATTTGTTTACGCATTGGTACGCATTTGTACGCATTCACGAACAGTTAACGAATTATTCACGCCTGTTTGCGATGAATTGCCACGAATTAATGCGTGCCAATGCGGATTCGAAAATCGTGCAAGTGTAAACGCTGCTTTAAACACACAACTTTATGCATTAGTGGTTTTCATGTTAACAACCTTTTATTTCTCATCAAAGTGAACATTGCGCACTAATGGTTACATTGAATGTGAATCGCAGACTTATATCAAATGTTGAATATGTCAATAAGGCCAGACCAATTTCTTTACTTGTTTTACGGATTTCTTTTTGGCAAAAGGTCTAAAGGCAGAAGGGGAAAAAGAGAGGATTTGGTCTAGTGTTCATGAAATTGTATTGAGAATTTAATAAACTTTGTGGCGAATAAGACAAAAACCAACAATTAATGTGTTTAACATAAAAAAAATTGCATTAGATAACAAATCTGGCGAAATCAGGGATAAAAATAATTTAAATTCAAGTTTATGCCTGTACTCTAACCAAACAAAGTGAGCTATCAGAGATCATGATCATGAGGCCACACTTTTTATATTTCTGGGTTTACAGATTTTCAACAGGAATTTTGCCATCAGTAGGTGGTAAACAAAATAAATAAATTGGGCTTTCATAGTTTCTTTCTCAAAAGTAGCTTTCATTAAAAGTAGGCTGCTTAAAACATTATCCAAATGCTGTAAAAGGTAAAAACATGAGTTGAAATTAAATTTAAAATTCTGCTTAACATATATTATAAAGCAATAACTTATAAAACACACTTTTTTGTGTCGATATATTTTACATTTTCTCAGATAAAAAAGATCGAGTTAGATAACAAAATTGTCACCTAAATTGTATGAGATTGTTTTTCCCCCACTTTTGAAAAACTCATAAATGCACATGATCTATAATAAACTGTTTAAAATAATTGACTTAGTAATTGAAATTAGTGCTTCATTTTAGATATATATATATATATATATATATATATATATATATATATATATATATATATATATATATATATATATATATATATATATATATATATATTTATATCACCCATATGGGAAGACGGACACAGGGTAGTATTTTTCCTGTAAGTCACATGGGAGTTACACCTTTTTCTGGCTTTTGATTGGCTGTTACAGAAAAATAAGAATTTCATTGGTTGCCGGAACTACTTCATTCATCTTTCTTACTTTTCCCGACTAGTAACTTTAGAAACTGTCTTCTGCATTTTAACATGTTTTATTTGTTTCCCGCAGTTGAAATTAGCGTTTTCGTACATGTGCCGACGCATCAAATGTCGGAGGAAGCAGTTAAATTGTCCGAAATTTAAAGAAACTAGCGATTACTGCTTGACTGTATAACCACGGAAAGCTTCAAGAGCGACGGCGATCGTTCGAATGTAATGACGTCATAGGCGCGAGCGGTTATGACGTCAATGTGTCGATTGTAACGTCACAGGGCTTTTCGGTTTGAGCCGACTTGTTTTTTAGCTTCGCACACCTCTTGATATGGATGTTGCAATAACTTATATGTATAATCATGGATTGATAGTAATTGGCAGGAATACAAAACTTTCAACTAAAGCCACATCTTTCTTTTATTGTGAAAGACATTTTCGCAGGGGACATTTTAATCGTGCGGAGTAAACAAGGATAGATACGTAAGAAGTGAATCCACGTCACACGCGTATGGATATGGAGATTCATCTCCTTCTCGGGTCCTTTTAGAGAAGCTATTTGCTTTTAATATTCGCGTTTTTACTTTTATTTGTCATATGAGTAATATAAACAATAACCAACTCGTGACGGGCAATGGCAGGTTATCTTTCCCTCGTTATATCAATTGTGTGTAATTCTCTCGCCAAGGCTCGAGAATTACTCAAATGATATAACTCGGGAAAGATAATCTGTCATTCCCCGTCACTCGTTAGTTATTGTCTAAATATATATATATATATATATATATATATATATATAGCCACCTTGGCTACAAGTAAAACTAAATTGTAGACATCAAATATATCAAGACATCCCTTAGAATTCTGTGCAGACAATTATTAAATTCTAGTCAAAAAAAGGTTCATGCATCATAATTCATCAAGCCTTTACAGTTATAAATGTAGTTCCTAAAATAATAGCATTTAGCACTCAAAGCTAAATGCCTTTATGACAGGGATTCCAAGCTTTATTTATTTAACTCATTCATTCCGCTCCGCGCACGCAACTAGCATTAATACCCCACGTCACTTCCCCTACGTCATCGATGACGTCATACCTTTTCATTTCAACCGCCGTGCCGTGCCGCCATCATCAAATAATCTCTATCAATTATTTCAATTCTAGGACCTTGAGTTAGCAGACTTACTTCGTGAAGATGCCACCAAAACGAAGAGCTGCAATAAACCATCGGCTCGTGCCCGGGGCAGGGAAACAACCACGGCCCAATCCAGGGAACACAAAAACGGGTAAGACAAAAGGTAAATCGGCTAACCCCAAACCCCATCGCCAGAAGTGTGTATTCATCCCAATGCAATGATTGAAAATGTTTCTGTAAGAAATGACATAGCGACAGGTTCAGCTGCCCAAGCGAGCGCCCCTGAACGGAGCGACAGTCATGATGCGATTGGAATGGATGGCATTTCTCACCAGTTGGGCAGCATACTAGCTCTCCTCAACAAGTCCTTCACTCAAGAGAAAGGACCATCGACACAGGCATCAAGCGATGTAAGGTTTAATGCATTTCATGACAATGTACCAAGCGACCCCATTTCGCTACCTGTTGACAGTGTTAACCGCGAAGGATTCCCCAATGACGTCATGACCTCCCCGACCAATCAGAGCGGTGGGGATTCCCTCAGCTTCGATGCGGAGGCCATAAACGCTCACATCAAGCAGTCGGTTCGGGAAAGGATCTGGAAAGGTGATTTTATAGAATTTTCTTCACTCTTGCCTAATGCTCACCAGAATAATGATGCACAATGCATTTGCAATGCAGCTGGACGCTTCAGGTCACGTGAAGCTGACGCCAGCCACCAAAGTAAGTAGTAAGCACTTGGGCATTAGTGCTTGGACATCTGCGTTCCATATTTACATGAGTACATTCGTTCTCAAACATGCTTCCCAGTCTACCATTCAGGGTATGTTGGCGTATGCAGAATCCATTAGAAACGCGGCGGTAAGGTTTGGGGGCGATGGCTGGACACTCTACGACGAGCAGTTCCGGCACCGTATGGCAAGTGATCCATCCAGGCCGTGGGGAAAGATCGACGGAGAATTATGGCTCAAGTACATGACTCCACACCCTAGTCGATACCAACAAGCAGATAGGAGCGGCCGATCGTCGGTTCCATACTTCGTGGGGTCCCAGGACAATGCATGCTGGGATTTTAACAAGTCAAGATGTACCAGGTCAGTGTGTAAATTTCAGCACAAGTGCTCCAAATGTCAAGGGTCCCATCCTGCCTATTCCTGCTTTCGGGGAAGAGGGGGTCAACACCCCCCTAAGACTTCAACCCCCGCCCAGCACCCAACCCCTCTCCGCCATAGCCCCAACCCCAGTGGCCATCGGTAAAATAACACCCCTCTTGCATTCCTACCTGAGTGTTAACACCTTACATGCCATTACTCTTTTACAAGGTTTTCAGTTTGGTTTTGAGTTAGAATTCAGTGGACAACGCTTGCCCAGATGGTCGAGTAATCTTCGCTCAGCGACAGACCCAGCCATGCAGGCTATTGTAAATAGTAAGTTACACTCAGAATTAAACCTGGGAAGGATTGCAGGCCCGTTTCATCAACCTCCACTCCCCAATTTCCAAGTGTCACCGATCGGTTTGGTACCAAAGAAGCAGACAAAGACGAGAGACTCAGCAGGTAAGCATGCAGATGATTTCCGATTAATCCACCATCTCTCTTACCCACACGGCAAATCAATAAATGACCATATTGATCAACAGTCTTGTTCAGTCACATATGCCAGTTTCGACGAAGCAATCAATATGGTCCAGCAACTGGGGACAAATGCCCAACTTGCAAAGTTCGACATCAAGTCTGCTTTCAGGATCATGCCAGTAAATCCCAAAGACTTTGAATTACTTGGTATACACTTCAAGGGTGCGTATTACTTTGATAAATGTTTGCCATTTGGTTGCTCAATTTCATGTTCTGTATTTGAAAAATTCAGTACCTTTTTGCAGTGGCACGTTCAGAGGCAGTTAGCGAATAAACAGTTGATGCACTACCTGGACGACTTCCTGACCGGGGGACGACAAGGGTCCGGGGAGTGTGAACAGAACCTTGCGACTTGCTTGACTGCCTTTTCCGACCTAGGCGTTCCCATTGCTCACGAGAAAACAGTCGGCCCAGCAACATGCCTGACATTCCTGGGTCTTGAGATCGACACAGTGATCATGCAGGTCAGAATACCAGAGGGTAAGATCGAGGAGGTCTCACAGTGCATACAATCTCTGCTTTCACTAGGTAAATCAAAGGTGACGAAAAGGGAGCTGCAATCACTTGTTGGTAAACTCAACTTCATGTGCCGTGCCATTCCGATGGGTAGACCTTTTTGTCGAAGATTTATCGATGCATACAGCAAGGTAAAGTACCAATCACATCACATTCGCCTCACACACTCCTTGAGGGAAGATCTTACTATATGGCTTACCTTCCTCAAGGGTTTCAATGGTATATCTGTGTTTCAGGATAAACTATGGTTGGACAGTCCACACCTGCAGTTATTCACAGATGCAGCAACTACGGCAGGCTTTGGCGCATATTTCCAAGGACGCTGGGTGAACGGACAGTGGCCAGAAAGCTGGGTAAAGGAGGGACTGACTAAGGACATGACACTTTTGGAGCTCTTTCCTATCGTACTGGCGATCCGAATGAGGGGCAGCCGTTTCGCTAACAAGAAAGTACTATTCTTTTGTGATAACCAAGCAGTGGTTGCCATTATCAACAAGCAAACATGTAAGGTACCTCGCATCATGTCTCTGGTAAGACAGCTAGTCCTCCTCTGCCTATCTCAAAACATATGGTTTAAAGCAAAGTACATCAGTACCACTAACAATGTAATCGCAGATGCTTTGTCGAGATTTCAGTGGCACCGATTCCCTGCAGCAGCACCAGCAGCAGAGACGAAACCATCCCCTCTTCCAGACAACCCCTGGACCATCTGACGAGGGAAGCTGAACGATTGCTACACCTCTCCTTAGCGGACAACACTTGGTCGACATATCAAACTTGAAACCTGCGGACATTCAGGACCTCACAAGGGATCCCGGAAACATGGCCAGTACCGTTACATGACCTTATTAATTTTATTGCTAATCTGTCTTTGGCAGGACTAGCTCCCAGTACAGTTAAAACTTATATTTCGGGCATTGCAGCTTGGCACAAGCTGCGTAATTTAGCAGATAATACTGGGCACTTTATCATCGCCAAAATGCTACAAGGTATGTATAAAGCCAGTCCAAGACGAGACCTGCGCAAACCAATCACTCTGGATCTCTTACAGGTAAATGTGACAAACCTACACTCAGTATGCTCATCATCTTACGAATGCTCCCTCTTTCGTGCTGTATACTGTATGGCATTTTTCGGATTTTTCCGGGTAAGTGAACTGGTTCAAACTGGACCACAACACCCGGGCTGCCGGGCTGCAGACGTCTCCATTGACGACAACAACCTGATAGTTACTCTTCGCCACTCCAAGGCAAACCGACTCGCAAGAGGCATCACAATCAGCATCTCCAGCTCTCCAACCCACAAGTTATGCCCTGTAGCGGCATACAGATCATACTTGCACAAACGCACGACGGGAGCAAAACATGCGTTTGTCCACTTCGACCAAACTCCATTGACAAGGTATCAGTTCCAAGCAGTCCTAAAGAAATGTCTTGCTTTCAGCGGGTACGACACGTTAGCCTACACCTCTCATTCTTTCAGGATTGGAGCAGCTACAACCGCAGCATGTAATGGCGTAAGTTCCGAGTTAATTCAGCACTTTGGTCGGTGGGGATCTGAGTGTTACAAATCCTACATACGCATACCAATTTTCATACAATAAATATTAAATTTATATCTTTACAATTTCCTAACTTCATTGGCCATCCTTCTCCTGTGATTGTCTTGTGTGTTTCAGTTTGGCTCATCGGATCGAGCTACCTAGCGAGGGCAAGTCGGGAGCGGGGCCATGCGATGGACCGAAGCAACATTCTCTGGCTGGCGAGAGGAGGGATGAGGTGGGCAGAGCTGCAGCAGGTGGTGGATCGCCAAGTAGCCAGGACGACCGAGTACCCCAAGGCTATCATCGTCCACCTGGGATCTAATGACCTCGGTCAGGTCACCGCCTGCGAGTTGTACCATGAGATCAGGATCACTCTCCTTCGCATCAGGTGTCTTCTACCGAACACCCGCATCATATGGTCAGACATCCTTCCTCGCCGGTACTGGCACGTGGCCAGGTGTCCCATCTTGTTGGAGAAGACTCGCGCGAAACTGAACAGGAGGGTGGGAAACTTCGTTCAGGCTGAGGGGGGTTTACAGGTCCTCCATCCCCAGTTTTACAGCAGAGACAGGGGCCTGTATGCCTTCGACGGTGTGCACCTCTCAAAGAGAGGAACAGAGTTTTTCATGGCGAACATCGCCAAAATGTTGGACACTTCGAAATTGAATTAATCCGTTCTTTTTCAGGTTAACTTGTAAATACTCCCCCCCCTACTTTATATTATTTCTGGAAGGGAAGCTGGTGGGCTTAGCGTGTATGGCCTGGGTGTGGGGTAGCACTTTGGTGCTTATGGCGGGGTGCTCTTTGGCTGCTTTTATATTTGGCTTCACGTTTAAAATTTCACGGTTAGGATCTGCTGCTTTACGGTAGGGATCAGGTATATATTCACGCTGCTTTACGGCAGGTGATTAGGGTTTGCTTTACAGTAAACAGTTGGCTTGGCAACACATGTTGCCCTGGCTCAATATTATCATTTATGCTTGGTGCCTGGCAGCGGTAGCGCCATGGCAAGGTAGCAGCGGTAGCTGCAGGTGCATTTATTCTCTATACTTAATACTTATGCAGCAGCAGCCCTTGAGCACCCCCACACTCTAGGCCATTTAACCCACATCTATCTTCATTACTTTACCCATCCCCATCGGGGCGAGGTATCTACTGTTATAATAGTTCTCTTGACATCCAGACGTTTGATTTCCAACAGATTTCATCGCTATCCAGATACTTCCGCCAAAGAATTAAGGATTAGGGGTTACGGGATGACAGGTTGTTAGTAACATTTCTAATTACCTGTCAGAAATTTATTTTTGTTTATTTCATTAAATTTAAATCCTTGATGAATCCCTAAAATAACATTATTCCACACTAATCGCACCTAATCCTGCAGTTAATATAAGCTCATTGGCGGCATTATTTTTTTAGTTTGGACGTAATTCACCTATCATCCCTCAAGCATATGGATCGGTCCACTCAAGATACATCGTACAATCATCATTTATTAACGTCTGTGCAGGCATGGAAAGATTTATTAAAGAATTTTACAAGCAGAGTAGGTCTAAATCTTAATTATTTCTAAATATGTTGCTTATTCTCAATGAGCGCTTCTTCTCTCTTGAACGACACAGTGCAGCCTTGAAGTAGCGCTACATTGAGCAATCGCGTTCAAGAGAGGTTTAAAAGTAATCGCTAATTGAGCGATTACTTTGAAACCTATCAGTGGCGGATCTGGGGGGGGTGTTCAGGGGGACCCCCCCCCCCCCCCCCCCTTTAAAAAGTATTTGCATTGGCTGGTATGGGGGGAAAATGTGGACCCCCCCCCCCCACCCCCTTTTCAATTGGTGGACACTCCCCCCCCCCCCCCCCCCCCCCCGGATCCGCCATTGCCTATCTTGAACACGGCCCAGTTGTCATGAGCACTGAGTTTGTCTGTAGATATCGATGTCCGACGTTATAACATTTGGAATACATTTTGAGTTGTAGTTGACAGTTAAATAACAATTTTAGAGGTGAATTTTCAGGTGTGCACAAGTGCACCTGTGCTATCGGCTATTGTTTGAAACAACGGGATTTTAGCGGGATTCAAACACTTTTGTTTTCTAAATTGTCAAAAATACAATCGGCGGATCCATAAAAAAAGTAATAAAATGTGTTTCGCCTTATAGAACCAATATTATCTACATTACAGCTTCCTTATTCAGACGATACACATTTCGGAGTATATGCTTATATATCATCCAACCTGATGAAGGAGTTGCTTTCCCGAATATCTTGTTTTCTTGTGTATTCCACTTCTAAGTACCTCTCAAAGAACTGACTTTATATATTCACCTTCACATTTTCCTTAACATCAAATACACGTGTATTTATTGAAAACCACAAACAGGCTACGAAGTATTTAAATGTCATTTAAAAATAATTGTTGCTCTGTAATTTACACGTCTTATGAACATTTAACAGCAAAACTGCTTTTTAACCGCTTGCTTATTTCTATATCTATAGAAAACAAATACCAAATATCAATATTTAAATCATCTATTTAGCGGTATACTTACTTTGTTGTTGGAACGGCGACGGACAACTTCTGCGTCTTAATATTTGCTGTGACTAGTCTCTCTGACTCATTATATACAATGCCTTCAAGTTTCATTTAATACAGTCATGTCACTTTACGATATTTTCCTAGGTCTATAAACTATTTAGCATATGAACTAAGTACTCAATAAAATATTTATTCAATTCCTACAGAAGAATTCAATATTTTTAAAATTTGACAATTATTAACTGTAATGATATTATATTAAATATTGCCTTTAGGTTTCATTTAATTACTGTACAGCCCTGTAACATATGTTCTCAACATCTATAATATATGAATAGATAATCAATAAAACCTTTTTCTTCAATTTATACTGAAGGACTCATTCGTAACATAACCATTATTGTCAAACTTAAGAAATATTGAATTCCCCAGGCGACAGATGTTGGAGTAATATAAACACCTAGTTAAGTAATGTCACATATCTAAGTTATAAATGGGAAACTTTATGGTTGCTATCCGCTGTTTATTTAACTGTATACATTTCTTCACATTTTAAACACAAGATCTACAGGTGTATACACTATCACCGTTTGTAATGTGAAAATTACACAAACACAGTAATCATGTACATATGTGTCCCCGATTCTTATGTGACTTCTTATCCATGTTTTTAAGTGTCTCAGTGAACGTCTAGGATTGTATAAGATTGCCCCTTAATCCAACCAAGGATTTAGATAGAATCTCTCTGAATCCCTGATCCAACTATCTCTCGGCTTGTGTGAATATTTTTCTCTACTGTAGGTAAACTAATGAACACTTATTGAAACAGTTCACGCGTGTGCAGTAAACGCATCACTATCACTACAGACAGTGTAGCTATTATTAGGCATTAGTAGACCTGACCAAAGCGACAGTCTATAGCTTTATATAGAAACGAAGGTGTTGTGGTCTTGTTTTTGACTGACCGTTTCTTATCATGGACTTTTTAGTTTATGTATACACAGTTGTTCTCAGTGATGACAATTATGCCAGTGTACCTATCTCACAGTTATCAGCTCTAGTTTATGGGACTGGCAATATTTGTTTAGGACTGACAAACTTATGGATCAACCAGTTCTTGGACGTGGCAACAGTTTATTTTATACACTGATTATTGAATATGTGAACAACTTGAAACTCACAACAACGGATTCAGATTCATTATTACCTTTAAACGAGCCCACAATACACGTGCGCGGTCGTTTATAAAGCATTATACCCCACTTCCGGTCTCGTTGTACCTGAGAGAGAGATCTTACATGTGCTGGTTTTATTATAAACCTTTATATTCTGAAACAGGAGCCAAAAACGTTTTCTATGCATAATCCACGAATATCGAATAAAGAAATAACTTCACACTCTCCGAAACGAATTCAGGTTGAGCTTTAACGAGCCTACAATGCACATGCGCGGCCTTACATAACTCATTATTGTAGCTGCGATATACGTTAAACTGCCATCCAGTATGTTAGTGTTTGAAATACAAACATATTTTTGGGAAACATACTTATGCCATCAATCGCCAGAGAAAACTTTTATCTATAGCATTGCATACGATAAAAAAAAATCGTATCACGATAAAAACTATTGGTTTCAAATTACCCCGTTTCAATAAACGCGCGTCAATAGAAACTGACGTCAAATAAACAGAATTTATTGCATGAAACGTACAACACAGCAACAAGCGTTTCCGAAGCATGAAGACTCGTATTTTGCACAAGTCACCATAGCAACCCACGTGCTGCTCGATCTCCTCACACAGGTTACTGTGCCACACATTACCGTTTTATTATCGTGTTTCTAAATATACTGCGAATATACAAATTGTTGACAATTTTGTTCTCTTTCGTATATTTCTTTACAGTGTGTGAGTTGCTGAAAATAATAAACTTGATGTATATTTAAACTGGAAAACACCTTTACTAATTAGCGGGATTTCATTTCATGCATTTCAATGAGATAGATTTTTGCCAATTTTCAGATATGTCTATCAAACTACTCGATCGCTGCTTTAAGAGAGAAGTGACATGTGCTGACTCCATGATAAACCTATGTATTCTGAAACGTGTGCCAGTCATCCGCGAATTTCATATAAGTAACTAACGAACTCAGAGCGACCTATAACGAGGCAACAATGCAGATGCGCGGCCGTAAATAAACATTGTTGTAGATGAGATGTACCCAAAATGTGCTGATTGAAATCTAAATAAAGAAAAAAAGTTAAGCACCCCCTGATATTTGTGGTGATATATTTTCGAGAATATTTTAAATAGTTAAACAAGATTCCTTTATGAGAAGAGTAGTGTTTGTGCGATACGTTCCAACCAGTGATGCGTGACAGTCGCGCCTACACGTTCGGGGCATGCACGTGCAACATGCTACGCTCGAGGATCACAAAAAGCAGTATATCCCTTTTGTTGGTATGTAACGTTGCTTTCCATATCCATTCAAGCATGGTCCGAAGACGATTGTCAATGGATCTCATGGATCAAATTATTGGTTTGCACTCTGCAGGATTGTCCTTTAAGGCGCTAGGACGAAATCTTGGCTACCATTACACTGTTGTTAGTTGTTAGTTGTTCGGTAGCATGCGCAGGCAGGAAGTCCAAGGTCCAAGGTCTAGGAGACCTACTGTCACTACACCTCGAGAGGACCGGTACCTTCTTCAACATGTACGCCGAGAATCTTTCCTGACAAGTCCTCAGCTACTTGTTTCTGACATTCAGCTGTATGAAAATATCAGGGGGTGCTTAAACTTTTAAACTTTTGTGCTTTAACCTATATATGTATTCTGAAACGGATGCCAGCGAGGTATTCTATGCATAAATCGCGAAAAATTCAGTAACTGACTTCACAGTCTCAGATGGATTCAGATTGACATATAAACAGAAAACAATACACATTCGCGGCCTTAAATAAAGCATTATTGTAGCTCACGTGAACTCTTTCCTGGACTATGTTACATTTACAGCTCGTGAAGCTCGCGGTTCAGCTACAACGCTGTGGGACTTCTGCTATAAGAATACTTATACACAAGAGAGGAATTTTATTGCCGTTTACAGTCTTAAATAATGAATAATGAACTAAGAACTAAGAAAAATTGCTAGAAATTTAATAACGAATAAGGAACTGGGGATAATTTGACAATTTCACATTTTGATTAACGAATAAGGAACTGGTGAAATAATTGTGGTTTGTCTCGAGCCTTGGTGCGGTTCAGATACAAAGCTGTGAGACTTCTGCTAAAATACCTACAGCATCACAGCTGTGTTTGGTACTAAGTTCAATTTCGGAAACATAACTCCGTAAAAAATATTATTTCAGAACTGGCTTAATAAAGGCTCCATAAAGAGTATGTTTAGGAGTACCTACAACAAAAATTTCATTCATCTAGGTTTAATAGTTTCCGAGAAAACTTGTCCGGATTGAACACTATAAAACTAAGTCAGAAAAGTGACGTTTGAAAATTGTCTGTGGGCGATGGGAAGATCATGGTTAACAACTGTACAACGTTTGGTTGATGTACCTTTGACGGTTTTTGAGAAAAATGACCGGACGGAAGGACGAACAGACGGGCGGAATGGTCACTTTATACTCCCGCTTAAATCGTAGCTGGGGAATAATAACGAATAAGGATCTTGGAATAAATTGACAGGTTCATGTTTAAAAGGAAACGGTAATATTTCGCTCACTTTACATACCAATGTCTTTTGGGTTTACAACTTTCTGGATTGTTTTCTTTTTGGACGTTTTAAATCGATTGGTAATTTAGAAAATCGTTTCCTGAGCACAACTCGAAAAACCAATAGGGAAAGCTAAACCATACTTGTTATGTTGAATAATGATCACATGCCGGTTGGATAAGCCATCTCTTGTAATGATATGTTGAATAATGATCACGTGCCGGGTGGATAAGCCATCTTTTGTTATGTTGAATAATGATCACATGATTGTTGGATAAGCCATCTCTTGTCATGATATGTTGAATAATGATCACATGCCGGGTGGATAAGCCATCTCTTGTTAAGTTGAATAATGATCAAGTGCCGGGTGGATAAGCCATCTCTTGTTATGTTGAATAATGATCACATGCCGGATGGATAAGCCATCTCTTGTTATGATATGTTGAATAATGATCACATGCCGGGTTAATAAGCCATCTCTTGTTATAATTTGTTGAATAATGATCACGTGTCGTGAGGAAAAACCATCTCTTGATATGATATGTTGAATAATGATCATATGGCGGGGGGTAAGCCATCTCTTGTTATGTTGAATAATGATCACATGCCGGATGGATAAGCCATCTCTTGTTATGATATGTTGAAGAATGATCACATGCCGGGTGGATAAGCCATCTCTTGTTAAGTTGAATAATGATCAAGTGCCGGGTGGATAAGCCATCTCTTGTTATGTTGAATAATGATCACATGCCGGATGGATAAGCCATCTCTTGTTATGATATGTTGAATAATGATCACATGCCGGGTTAATAAGCCATCTCTTGTTATAATTTGTTGAATAATGATCACGTGTCGTGAGGAAAAACCATCTCTTGATATGATATGTTGAATAATGATCATATGGCGGGGGGTAAGCCATCTCTTGTTATGTTGAATAATGATCACATGCCGGATGGATAAGCCATCTCTTGTTATGATATGTTGAAGAATGATCACATGCCGGGTGGATAAGCCATCTCTTGTTAAGTTGAATGATGATCAAGTGCCGGGTGGATAAGCCATCTCTTGTTATGTTGAATAATGATCACATGGCGGATGGATAAGCCATCTCTTGTTATGATATGTTGAATAATGATCACATGCCGGGTTAATAAGCCATCTCTTGTTATAATTTGTTGAATAATGATCACGTGTCGTGAGGATAAACCATCTCTTGATATGATATGTTGAATAATGATCATATGGCGGGCGGTAAGCCATCTCTTGTTATGATATGTTGAATAATGATCACATGCCGGGGGGTAAGCCATCTCTTGATATGTTGAATAATGATCACATGCCGGGGGATAAGCCATCTCTTGTTATGTTGAATAATGATCACATGCCGGTTGGATAAGCAATCTCTTGTTATGATATGTTGAATAATGATCACATGCCGGGTTAATAAGCCATCTCTTGTTATGATATGTTGAATAATGATCACGTGTCGTGAGGATAAGCCATCTCTTGTTATGATATGTTGAATAATGATCACATGCCGGATGGATAAGCCATCTCTTGTTATGTTGAATAATGATCACGTGCCGGGTGGATAAGCCATCTCTTGTTATGATATGTTGAATAATGATCTCATGCCGGGGGGTAAGCCATCTCTTGTTATGATATGTTGAATAATGATCACATGCCGGGGGGCAAGCCATCTCTTGATATGTTGAATAATGATCACGTGCCGGGTGGATAAGCCATCTCTTGTTATGATATGTTGAATAATGATCTCATGCCGGGGGGTAAGCCATCTCTTGTTATGATATGTTGAATAATGATCATATGCCGGGGGGTAAGCCATCTCTTGTTATGATATGTTGAATAATGATCACATGGCGGGTGGATAAGCCATCTCTTGTTATGTTGAATAATGATCACGTGCCGGGTGGATAAGCCATCTCTTGTTATGATATGTTGAATAATGATCTCATGCCGGGGGGTAAGCCATCTCTTGTTATGATATGTTGAATAATGATCTCATGCCGGGGGGTAAGCCATCTCTTGTTATGATATGTTGAATAATGATCTCATGCCGGGGGGTAAGCCATCTCTTGTTATGATATGTTGAATAATGATCTCATGCCGGGGGGTAAGCCATCTCTTGTTATGATATGTTGAATAATGATCACATGCCGGGTGGATAAGCCATCTCTTGTTATGATATGTTGAATAATGATCACATGCCGGGTGGATAAGCCATCTCTTGTTATGATATGTTGAATAATGATCACATGGCGGGTGGATAAGCCATCTCTTGTTATGATATGTTGAATAATGATCACATGCCGGGTGGATAAGCCATCTCTTGTTATGATATGTTGAATAATGATCACATGCCGGGGGGTAAGCCATCTCTTGTTATGATATGTTGAATAATGATCACATGGCGGGTGGATAAGCCATCTCTTGTTATGTTGAATAATGATCACTTGCCGGATGGATAAGCCATCTCTTGTTATGATATGTTGAATAATGATCTCATGCCGGGGGATAAGCCATCTCTTGTTATGATATGTTGAATAATGATCACATGGCGGGTGGATAAGCCATCTCTTGTTATGATATGTTGAATAATGATCACATGCCGGGGGTAAGCCATCTCTTGTTATGATATGTTGAATAATGATCACATGGCGGGTGGATAAGCCATCTCTTGTTATGATATGTTGAATAATGATCACATGCCGGGTGGATAAGCCATCTCTTGTTATGATATGTTGAATAATGATCACATGCCGGGGGGTAAGCCATCTCTTGTTATGATATGTTGAATAATGATCACATGGCGGGTGGATAAGCCATCTCTTGTTATGTTGAATAATGATCACGTGCCGGGTGGATAAGCCATCTCTTGTTATGATATGTTGAATAATGATCACATGCCGGGGGATAAGCCATCTCTTGTTATGATATGTTGAATAATGATCACATGCCGGGGGGTAAGCCATCTCTTGATATGTTGAATAATGATCACATGCCGGGGGATAAGCCATCTCTTGTTATGATATGTTGAATAATGATCTCATGCCGGGGGATAAGCAATCTCTTGTTATGATATGTTGAATAATGATCACATGCCGGGGGGTAAGCCATCTCTTGTTATGATATGTTGAATAATGATCACATGCCGGGGGTAAGCCATCTCTTGATATGTTGAATAATGATCACATGCCGGGGGATTAGCCATCTCTTGTTATGTTGAATAATGATCTCATGCCGGGGGATAAGCAATCTCTTGTTATGATATGTTGAATAATGATCACATGCCGGGGGGTAAGCCATCTCTTGATATGTTGAATAATGATCTCATGCCGGGGGGTAAGCCATCTCTTGATATGTTGAATAATGATCACGTGCCGGGTGGATAAGCCATCTCTTGTTATGATTTGTTCACGTTATCTTCCTTGAAAGTTAATGAGTACACTAAGTTAAGTGTACGCATTTGGCTACCAAAATCAGAAGTTGTAGTGACAGACTCAGGTAACTCAGACCCAAACATGAAGGTGGTATACAATGCGAATAAAGTAGAAAGATCATGTACACTGTGTGTTGTGTTGTAATGTCCATTTTAAGAAACATATATCGACATTTAACTCAAACATTCATAAAATTTAGAATCTTAAGTAGCAAAAGAAGTTGTCGATATAAATAACTTTTTTTATTTAAATTTGTTGATACGTCTTTACTGTAGGACATCATAGAACAAAGCCAAAACACAATTGTCAAATATATCAAATATATGTTTTCATGATGATAACCATTGGCAACTGTGTATCATACTCTAATTCAGAATATGCTCTCATATACCTACTGGCTGCATAAATGGCCCATAAAACCACGATCTCGTTCTGTAGTTTATAGATTTATTATGCAACTGATCAAATATTAAATGCGTCCAGAAAAGTCTTCGTCGATTTGGTATTGTCAAAGTACAGTTCAAGGAATATACCGACGTGACAGCCGGTCTTCAATATCACTTTGACCCAGACGATTTCCAACCAGTATTGAAAAAGTTTCTAAAGATGAGAAATATATCAATATCATGCGGAATGCTGTAATTTAAAAGACAGTTATTGCTTATTATTTATAACTGGCTTATTTATCATCCATTTGCGATACATACATTAGTTTCTCTATTGAAATGCAGATGTACATTGATTGTGTTAATTGTCGAATTTGCATATTCTGTATGGTTTTATGAATTGTTTCTTGTTATAATGTATATTACATGTTATAATGTATAAATACTGTCATCGTCACGGGGAGCACTATTTATATATGGTACCCCTGTTTGTCAACTCCTCGTTCCTGTACCATCCGGAGAAAACTATAATGATAAGAGGAATATCGATATCAATCATTGAAGGAAATCACGGATGGCTTATGTCCTTTGGTCTGTTTTTGTATACGTTTGACTAATTAAAATGGGGGGGGGGGGGGGGGGGGGGCGGCTCTGGCATGGTCTTTTGTCAATAGGGGGTGAAGAATTCCTTCCCACTAAACCATTTAAATGTTCAGATTAACAAGGGACATGTAGACCTACAAGAGATTTTAACTCTGGTACTTTTAGGGAAGAAATTGGAAGTTTAGGTTACAGTCATGTAATGTAAACCTCATGTAATGTAAACCTCCCTGAGGATAAAGTTGGAACATGTAGGAGGAAATCGGAGTGATCAGATATAGCTCTCACATCCATACAACAAGAAGTCTGTTTACACTTTTCGGGTAAAATCTAAAAATTAAAATGACACTTTCTTGGGCCGACACCTCTTTACCGGCGAGGTAAATATTTATCAAATATCCGAATCATCAGACAGACATCTGCAGATTTGTCATCATTCAAGTGATATTTAGACCTACTTAAAACACAATTTTTCAAAGAAATGAAATATACATGTTGTATCGTCAAAATATATCAAAAGAAAAGAACTTTCTCGAATTACATGGGCATCAGGCAATTTCATGATTTTCCAGATGCGCTGATGACGTGAACCACTGAATGAGTTTTTAGAGTAGCCGATAAGGCACTGTATATGATTCTCCGCTCCTAAATTGGGGTCAAAACCAAATACTTAATCGTTTTAATCGGCCTACTAAATGTGTGAAACATAATATTCGTCACAAGAGTAACGTACTGTCATTTTAACCTGCGAGTTTTATGAACAATGTTACACAATGTGAAACCCATATCGCCGGCATTCAGTAGACTTGCCGCGGCGTTTTGGGGCATTTTTCACTGCCGATATCAATTTTCAGAGATAAAAAGTTCGTTATTTTTGCGTGGTGACCCCAATTTTTTTCTTCGAATTTGAGTTCCATATATTGTCAGGTTCATATTTTGAAAGTTTTTAAAATACCTTTTTGAAGATAATTCATTGAAATTTTAGGTAAAAAAATAAAAAATTATAGACACAATAAGTTGAAAAAAATAATTTCAAATCTCATTTTTCAAAATTATATCGAACTAACTTTGAAGTATCATTTATATCTAACTGTAAAAAATACAATTTTGCATTTATTTTTAAAAATAATAAAATTTTGCTGAAAAAAAGAAATTTTTGATTTTCAGGCTTTTCAATAAAAGAGGACAGTTTTTGACGCATTTTTACTCGAAAACGAGCATGGTGACCTCCATTTTTTATTTGATTTTTTAAATCAGCACACTCAGTTGTACATATGTGCCAATTTTCAGAAAAATCTAAATAGTTATATTTCTGGGTAGGGTATATATGGACTCACAGGGGTTCGAATCGCTGTTTTGACAATACTTTTCAAAATCCAAAATCTCTCCACAGGTGTCTTTATATCAATAGCGGGTATATTTATCCCAAATCTTTATTTCTTAACCGATTTCGCTCAAATTTGGAATATAAGCTCACAGTATCGTATATAAACAGTATATGAAAGCAAAAATCGAGATTTTGGATTTTGAAAAATATTGTCAAAACAGCGATTCGAACCCCTGTGGAGGCACCTGTACACTCAGACGTTACAGTAGGTATATGTTTATGCTTTAACACATTGAATTCTATTTCTTTACATTTGGATACAGGTATGAATAGCGTTATGTTTAAGTTGTTCTTCTAGTTTTCATTTGGTCCACATTTCAACTGTTCAAAACCAATGTTTTATGTGTCACCAAACTGAGAGTAGAAATGTGTCTTTGTCGTCGTGTTAGAGCTAATGCATTAAAATGCATGTTGTGTGTTTTTTACAATTATTTGTGCAAACGAAATTCTAACGTTATCAGAACAAATTTGAATATGAATAAGTGGCGACTGCACATGTATTTAGCTCGTCCAGAGGAACAGTTTCTGTACAAAAGCTAGTGAAACTGTGCTCGAATTCATAGGTTCAGATCAGCACATTTCTGGAAATATTGGCCAATACGTTCGTTTTTATATCATATTTAGTTTAATCTTAATTAAAACAGTTCTACAGTTTATGTGTTGTGGACAGACATTTTCTTTCTCTAATCGAGTCTGGCATTACCAAAATAAAGGACAACGGTCAAAGTTTAGCTGTACATATCTTTTTATTTATGAAGTAACATCATAAAAGAGAACATCTTTAGTCTCTAAGACAAATGGTGAACAAAAGAGAAAATCTTTAGTCTATAAGACAAATGGTGAACAAAAGAGAAAATCTTTAGTCTCTAAGACAATTGGTGAATAAAAGAGAAAATGTTTAGTCTCGGTTAGAAATGATAATTGTGGTCATTAAACATTGGTTTAAAATGCTATGGCCCCGTTGCTTAGCGAACATGAATTAAGTCAGCATAGTTAATTTAAATATAACTACACTTTGGTACCAGACATCTGTAATTGCCTCACACCTAACCCTTGCTCTTACTATTACAGTTCTCTGAAAAGCCACGTTCCATTCACTTAATGCTTTCATTGAGAACTGCCTATAGAGGACACCTCAGTCGCGACTTAAAGGGCCGGTCACACAGCCCAAAAGTCGCGTAAACGCACGAATCACGCACAAAGTTTGGTTGTGCGTGCCTGTCCGTCGAGAAGTTGACCATTTTCACTGATA
The DNA here is from genome assembly GCA_936450465.1 of Gibbula magus. NCBI lineage: Eukaryota > Metazoa > Mollusca > Gastropoda > Trochida > Trochidae > Gibbula > Gibbula magus. The sequence continues at coordinate 78,898,927 of OW388296.1, forward strand.
TACGCGATTAAAAATCACCGATGAATTGCGCAAGAACTACGAAAAGAGCACTCACAAGTCACTAACAAACCACGCATAGACACGCAAACAGGGAGAATACGTGGTTGTGAGCACTTGCACCAATGAACTGCGTGCATGCGCGAACCATGCGTTGTATGTCTGCTAATCGTCAGTGGAAAGTCGTCGATGAACGCGATAGCGGCAACATGTTCGTGAACGATCATTGACATTCCACGCATATTTCGCGCACTATACACGTAAAAACTACGCACACTACGCAAAACTTACTTAAAACAGCGCAGTACTGCGTAAACTTTTACGCGAAACCGAGTTTTGAGTTGCTCAAAACTCGGAATCGCGTAAAGCGCCGTTCCAGCGAATATCGACGGACACCTACTGAGGTTCCACGTCAGACAAACTGATGATATGCGCAAATCGCGCATGTATCGTGTAAGACTCGAATCGTGTGCGTGATTCATGCGTTTACGCGACTTATGGGCTGTGTGACCGGCCCTTTAAGACTCCTATATCGTCGTGGCTTACTCTCTATTCATCGTTATAACATTAAATTTATTATATCATTTTGGCTTTCAAAATTGTTGAACAGATTTGCTTTGCCACATGACGAAATCACAGTGAAGGAGATAACACGTCTCCGACATCTTTTGAAAACAAGTAAGGGAGGGATTATCCCGATCTTGAGCTCTTTCTTAGAGAAGAAGACCGAGGAGTAGTGATTTCCCCGATTTATAAACTGTCAAAATTATATGTCAAAATTCACATATAATATATTTTTATTCCGAAATTCTGATTTATAAAGAGCATGTCTCCCCTCTGGCATTATACTGAGTCATGGGTGATTTGATTATAAATAGAGTAAATCAAAGCTGTTCTTTCATTTCGTTCCTTAGTAGACTTGAGGTAAAGTAAAGGGTTTCAAGTTCCGAATCCCGCCATTTTATCTATGAAAATATTACCTTTGTATATGTTTCAATAATTATTGTTGTGAATAGAATTGTGAAAAATGATCTTACGCAGCGTTCTTAATTAAAGAACATAATATCTCAACACAGAAACAAATGATAAACGAAGACATACAACTCGAGGACGTGTTGTTTTTAACGATCAAATGATGAAAACTAGCTGTGTTCTTGGTCTGAATTGACCTAACGCTTCGCAGAGGTCATATCTCGTGACCTTTCACTTCAGCCAGTCAGCGACGACACTAGGAAGTCGTCGAAACGATTCGATATTTAAACGAGGTTGTGATTGGTTGAAGTTTAGAAAGTGAAAGATCACAGTGAAAAGTCACAAACCATAACCCCTGCCGACCAGTACTCGGATCAAGAACAAAGCGATAAGCGAATCAGTTTGTTTGTTTGTTCTTATGTAAACGGGTAACGGCATTATCTCCCTACAGATGTTACTCCAGTCATGTATTCCTGCGTTACCTCGAGTTGTTAGAAGTGGGGCACATTCCTCGCTTCTACCAAAATAATAAATACTTTGCAACACGAATACCCTCCCTATTTCTAGTCAAATCACAGCTCTGGCGGACTTCTACCTGGAAACAAATATGTAAGCATTACACAGGAAATCTAGTCCACACGAAGGTCACGTGACAAGCGCGAATGCTCCGCTTGAAACAACAATGCTGACTGCACAACTAACTATGATTGCAATTATCTATGTCTGTCCAAGAAGGCGCTGTACTTGTAACAGAGATGATGATGATTACGGGGATTTAACGAGCGGTTTTCAGCGGAGCTGTTCTCCCACTCGGGTCACAAGGACCTTTAATAAAGTTCCGAAAGTTCCAGAAAATGGATAATTTTGAAGCCACGGCCGAAAGGTGGAGGCAATTTGGGAATTTTGAAATTTGGAATATGAAAATTACCTAGGTTAGGTTAAGAAGGGAAAGGGGGGGGGGGGGGGGGGGGGGGGGAGGAGAGGAGGAAGGTTAAAATTTTATTTTTTGATGAAATATAATTTTAGTGTGTTTTATAGATTCGGTCCAAAAGGCCCGAATCCTTTAAGTAAGTGCCGACCGCTTGGAAGGTACTGTAGTTATTTTGTGGATTTAGAATTTGGTATATGTTATTTGTTTGGATATTGTTTGCCCTTAATTTAAGGTTTAGTATTTGGCGGAAGGCCGCATACTGTGGGCATTCAGTAAGAATGTGGTGAATTGTTTCTGCCTGTGGGCAGTGTGGGCATGTTGCGGGGGTGTTTGTAATTTTAAGTTTATTGGTATGATAGTTTAATTTAGTATGCCCCGTTTGGAGCTTAATTATTGCCCTATCAATATTTTTGTTTTTGGAATATATTTTTTGTTTAGTTAGGGGTTTAGAGATAATTTGTTTGGTGTGATGAGCCTGTTTAGAATTTGCATATTGCATATGCCATACTCGCTTTGCGTGTGATTTTGAAAGGCTTTTTGCCTCTTGTTTCGAATGAAAAAGGGGTAGAATTTTTGGTAATTTAAGGCCCTCCTTGGAAGCTTTGTCGGCTTTTTCGTTGCCAAATATGCCGACGTGTGCTGGTACCCATAGGAGTTTTACTGCCTTGCCTTGGAAATTTTAGTTATGGATGGAATTTAGAATTTTGGAGATTAGATCAGGGCGGTTTTTTGTTGATTTGTTTTGAAGTGCCTGAAAGGCACTGAGAGAATCCGAAAGGATGAGAATTTTGCCCTGATCTTTAATATTAGGGTGGGATAAAGCGAGTGCTATAGCCATAAGCTCAGCAGTGAAGACCGATTGGTCATTAGGGAGCCTATTGGAGTATGAAAGTTGGGTTGTAACAGAGATTATGTGCATGGGTATTTATTTGAACAGTCAAAACACTAGAACAGGAAGATTTTCTGGAGAACAACTTCTTTAAAGTGAAAATACACGACGTTTCGGAGTAGGTTATATATTTACTCCTTCATCAGGTATAGATATGGTGATAGTGGATCTCCGTGTCTGCAGCCTCTTGTGATACTGAAGAAATATGTACCGAAGCCATTTATAAGAACGCTTTAATTAATATTTTTGTAAAATGTGTCTATCCAATGTCTAAGAGATTGGCCAAAGTTGAAGAAAGTCAAGGTATTTTGTATAAAATTCCAGTCTACAGAGTCAAATTCATTTTCGAAATCTATCATATATATGTAAGAGTACATGTAATCCTGGTATTTCCATGCATTCAGTGTAGTCCATGATAATTATCATCCACAAGTCGTAAGCATTCTCCAATGTATAGATTTGTTATGAAGCCTTTCTGGTCTTCGTTTTTTATATCTGGTAAAAATGTTTTCATTCTGTTTGCAATTGTTGAGGAAACTATTTTTAAGGAGACACATTCTTCATTGCCTCCCGAGCCGCACGTCCTGTGTGTACATCTATACATGATGTCCGTCCTTTCGTCTTCCACAGGGTTCATTCTCAGGAGGTGGACGTGGCGTTGTTTGAAAGTTATTACTATTTTAGAATTAACTTAATTTCCATAATTCATGCATTGTAAAATTAAATGAAAAACACATTGTCCAAAAAACACCCTTGTAGGTGACACACGGGTAAAACTAAAAGTATCTTACCATGAGTAGGCCTATAGATGATAGCTTGAAAATAGTGACTTTTGATTTTTGAATTAAACACAGTTAGAGATGATGAGAGTTTGGAGATGTTCCCCGTATGATCTGTTACAACGTTATGTTTACTACTACCATATATTATCATATTGTTCATGGTAACGTTAGTACTTCCTGCATTCTCTGTTGGTGTACATACAATCAATTCACAATTTACAAAGGGAGCTACAAAACACCTTAACCGAGACGACAGTTGAACGTTACATGAGAACTCATATATTTCAAATAATTACATCAATCTGACGTCACGACACGTTTTAGTTCTCTGCTCAATGTTGTATAGATTGTGGATCAGAGCACAACACGTACTCACACAGAGGTGTGTGTTAAAGGGCCGTTACCACCAGAGTCAGCTTTGTGGGGAAGATGCATTGATGTGGGGAAGATGCATGATGTGGGGAAGATGCATGATGTGGGGAAGATTCATGATGTGGGGAAGATGCATGATTTGGGGGGAGATGCATGATGTGGGGAAGATGCATGATGTGGGGAAGATGCATGATGTTTGGAAGATGCATGATGTGGGGAAGATGCATTGATGTGGGGAAGATGCATGATGTGGGGAAGATGCATTGATGTGGGGAATATGCATGATGTGGGGAAGATGCATGATGTAGGGAAGATGCATGATGTTTGGAAGATGCATGATGTTTGGAAGATGCATGATGTGGGGAAGATGCATTGATGTGGGGAAGATGCATGATGTGGGGAAGATGCATTGATGTGGGGAAGATGCATGATGTGGGGAAGATGCATGATGTGGGGAAGATGCATGATGTGGGGAAGATGCATGATGTGGGGAAGATGCATGCTGCAGTTTGTGCATTAATGAGTTAACCACGTTAAGTACCTCAGTGGCGCACCGCCTCTTTAAATCAACACACGTGAAAGATATGATTGTGCTTGGAATAAAGATATCACTGCAAAATATATATATGACAAGGGCAAGATGAAAGTGTTCCTACTGGCTTCTGCTAGTGGGATATCCCTTTAGTTCAACTGGTAGAGCGCAGGTCCCGGGTTCGATTCTCACTTGAGGTGATCTCACAATTTGTTTCATAGAGAAAACATTTCAAGAGTTGTGTATCGCTGACCACTGTCTGGGGAGGAAATATCGATATCGGTATACTAATATATAACTGGGATAAAACAAATGTAAATCAGTCTATACTACGAACATCAGTGAAGTGTGGCAGGTTAACAGGATACACATAAAACAGAACCTAAATATAACGAAATATGTATATGCTGGTTCTTCTCTATGTATCATCATATCGTAGTTTGTTCAGTGAAACGGGACTAAAGTTGTTTTTGTTTTTCATTTATTGAATTTATTTGATTTAAGTTACTTTGTGTAAGTTGACAGCAATGAAACAGAAAAGGTATAGGTTCAGTAAACAGACGTGTGGCGTCTGGACACGTGACCAAACAAACTCGGTTATCAGACAGTCGAGTAGTAACCCATCTTATACGTGCGCTTCATGTATCTGACCCAGAAATCCGGTTTCTGGACAAAGCAACTACCCGCTGGTAAACATGACCACGTTCGCGCACTTATACATTCCCTACATAACTCCGTGATATCTTGACTAAATAACACTTTGTGATGTTTTATAAATGAACATTTATTTTTTAAACTAAGGATAATTAGCTGATGATAGCTAAACGTTGCTATGGATATCGACAACACAATGTTCCAATACTTGTGAATCCGTTGGTACTCGTTGTCTAATTAACATTTCCATATTCAACTGTTTGAGAGGCATTCTAGAAGTTGGTGTAAAAGAAAGACAAGGATATGTTATGGATGATCAACTTCTTTATTTCACAATGGCGACGTTTCGGTATAGATCCATTTATACCGTTATCAAGCATGTTTGTTTTTGAAGAAGGCAAAGATTTATGGATGATCAACTTCTTTATTTACAATAGCGAAGTTTTCGGTATAGATCCTTATAGATCCTTATACCATTATCATGCTTGTATATAACGGTATAATGATCTCCACCGAAACATCGCTATTGTAAATAAAGAAGTTGATCATATATAATGTTTTCTTCATCACACCAATTTCTAGAATGCCTCTCAAAAAGGTGATGTGTTTTATTGCTTAAAAGCTATATCCATTATGCTATTTCATTGTATTGAGTTCTGTAAGCTTTAGCAAGGGTGCATTTTGATTTTACCCCTTCGAATCAACTTGCATATCCAAGTAGTTTTATATAAATGACCGTACAGTAAGGCAAGAAACGTATTTTTTTCTTTGCTGAAAACTATAACTCTGATGTCTTTTCGTTTTTCTTGTATAAAATAAGTTAGTAATCATTTGATAGAGTTGAGATATTGACTCATCTATTCAAATGTGTCGCAATATGTTCCCACATATCACGCCATGATGATAATGTGTCAAAACTGACTGATCAAATAAATCCTAAAATGTATGTGAGATATAATGAAAACGATATATATCATGGACATTATCATGTTTTTTCGATGATCTTTACGATTATACAATTTAAATGGTTTACACCATGTAGCTACATATCACGCCATGGCCATATTGTATCAAAATGAACTAATCAAATGAGTTTTTGAATCATTTTTTTATATGCTAAATTTCATTAAACAACATTATTTTTATTTTGTTTTAAAAAGTATACAATAAAATTTTTAGCAATACATGTTTCCCAACTGTTGCCACATATCACGCCTTGATAATTAATACTGTGTCAAAAGAACTTAGCTAGCTACACTGTATTGTCTCTTGTATATATATATATATATATATATATATATATATATATATATATATATATATATATATATATATATATATATATATATATATATATATATATATATATATATGTGTGTGTTTATATATACAAGACACCTTCAAAACGTTAAGGAAATGTCCACATTATTTGTGATAGGCTAAGCTAGTTCATCAATCCGTTCAAGATTACATGAACACACTGGCCGGGATACCCATTTTGGTATCAGTAACTACGATGAGCCTGCACAAAGTATAGTGGTTATAAGGTACATCCATTGTGTTGTTGGGGATCAAACATGCCAAACGTTATAAAGGGTCTTATCTTATCGAGAAGTACCAACTGTTACCGAAAACTACTATTTTGATGATACTCGACTTTGTATATTGACGATTTCTGATCGAAAACCGTACAATGCACCGCGTGTGGCGCGCGCCAATGAGTCAAACGTAAAATTCTGGAATCTTATTTAAACCAAACAAAATAACAAATTTGGGTTGATAATGTTCAATAGGTCATATAACCACTCTGCATATAAATAGGACGTACACTTTCGGTTTCTGCACATGCATAATGATGTTATTCTATTTTTATTGGAAACTAGTAATTATAATGTTTGACGATTGGGGATGAATGTACATGGCACAAGCTGAGTGGATTTGTTTGTTCTACGAACTCACCTACAGCCTTAATTTGTAAACAGCACATATGGTGTGTTGGAACGTATTAAAGCCAAATAATATTTTATGAAAAACAATGGATGCACCTTTAAAATGCGGTTGTATGTGACTCGTTTATTTTTAGGGTTATATATTGTTGATACTTTTTGGAAGCCTTAGTCATAGGTTATAGCAATATATACAGTACAGTACACATTATGAACATATTTTGAAACTTTCACATTTATTAAACGTCGTTTGTTTTCCAACTGGAGACACTCGAACTGTGACACATCTGTCGTGGGTATACTGTTGCTACGTGTACAAGAAAACTGGACGACTTATGAATGAAGATTGCTATATTTAGGATGACCCAGTGGCACAAGCACGAGGACACTTATTTACAAACAACACCGTTTGCAATGATTTGATTGGATGATAACGGAGGCGTTGTCCTCATGAATATTCATGAAACATTGAAAATCCATTATTAAAACAAACTAGCGATGTATTTGACGTAATCAATAATATGTAAATATAAGTTGGATATCTTGAAGTTATTCGTGAAAATAAACATGTATGAAATAGGACAGTTTTCCTGAAATGTTATTGAAACTGTAAATGACTGCTGACCGAGTTTTGACCAATCAGCGTCCGCCTACTGGAGGTTGGGTTATCACGCGAGAATGTTGTCATTTTGCGGTTGCGTTAGGAAAACTGCTTGTAGAACAACTCATGTTTGTAATGTCAATTTTTCTTTCTTATATTGTCTCTTTTCTGAATCTATACTCTTGTTTGCCTTGCAACAGTCTATGTGCATTTAACATAATTTTATAATTTATTATTTTAAGTGTTTTAAAGAAATTTGGGAAAAAACAATATGCGTCAAATCTTACAATTGTTATCTTAACACAATTAGTTGTTAGGAGTAGGAAACCAAAATGGCCATGGCATGATTTTCTGACGTAAACATAAACATACGGAATTACAAATTTACTCAGCTCGCAGGTGGATTAGCGATGATACACATCTCAACAACGCATCAAGGTAGGACCAGTGTAATTTGTTTAGTCTTTGGTTGACTGTTGCAGTGGTGGCAAATGACAATAATTGAACTAATAGAGATGGAATTTGTTTTATTTTTTGCTGTCTTCTTGGAGAGACACTAGTCTGACTAGATTAGAATGAAGATGAAGAATATATTCATAGTGACGTATTTACAATTTCTTCAATACGATATTTTTGAAGTAATTGTAGATAAAGTCTTTCAAGGCTGGGGAATATTCTAGTACTAACATTGATGTACCATTTGTGAAAACATTAGTGAATTTCTGGATCTCATTCATTCACAGCAGGATGTGTAGGCCTAAAGCCATACAAGGTTTGATATTCTCTTATCAATTGCACAAAGCTTGTTGTTTGAAATGTTGCCAACCTAACTGGTTTAATCTAGTCTCATAATGTAATAGTTTATTTTTGTTGTGTTAATGTTGATTCAGTAGATTTGGTAAACCTAAAGAATTGGTTCGCCACCTATTAGGGTTTAGGGTAAGGGTTTAGGGTTAGGGTTAGTATTAGGGTTAAGGGTTAGTATTAGGGTTAGGGGTAGGGGTAGGGTTAGGGTTAATCTTTAGAATGTATTCAAGGTGGCGAACCAATTCTATAGTTGCTCCGTAGATTTAGACAATAAAAGTGCATTTTTTTTAACCCCATCATGCAAACATAGAACTACAGTAGCTTTCCTCTTGACTTGAAAAGTGAAAAAATATACTTCTTCTTTCATTTCAGAATAACACACAAGAAATAAAGCATAACATAAATTCTTTATAAGGATTTCCCAGTGAATGTACCGAAATGGCCAATCTACGTTCAGCATCTGCATGTGTACGACTGTTGACACCACCACCAAGTCACACAGGAAGTCAGTGGCGGACAGCGTCACCGGATCGATGGAGTAGGACATGTGTCTGTCAGCGTCATGAGATGAGCACAGTGCAACAGCAGATTTACCAGAATCACACCGACAGTAAGAACACAGAACAAAAAGAGAAGGTCAAGGAAGTCAAATCAAAAGCATCGTATGTGGACACACTCCGAGAACAGATCAAACATGTAGAGAGAATGAAAGATAATATTGCAAGTAGTTTGTCAAATGTTGGACTGTTAAATGCTGTGGCACCGCAGAGGTTGGCAGGAGAGTTTCAGAAATATGTTCCATTTGCAATGAAAGTGAAGGAAAAAGTCCAGAATGACATTCAAGGTAGTTTTGAGGAACAGAAGGAACAACTGAGGAAACTTGAGAGACGAGTGAAAGACAGAATGATGGTGTACGACTCTAAATCTGGGAGAAAAACTGATGGAGATTCGTTTGAAAAAGCTATGCAAGATACAAATGAAAGTATTGAAAATTTCTATGACACTTTCGATTCTGCCAACCTGAACACAAATAACAAGAACACAGTCGAAACGAAAGCGGTGAGTGAAGATGATCTGATGACGAGTATATTCAAGAGTGTCTGGTCGAATGCCAAAGAGGAGAAAGATGTGAAGGACCAAGCTGTACCGGTGAAAAAGAAGCCATTTTTACAAAAGGACTTTATAACCAAAACTGCTGTGGATAGTCGCACCCGGGCATTGGTTGAAGGTATCAAAACAGCTTCCACTCTGCAATCCAGATTACGTCGCACAGAAGATTTCTGCAAACATGTTATCCAGTATCCAAATTCTAGATCTACTGCCACAAAGGTACTGCTACTTTCATCTGAAATTATTTAGATCACTGAGTTGTTTAATTACAGTATTTAGATCACTGAGTTGTTTAATTACAGTATTTAGATCACTGAGTTGTTTAATTACAGTATTTAGATCACTGAGTTGTTTTATTACAGTATTTAGATCACTGAGTTGTTTAATTACAGTATTTAGATCACTGAGTTGTTTTATTACAGTATTTAGATCACTGAGTTGTTTAATTACAGTATTTAGATCACTGAGTTGTTTTATTACAGTATTTAGATCACTGAGTTGTTTAATTACAGTATTTAGATCACTGAGTTGTTTAATTACAGTATTTAGATCACTGAGTTGTTTAATTACAGTATTTAGATCACTGAGTTTGTTTAATTACAGTATTTAGATCACTGAGTTGTTTTATTACAGTATTTAGATCACTGAGTTGTTTAATTACAGTATTTAGATCACTGAGTTTTTTATTACAGTATTTAGATCACTGAGTTGTTTTATTACAGTATTTAGATCACCGAGTTGTTTTATTACAGTATTTAGATCACCGAGTTGTTTTATTACAGTATTTAGATCACTGAGTTGTTTTATTACAGTATTTAGATCACTGAGTTGTTTTATTACAGTATTTAGATCACTGAGTTGTTTTATTACAGTATTTTGGCTGGTGAAGAATTTTCTTTGATAGGAAATTATAATGTTTTCTTTCAGATATTCTAGTGATAACAATAAGATTTGGGGTGAAACAGTACACTTGAGCTTTTCTCTGACATATTGCCTTACAGAACCCTTGGTTGGGTACATTTCATAAAAAATAAATGCAAATTAATCACATAAAACATGATTTGTGGTACAAATAGAAAATGCACAGTGCATCAAACCGAAAATAAAATACTGCAGTTCACCACTGTAGTTGATAACCGTTTCACCCCTAATTGTATACAATATGATATAATATATTATAATATTTAACGAAGCGCTCTGTAAAGTGAGAAAAGTTTCTCGTCTTAACTTGTCATTATCTTTAGCGTTAACATTTTCATTCAGGAGAAAGTTGTTCCGTATCTGCTGAGATTTCGAGGTTCAAAGGACAAAACTTTGACAGCACAAGCGAATGAAGCGCTGGCTCTGATTGGCTACGTGGATCCAATCAAAGGACAAGGAACCCGTATACTGACCATAGATGGGGGCGGCACTAGGTGAGATATTGCGTCACAGAGTTGTGAGAATTACATATATGTGTCTTCAAACTTACCATGTCTGTATGTCTAAACTTTAAAGAATTTAACATTTTTGAGTAAATGTCATTTTTTATACTTACCTGGTTGAAAAACCAACATTGCCCAACGCTTCCCCCTGAAGCGTTCCTCAACATATATCACACAGAATTAAAAAGGGACGCTACCCGGTAAGGGTGGCGCTCGTGCCACGTGACATCGGTGACGTCATCATTCCCTGGTACAAGCGAGCACAAAACCCAAACCCAGGAGGGGAGGAAGGGCGGGAACTAACGAGCGTTGGTTTTTCAACCAGGTAAGTATAAAAAATGACATTTACTCAAAAATGTTAAATTTTTTACATACTTATCAGGTTTGAAAAACCAACATTGCCCAGATTACCACAGCAAGGAGGTGGGCTGAACCGAGTCACGTGCGTCACCGAGACGCGTCGCTTTACCCTTAGGCTGGCACGCCGGAGCACTGGATGGTGTGAAACCATGAAAGGTGGACAACCATCCATGCTGCGTGCGGCCCAAGAGAACTCACGCGGATTCTTAAATTGAGTGTACAGAGGTCGACGCCGTCCTAAAAAAGACAAACCTACACTCAACCTCTATGTGTCCGCCCCTCACTCGTTAAGTAGGGGGGGTAGAGTAAGAATCCTGGTACTGCTGTCATGCAAATACCCCGGTTGGGTTAACAACTGCACTCATAGGCAAAAAAACAACCAACCACAAGTATAATAACAACAAGTTTTATTGTACACAACCAAGTGAATACCAAAACAAGTACATAACAGCGTGGATGCGCCCACCCCCGCTAGGGGTAAGGTGCGTTCCGTCGTACGACTGAAAGAGGTGCCGCGGTCCGCTTCTGGGCGAACACCCGAGGACCCAACCTTGACACACCTGCCAAGTCCTCTGTGGACACAAGTAGTGGTCAGCAAAGACCAACCCCGACTTCCAAAAACATCCAGCCAGAATGTCTGACCCGGCGATGTTGCAATGAAAAGCCATCGTAGCAGATACTGCTCTGATCTCGTGGGGATTAGCGCGAGACGGGGGAGGGAGGTCAGCCGCCTTGTAGGCGTTGATTACTGCTGACCGCAGATACACCCCCAAAGCCCGTCTGTCAAACTCCTTGACAGTCCGTGGTGAGTGAGGCAGAAAAAACCGACGCCTCCCTTGTCTGATGCCCCTTGTCCGTTCTGCATAAATGCGGAGCCCGCGGACAGGGCAAAGGGAAAGGTCCGTGACCTCTGACGAGTCGGTTCCAGGACCTAATGACGGTATAAGAAAGGTCCTTCCCCTCTCATCCGCGGCCTGGTTTTTACAGACAAAGTCTGGGGCCAGGCCCAACGTTGCAGACCCTCCGTCTCGGCGCTCGAACCTTAAAAGATCAGCGTGAAGAGCGTGGAGCTCTGATATCCTCGCAGCTGAGGCCATTGCGACCAGGAAGGGCGTCTTGACAGTGAGACGAAGGAGGGTGGTATCCGACAGGGGTTCATAAAAATCTGAACGTAAGTGCCCAAGCACTATTGCCAGATCCCACTCGGGTGGTCTAGGCTTGCGTCGACCGTCGACCTGACGAAAGGTCTTAACCAGGCCCTTCAGAACCGAGATGTCGAGTCCCGGGGAGCGTTTGCGAACTACCGACATGATCGCCGCCAGATTGGTATTGATCGAGGAGGCTTTGAGCCCTCTCTCGTTCCTCATGTACACCAAGTACTCGGCAATCTGGGGCAGTGAGGCCGCCTCCGCTTCAAAGCCCTGCTCCTCGCAGAACGAGGCGAAGGCACCAGGGGTTCATAAATTTTTTGAAAAGCCACTTGCCCCAGGGCAAGTGACATAAAGAAAGTCACTTGCCCTGACTCATTTTTCACTTGCCCTGATTTTTCATGATCATAATGTAATGAGACAAAATAAAACAATTGAACATTGATGTCAGTGTTGTTTATGCTTTATATACAGCTTTAGAGGGAATACTGAATGACTTTCATTAATTTATATAATAACAGTCTCCCTGAGTGACACATATTGTAGAAGGTAGTGTTTTAAAATACCAATTTTATGAATATACTCACGGGAATTCTAAATTTTATCATATATATTTTAATATTAATATATTAACAGATTATGATTGATATAACTAAATTAATTTCAATTTAATCATTTCATTTTTTCATTTTCACTTAGCCAAATGAATGCTAATTCTATCACTTGAAAATTTCAATTGATTTATAACAAATTATCAATGTAAAACAAAATAAGATTTTCAGTTATGTACTGTGAAACAATTTGTTTCAAACAGAAATATTTTTGTTATTAATTTCTGTATCAAGCAAATTATAACATTTTGATCTCTTGCAAACATATGTCATGCTATCATGAGAACAATATCAGGACTTGCTTAATATAAACTGAACAACCAGGTTATCATTTAAATATATTTTTTATTTTTATAATATTTGAACTACAACTTGAACTCACAAATTTATTTAGTATTTAGTATTTACAGCTGTCCATTCGTAAATCCCAGTTATCCATTGATAAAATCAGGCTGTCACCAAATGTCAGTCACTTTCTCTACTTCTGAAGTAAATATGAAGATTTTCGAAATATTTTGGTTCCCTCTCAATGTCAACAAAAAAATTCTCCAGTAGCATTGTTAATTATAAACGTAAATCGGCTACTTGCATACTTGTCACTGGTCATTCATTCGGAAGACTGAATGTCAAGGCCATTAATCATTCGGAAGAACTGCAAATGTCAACTGAACCTTGAAATACTGATACTTTTCTACTGGCTGCCGACTTCAGTCGAAGAAAACCGACATGTGTTGAGTGCGTTTACTCATTTCTATAAATAGACACAATGTTTGACTGCACTTTGTTTACAAGCTTTAGATTTGTTTTTTACTGATAATCTAAAGTAAATGAAAGGTACCGGTAAATGACAGTTGCATCATGCGAAATTTATTCAGATGACTTTTTAAGCATTTTCTTCACAGAAATTGTTGGTTGCCCACGGACCAGTAAGATATCATAATTTGGTTGCCCGTAATGAAAATTGACTTGTCCCGGGCGTCGGACAATGGGATTTATGAACCCCTGGGCACGCCACTGGAAGTCATAGAGCTTCCTTGTGGTCGGCCGTTGAGCTGTTGCTATGGCCTTGGCCACCCGTTTAGAGTACCCGCTCCGCCTTAACCCCTTTTTGATACAAGCCAGGCGTGAAGATTGAGGACCTACAGGTTCTCGTGTACACGTCCGCTTGGGTTGCTCCGGAGCAGGTCCCCCCCGGAGGGGTATCGGAACTGGCTCCTGCAGAGCTAGTCTGCACAGAGGAACGAACCAGGCACGAGGCCACCAAGGATCTTAGAGCGGTGCATACCTTACGCATCTGTCCACGACAGCAAGAGGCAGCGAAGGCGAGGGTATAAGCCCCGAACACCCTATGAGGACCTATCCGCAAAGAGGAGCACGGGAGGCTCCGCAAGGAGGAGCACGGGAGACCCCGCAAACGAGTGCAACTAGAAGAGAAGCTAGCATCCGAGACGGAGGGCGCAACACAACCTTGCAACCCATCTAGCCCCTGAGACGGACCCTCACAAGTGGAAGAGCGTACATTCCCACACTCCGGGACACTAACCTTCATGGTAAGTTGGTCACAAGGCCTAGGAGCGGAGGTTCGCAAGGCAAACCCTCAAACGCTAACACGGCTCACGATCAACCCACGAGGCAACACGCGTAACTAGACGCTGACCCTCATGGTAAGGAGGTCGCAAGACGAAGGCTAGTGAGAGTAACTGTCACTCTCAAGGCAACCCGCCCCAGAGGCAGACGCTCCCAAGGCGTACCCTCTCATTCTAACACAACTTACAAGGTGACATGCGTAGCGAGACGCTGACACTCAAGTTGAAAACTGGCGCGAGTGAAGCTCACTCGCAAGTCAACCCGCACCAGAGGCGTACGCCCGCAAGGCGTACCCTACACAACTCCCGAGGCAGGCCGTGTAGCGAGACGGTAATCCTCCAGTTGAGAGCTAACGAAAATAACACTCACAAGACAACCCGCCCACTACAGGCGGACACTCGCCAGGCGTACCCTAACACTCTAATGCAACTCATTAGACAGGCTGCGTAGCAAGACGCTGACCCACAAGTTGAAAGCTAGAGTGAGTAACACACACTCGCAATGCAACCCGCCCCAAGGCGGACGCTCGCAAGGCGTACCCTCACATACTAACACAACTCACAAGGCAGGAAGCGTCGTGAGACACTGACCCTCAAATAGGAAGCTCGCGAGAGTAACCCTCACTCGCAAGACAACCCGCCAAGGTGTACGCTCGCAAGGCGTACATGCTGACACATGCTGACACAACTCATGAGGCAGACAGCGAGATGCTGATCCTCAAGTTGAAAGCTAGCGAGAGTGAGACTCATTCACAAAGAAAACTCACTTGCAAGGGACAAACTAGCACAAGGCACGTACTGAGACGCTGAACCTCAATTAAAAGGCTCGCCTGAGAAACACTTACTCGCAAGGCGTGCCTTCATATGCTAACACAACTCATGAGGCAGACAGCGAGATGCTGACCCTCAAGTTGAAAGCTAGCGAGAGTAACACTCGCTTGGAAGGCTCATACCAACACAAGGCAGCGTAGTGAGAGGCTAAACCTCGAACAGAAAGTTCGCCTGAGTAACACTTACTCGCAAGGCGTACACTCACAAGCTAACACAACTCATGAGGCAGACAGCGAGATGCTGACCCTCAAGTTGAAAGCTAGCGAGAGTACCACTCGCTTGTAAGGCTCATACCAACACAAGGCAGCGTAGTGAGAGGCTAAACCTCGAACAGAAAGTTCGCCTGAGTAACACTTACTCGCAAGGCGTACACTCACAAGCTAACACAACTCATGAGGCAGACAGCGAGATGCTGACCCTCAAGTTGAAAGCTAGCGAGAGTACCACTCGCTTGTAAGGCTCATACCAACACAAGGCAGCGTAGTGAGAGGCTAAACCTCGAACAGAAAGTTCGCCTGAGTAACACTTACTCGCAAGGCGTACACTCACAAGCTAACACAACTCATGAGGCAGACAGCGGGATGCTGACCCTCAAGTTGAAAGCTAGCGAGAGCAAAACTCGCTTGTAAGGCGCAAACTAACACAAGGCAGCGTACTGAGACGCTGAACCTCAAATAGAAAGCTCGCCTGAGTGCCACTTACTCGCAAGGCGTGCACTCACATGCTAACACAACTAATGAGGCAGACAGCGAGATGCTGACCCTCATGTTGAAAGCTAGCGAGAGTAACACTCACTTGTAAGGCACTAACCAACACAAGGCAGCGTGCTGCGACGCTGAATCCAAAATAGAAAGCTCGCCCGAGTACCACTTACTCACAAGGCGTGCACTCACAAGCTAACACAACTCATGAGGCAGACAGCGAGATGCTGACCCTCTAGTTGAAAGCTAGTGAGAGTAACACTCGCTTGTAAGGCACAAGACAGCGTAGTGAGACGCTGAACCTCAAATAGAAAGCCCGCCTGAGTAACACTTACTCCATAGGGATGAACCCACATGCTACTCAACTCACGAGGCAGGCAGCGTAACGATACGCTTATCCTTATATAGAAGGCTAACGAGCGTATCACTCACTCGCCAGGAACCTCGCAAGACGTACACACACTCGCAAGAAAACTCGCAAGTCGTACACTCACCTACTACCACAACTCACGAGGCAGGCAGCGTAGCGAGACGCTGACCCTCAAGGTAGAAGGCTAGCGAGAGTAACACTCACTCGCAAGGCGTACCCTCACATGTTAGCACCACTCACGAGGCAGACAGCGTAGCGAGACGCTGACCCTCATGTTGAAAGCTATTGAGAGTGACCCTCGCAGGACAACCCGCCCTATAGCAACCTGTGACACACCCACAACGGGCCAGCGTAACAAGACGCTAAGCCATAAGGATAGGGCTGACGAACGCATCACTCACCCGCAGACGAGCCCGATCCTGGGAGCCAACACTTGCGTGTCAGAGGACGGACCCCAACCTTCTGACACAACCTGCAATCAACTCCGCAAATCGGAGAATCATAGTCGCAAGGTTAGGTGACAGGAGAAGGCTCGCTCACAACCGAGCATAACCCGCCAAGCGGGTTAAGGCATGACTAACGAGAGTCAGCACTCATACGCAATCAAGCTCGTCCCTGAGGTCGACGCTCGCAAGGCGGAGAGCGAACACTCACACGCAAGCATAACCCGCCAAGCGGGTCAAGGCATGACTAACGAAAGTTAACGCTCACACGCAAGCAAGCCCGATACTGAGATCGACGCTCGCAAGGCGGAGAGCAAACACTCCCACGCAAACATAACCCGGCAAGCGGATCAAGTCATGACTAACGAGAGACAACACTCACTCACAAGCAAGCCCGACACTGAGGTCGACGCTCGCAAGGCGGAGAGCGAACGCTCACACGCAAGCATAACCCGCCAAGCGGCATGGCATGTTCCGCTGGCATGACTAACGGGTCGTTAAGTGCCGACTTGCGGAACCCCTATCGGCAACAAAAACCCGCGAAAAGCCCAGGCGGAGCCATCACTCACTGATGAAACCGTCAACTAATGCGAGTGAGTGAGACAGAAAGTGAACCCCCAAGCGTAACTCAATTCGTTAACCCGAGACGGCAATGAATGAAACCTATTCACAGGCGAGTTCACGCTTGACAAGTGTACGACTGTACACTTAATCACTTAACCACCTGTGCACACTCTCGTCACCTGACAGGCGAAAGCAGGTGTGTTGACACTCACTCGCTAAGGAACTCACGCTTGGCGAATGTACGTCCGTACAGACACACTATCACCTGACACGCGAGAACCGGTGAGTAAACACCCACTCGCTAACGAGTTCATGCTTAGCGAATGTACGCCTGTACAAACACACTCGTCACCTGACAGGCGAGAGCAGGTGAGTTGACACTCACTCGCTAAGGAACTCACGCTTGGTGAATGTACGTCCGTACAAACACACTATCACCTGACACGCGAGAACCGGTGAGTAACCACCCACTCGCTAACGAGTTCACGTTTAGCGAATGTACGCCTGTACAAACACACTCGTTACCTGACACGCGAGAACCGGTGAGTAACCACCCACTCGCTAACGAGTTCACGTTTAGCGAATGTACGCCTGTACAAACACACTCGTCACCTGACAGGCGAGAGCAGGTGAGTTGACACTCACTCGCTAAGGAGCTCACGCTAGGCGAATGTACGACCGTACAAACACACTATCACCTGACACGCGAGAACTGGTGAGTAACCACTCACTCACTAACGTGAACACACTTAGCGAATGTACGCCTGTACAAACACCCTCGTCACCTGACAGGCACTAACACCTGACACGCGCGGGCCGTAGAGTAAACACTCACTCGCTAATGAGTTCACGCTTAGCGAACGTACGCCTGTACAACCACAGGTGAGGAGACACTCACTCGCTAGCGAACACACGCTAGGCGAATGTACGCCTCGCTAGCGAGCTCACACTAGGTGAATGCTCGTTCACCCGCTTGGCGAGTGCTCGTTCACACGCGTATGCTCGCACAGCGGAGGGCGTACCCCCACCCCGTTCACTAACCCACCAGGTGAGCGAACCAAGGTGAAAGCGAAGGCTAGCGAGAGCCTACGCCAACCGAGAGGCGAGAGACCAACCGACAGTCAGTCAAGCAATATTCACGTGCACGACTAGCACGACTAGCACGTGCAGCCCGAGCAAGACAGGCAGCCTGGCAAGGCGAGAAATGCACCAAACTGACAACTCCAAACCCGACCCAAAAGTCAACTAATTGGCGAAAATTAGTTCAGCAGTTGGTCAGGAAAGGACAGAAAGGTACTTATAACAATAACTCTGAAGATATGAGGAACTAGGAAGACTTAAAAAGCCTATAAAGTAGCGAAATTAGTCGAGAACAGAACACACGCGTGACCGTATGCTCGCTCAACAAATAAGGGAATGATGACGTCACCGATGTCACGTGGCACGAGCGCCACCCTTACCGGGTAGCGTCCCTTTTTAATTCTGTGTGATATATGTTGAGGAACGCTTCAGGGGGAAGCGTTGGGCAATGTTGGTTTTTCAAACCTGATAAGTATGTAAAAAATATATTCTTTGGATTACTGACTGATAAAATAGTAATTTAACTTTGACACAGTAAGTTGGCTTTGAGTGTCTGAAGAGGACTGGGGAGTTATAAGGGCTGTGCAATATTACCGATATACCAGTATATATCGGTACAAAGTGTGTATTGCAATAATTGCAATATGATTTGTGATATCGCAATATATCGCGCCAATCCATTTCAAGTAAAATTAAGTTTAAAATCTTGCTTTTAGGCACAGACACATGGTTTAATTCTCAAAAACATGTTTGATGTGCAGGAATATGTGTTGGACAAGTGATGGGAGAAATTTTTTAATGTAAATGTCATTAGAATTTGCTTACATATTTACCTCAATAACTTGTTGTATATAGTTTATAAGATCTGAAAGGCATTTTATGAAATATTTCATGTTTAAATCGCATAACGATGTATAAAAGCTTAATGTAGAAGTCATTCAATATATCGCAGTATTATTGCAATATGTGTCCTGTATATCCCAATATATCGCAATATGAATTTTGCCACAATATCCAGCCTTAGGAGTTATGTCCCTTAACATTTTCTGAACATTCTGAAAAGGACTGCTTGTAACAAAACACATCAGGGTGATAGATACCCGGTAAGTAATACTTTACTAAAGGACACCCTTATCTTATATGACGTATTCCAGATCGTTGACATACTGGTTTGTATTCACAGAGGTCTGCTGGCTATAGAGTGCCTGAAGCGTCTAGAAGAGTTGTGTCAGACCGATATCCGGGACATGTTCGACTACGTGAGTGGTGTAAGCACCGGTGCGCTGGTGGCGGCGATGGTGTTTCTGTACCGCGTCCCGCTGGAGGAGTGTGAGATGATGTACAAGGAGTTCAGTCGGCAGATGTTCACCCGCAACAAGGTCCTCGGTACCAGCAAACTCGTCTGGAACCATGCCTTCTACGATACAGACTCCTGGGAGAGGATCCTCAAGTGAGACTTCTCCTCTTCTCTCTCTCTCTCTCTCTCTCTCTCTCTCTCTCTCTCTGTGTCCCTCTGTGTCCCTCTCTCAATCAGTCTCTCTGTCCCTTTCTCTATCCTTCTCTCGATCTCTCTCTGTCCATCTCAATCCGTCTCTCTGTCCCTTTCTCTATCCCTCTTTCAATCTCTCTGTGTCCCCCTCTCTCAATACCTCGCTCAGTCCTTCTCTCTATCCCTTTCTCAGTCTCTTTCTATCCCTTTCTAATCCCCTTAATTCTTGTGAAAATGATATTGCTTAATTGTAAGTCAATCACCTTCGCTCTCATCCAAATCAGAAATATGTGAAAGATATATATAGAGAGAGAGTTTTATAACATCATATCAGTATCACGTCACTTTCATGTGTTCCAGGACAGAAATTGGTGAGAAGATGATGATTAAGTTTTCACAAGACAGCAAATTGCCAAAGGTCAGTAAGAGATTCAACTGTTCAAGGGAGAGAACTTCCCTAGTTATAATTGCCTCCTAAAATCTCAACTCATGTATTCCTACATCTTCTCTGTTACAATTCTTTATTGCTCGCACAAGAAAACAAAGAACTTTGGAATATGTGTTGTGTAACTTTTGTGTGGAGGAGATGTGGATATGTGACATATCAACTTATAGGTGTGTAACAATACATCGAACTATCGATGCATCGCAATAGTTGGCTTGGCAATAGTACTCTATCGATAGTATATACAAAAACACTATCGCTATCGCAATAGTAAGGTTAACTATCGATACTATCGAAACTTTTAAATTTCCCTTAATTATGAATGATTTACACAAGCCTCACTGCATTTAATTCAAGATTGTTCGTTTTAGAATGTAAAAAGGGAAGAGCTAGTGATAGGAAATAGCAAAATGAAAAAAAATCTGTTCAATTATAATTTCTTTACTGATTTTGGTTCCATAGTCCTTGCATCAATTAAACATTTCTACTAAAACCTATAAGAAATCTAGCTGATTATCGCGTATTTGTACACAAAACCCTATCGCAATAGTTATTGCAATAGTGACTTACAATAGTCTATCGCTATCGCAATAGTTAGTAGCAATAGACTATTGCTATCGCAATAGTCTCTTTGGGTCAATAGTCACCCCTATCAACTTATCAAGGCATTAGAAACTGACTCATAATAGAAGGTAAAAACTTTGTTTTATTTTTTCATTTCAGTTATCAGTCAATGTATCAGAATGCTATAAATGTTATATTGTTCGTTTTGATTGTAATTTTCTCGCCCATGGGTTGATTGTTTACATTGTCCATGTATTTCAGTACTCCGGCATGTCAACACTAATGAACGTTCCAAAGCTAAAGAACTACATGTTTCGCACATACAACCTGCCGCCCCAGACCTACTCACGCTGTCCCGGGAGCTGCAGCCACGAGATGTGGGAGGTGATCCGGGCCTCATCCGCCGCCCCCGGATACTTCGAGGAGTACAAGCAAGGCGACTACGTCCATCAGGTGATTGACTATGGAGTCTTACTAGCCCTTCATCCCCAGGTAACTTTACCCAAAGCATAAGATGAACAGTGTTTGTTTGAGACTAGGTGAGCTAGACAACAGGAAGGTGGCTTTGTTACAGGTAGAACTATTTACCTGTGCTGTATTACAGGTAGAACTATTTACCTGTGCTGTATTACAGGTAGAACTATTTACCTGTGCTGTATTACAGGTAGAACTATTTACCTGTGCTGTATTACAGGTAGAACTATTTACCTGTGCTGTATTACAGGTAGAACTATTTACCTGTGCTGTATTACTGTTCCTGGCAAGTCAATCATCAGCCCCTGACTAAATTAGGATAATCTATTCGGTATGAATGACTTACCTTGGAACTGGAAATGTTTGCCCAGTTCCACTGCAGGAGGTCTCTGTGTTACCTCACTGCTGAATTGCCTGAACAGAAACATTGTCACTAGCTTCAGATAGTTATTTCTCACATAGAATATTACCTTTGACGTTGATAAGAGTCAAAACATTTGGGGCCACTCATATTGGTTTGGCAAATATTAATTTAGCATTAATTAAGAGTGAGTTGACTATAAGCTAATTCAGAGTAAATAAGTTAATATAAACTGCAGGACGGAGGTCTGATGACGAACAACCCGACAGCGATCGCTATCCATGAAAGTCGTCTACTGTGGCCAGGAGAGTCGATTCAGTGCGTTATATCCATCGGAACCGGGCGATACGAACCAGCTATGGAGTTCCTGTCCTCCAAGATAGCGCTCAAGGATAAAGTGATGAAGATAGTGGACAGTGCAACTGACACAGAAGGTAAGATATGGGTGGTAGATACATGTGGTAGATACGGAAGGTAGGTACGGGTGGTAGATACGGATGGTAGATAGGGGTGGTAGATAGGGGTGGTAGATACGTAGGTAGATACGTGTGGTAGAGACGGAAGGTAGATAGGGGTGGTAGGTACGGGTGTTAGATACGGAAGGTAGGTACGGGTGTTAGGTACGGGTGTTAGGTACGGGTGGTAGATACGGGTGGTAGATACGGAAGGTAGAAACGGGTGGTAGAAACGGGTGGTAGATACAGAAGGTAGGTAGGGGTGGTAGATACGGAAGGTAGAAACGGAAGGTAGATACGGAAGGTAGATAGGGGTGGTAGATAGGGGTGGTAGATAGTGGTGGTAAATAGGGGTGGTAGATAGGGGTGGTAGATACGGAAGGTCGACGATCGACACAGTCACAGAATAATACAACTGTCTTCTGATTGGCTTATCCGAATAGCCTGCAGTTCGTTAAAATCTTAGCACTGAAAATGCGATGGTTGAGGTCAAGGGCTGAAGGAGAAGATATGGAAATCTTTTCGTGACGTTGTAAAGATGACTTCCATCAAGTTATATCTTTTGTGTTGACAAGACTAATGAGCGTTTATTAATATTAATGTTTGTTTGCAGCGGTGCACTCGATCCTGCACGACCTGCTACCCCAGAACTCGTACTACCGCTTCAACCCCTACCTCTCAGAGTACTTCCTCCTGGACGAGATCCGCCCCGACAAGATCCACCAGATGACACAGGAGACGCAACTCTACCTCCGCAAGAACGATGTCAAGATCACCAAGGCCATCAACCAGCTGTCCAAGCCACGCCTGCCACACCAGCGCGCTGCAGACCTTATCAAGCGCACGGCTGACGGGATCCGGGTGTAGCGGCTGACGGGATCCAGGTGTAGCGGCTGACGGGATCCGGGTGAAGTGAAGATGTATAACAGTGCTTGGGTGTCAGGGGTTGAATGTGAGCATTTCAATTAACTAATGTCTTTAAAGGACATTATGAACTTAGGAATTACATTATGGGTATTAATAATATGGGGATATGTCAGTAACTAATGAAGAAGTATGGAGAGAGTTCTTTTTCATGTTTTAGATTTAAAGAAAATATGAACAGATGAGTCCAGGGTATTTCACTTTCAAAGCTGTTCAGACGTAGATTACTTAGTTGATTTGAAGAAATCTCCAATGTTTTTCATCTACATCAGTTACCTCCCTTGTGTGTGTATTTACTCCAGAAGGAGGTTACAAATGTTAGAGTGAATGTCTTGTTTTTCATTGATGAAGTGTTGCTAAATATTTATTGGCTTTGTGAATATAAGGAAGAATGTCTTCTACATTTTGAGAATATTTTAAGAATGAAACTTTGAATATAACGCTAGTCGACATTTTAGATTTTGAAACTTTTGCCAAAGATACATGCCTTTTAATGGTGTTTAGTTTTAATGTACTTTATATTTGAACCATTGCAGTTTTAAGGGGAGGAAGGAAGAATATTATACACATTGTTTTGAAGCACCTTTATACTTGCCATTTTATGTGGATTAAATGAGTATGAATGGGATTTGAACTTGAATTGTAATTGTAATTAGTTTGATATGCAAAATCTAGCTTTTGCTCTTGAAGAAATATGAACCACAAATGTAATATTACCAAGTGCTATACTGTCTGGCTGTGCAGCCAGTGGAGCTATCGTACTGATGCTGAGTGTTTTGTCATTAGTTCTCATTTATCATCTTTCAATCAACGACCATTTCTGTGAGAACCTTCTATTGAGGTGACGGTTTGGGTAACTTTCCCTTGTGTTATTTAAGCGGTGACATTTTCTGTTGATTCTTAGTTGTTTTTTTCTTACATTTTTTCTGTCTGTACTCGTTGACATTTCAAGAAACAACGATACCCACAACTTTTCATTTTCCACTTAGCATTTTCCTTCTTCGTTGCAATTTTGTTACTGATTCTGCCTTCCCCACGAATCTCCATATAGGTCAGTGTTAGATTCATGCAGATGCATTATATAATCTCCATGTATGTCAGTGTTAAATTCATGCAGATGCAGTATATAGAACAACTAACACAAACAAAGGAAACAATACCTCATATTACTGTTTTGTTATTCATCACTTCTTTGAGTTTATTTATGACTTGTTTATAACCTACACGTGTCTATTTTCGTTTTGGCTAACCTTCCATGTTAAGTTTTGTTATGTTATTTATTACCCTTCTAAAAACACACAACCATCCTGCCACTCTCCTGGGCTGTAATCTTACCGTTGTGTCCACTGTCGGGCTCTTGGATTATATCACCGTGACCAACTATTGTGGGGCCCCAGAAATGTATTTTTATCATGTTAGAAGCGTGAGTTGTATCGTGAGTCAGAATCAGTGAGTTGAACGAGTCAGAATCAGTGAGTTGAACGAGTCAGAATCAGTGAGTTGAACGAGTCAGAATCAGTGAGTTGAACGAGTCAGAATCAGTGAGTTGAACGAGTCAGAATCAGTGAGTTGAAACGAGTCAGAATCAGTGAGTTGAAACGAGTCAGAATCAGTGAGTTGAAACGAGTCAGAATCAGTGAGTTGAAACGAGTCAGAATCAGTGAGTTGAAACGTTTCAGAATCAGTGAGTTGAAACGAGTCAGAATCAGTGAGTTGAACGAGTCAGAATCAGTGAGTTGAAACGAGTCAGAATCGGTGAGTTGAACGAGTCAGAATCGGTGAGTTGAAACGAGTCAGAATCAGTGAGTTGGAACGAGTCAGAATCAGTGAGTTGAACGAGTCAGAATCAGTGAGTTGAAACGAGTCAGAATCAGTGAGTGAAAGAGAGAAGACTAGACCCTTGTTGCTGTGTCTCTCAGTGTACACAAATGCTGTGCTGTGTTCTGTGTATACCGGTGTCAAGTATTGGAATAAAGCTTATTATGAACCTTAGTGTCTGGTTTCTTATTTAAAGGTACATCATCCATTGTGTTATTGGGATCACATGTGCCAAATATTATTTCATAAAGAAGTTCTGACTAATTGGCAAAAATTAACATTTTGATGATAGTCAATTCAGTATGTTGACGATATAAACGATAAATTAGTGATATCTAGACGAAAAACCGGACAATGCAATTTTGGAATCATATTTACAACAGACAATAAAACAAATTTGGTTTGATTGCATTTAATAGGTCATTATAACTACTCTGCATGTAAATGGGATGTGTAGTTTCATTTTCTGCAAATGTATGAATGATGTTCCTCGATGTTCATTTGAAACTAGTAATTATAGTAATAGTAATTATGATATATTTGGTGATTTGGGGGGGGGGGGGGGGTCACGAAATCTACAATTTAGAATCCCCATTACCCAAGGAGTCTGCAAACAACTCTTCAGCTCTCTAGACCTTTTGGAACTTGAGAAGATGAAAATAGGTTTTTGGGGTTGTGACCCCATTTGGGGTCAAGTGGTAACGAAATCTACAATTTAGAATCTCCATTACCCAAGGAGTCTACACACAAGTTTTCAGCTCTCTATAACTTTTGGAACTGGAGAAGAAGATGAAAATAGGTTTTTGGGGTTGTGACCCCTGTGACCCCAAGGGTTAAGGGGTCAAGGGGTCATGAAATCTACAATTTAGAATCCCCATTAGCCAAGGAGTCTGCACACAAAATTTCAGCTCCCTAGACCAAGTGGTTCTGGAGAAGAAGACGAAAATGTGAAAAGTTTACAGACGGACAGACGCCGGGCGCCATGCCATGCCATAAGCCCATCGGGCCTTTCAGGCCAGATGAGCTATAAATGAATACATGTAAATGATACAATCTGAAAAAAACAACGTCAACAAGTGTTTGCCACTAACATGGCAATGTCCCCCGCCGGTGACATTGAGTTAGTAAGACACATCATTGGAGCTACTTTATATATTGCATTACTAGTAAAAAGTGCCATGATGATCAGCAAATTTTAAGACTTTGGGTGCTTGGGTTCATGTATATATCGTGTTAATAAGAGTTCTAAAAGTGGTCAAAGTGTTGTAGTGACCTTGAAAATAAGGTCAAGGTCACCAAAATGTACTGGTGTGTGTGTGTCATCCCCCAATGTAGGCTGACACCAAATTTGAAGACTTTGGATGCAACACTTCATGAGATGTCGCGTTAACAAGAGTTCAAAAAGTGGTCAAAGTGTAGAGCTGACCTTGAAAATAAGGTCAAGGTCACCAAATCGACTGGTGTCTGCGTCATCCTCCAATGTAGACGGACACCAAATTTGAAAACATTTGGTCCAACCGGTCATGATATATCGCGTAAGCAAGAGTTTGAAAAGTGGTCAAAGTGTCGCGGTGACCTTGAAAATAAGGTCAAGGTGACCAAAATCAACTGGTGTCTGTGTCTTTCCCCAATGTAGGCTGACAACTAATTTGAAGACTTTGGATGCGATGTTTCATGAGATATCGCCTTAACAAGAGTTATAAAAGTGGTCAAAGTGTCGTGGTGACCTTGAATATAAGGCCAAGGTCACCAAAATTGACTGGTGTCTACGTCTTCCCACAATGTAGGCAGACATCAAATTTGAAGACTTTGGATACAACCCTTCATAAGATATCGCGTAAACAAGAAATGTGACGTACGTACGGACGCCGCTGAATACATAGTCCCCCGTTCCGCGTTGCGGCGGGGGACAATAAAAACATGACCTTGATCACATCTTTGATGGGCATTCTAGAAGTTGAGATGATGAAGAATGAAGAACAATTTTATGGATACACAACTTCTTTATTCTGTATAGGCGACGTTTCGACATAGATACTAATGTCGTTGTCAAGCAGGTGGTACAGTTGAACAAATTCCCAGGGTTTATATACAAGTAGTGTTTATACAATAGAGGAGGATGAGAAGATTTTGAGTTGTTATTACAGTAGATAGGCTTGATGTACACATATTGAGTAGAAGCCAGAGAGAATGATTTACAGTGTTTATACAGCAGATGAGGTTGATGTACACAGCTAGTTAAGGAGATTAAGAACAGAGCTTGTTTAAGGATATAGATTATTTAACAACATGATTATTGATAATTAAGGGTAATTAGGAGATGTACACAGCAATATGGTGATTAAAGATGAGGTAAATATGAATATGAGTGATTAACGTAGCAAGTGATGGTAGGCGTTTGGGATGTAGTATCCTTCGTCTCTGTTCAGGGCTGGTGCTATTTTCTTAATGTGGATGGCTTCGAGGTATTTCCTTACTTTGTAGTTGGCCTGGTTCTTTCCTAGGACCTTGATGTTGCTCCAGTTGATGTTGTGGTCTGGGTTGGTTTTGGTGTGGTCAGAGATGGCTGACTTGGAGTCATTTTTTCTGACGGATGCTTGGTGTTCCTTAATTCTGAGGGTCAATGGTCTGGATGTTTCACCGACGTAGGTGTCGCCACACTCACAATCTATCTGGTATACAACTCCGGAGGGATCTGACTTCTTTGATGATGTAGGTCTGCCAGTGGCCTGCAATAGGTTCTGGATGGTCTGGCCCTTTTGGAAGGTGACATCAATGTTTGCTTGTTGCTTGAGGAGTCGTTGAATCTTGTGGCTGGTGGGTCCTATGTAGGGTAGACTGATGGAGACATGCGAGACCGGGCTTTGACGGGATCTTTGTGGACCTTGATGGTTGCACGGGCATAGGGCGGCTGGGGGTGCTAGACGAAGAGTTTGTTGTGGAGAGTTGGGCCTATCTGGTTGTTGTCCTGAAGTCTTTTCAGCAGGGCTCGGTGTTCTCTCTGTAGTCGGGCGGTTGGATCTTTCTTTAGCTGCTGGTAGGTGCTGGAGTCTGACAGGATGTTGTTGGTGAGCGTCTCGAAGTCGGGTGTGTCCATAATGACGGTTGCACGGCCTTTGTCAGCAGGGGCAAGTGTGATTTCGGGATCTTCTCTGAGTTGCCTCAGGATCACCCTTTCAGCATTGTTAAGATTTTTCTTTATTGCATTGTGAGGTTTTTCTTTTTTAGCATTGGTAGAGTTTGCTTTTTCTAATATGTTGGCAATCTGATGACGAAGATAGTCATCATAGACTTCCAAACAATATTGATTCGAGGTGAAATCTCTTTGATTAAAGGGGCGGGATAGCGCAGTGGTTAGCGCGTTCGGCTTCGGATCAAGAGGTCCGGGATTCGAATCCCGCCAGGGGCACGGCAACTTTGTCTGCAGTAGAGAACTTCTACACGCAGTGAGGTTTGGGTGCAATGCTACACTGAATCTCAGCGTAGTACCACCTATGGTTCGCTAGTTAATTCCAGCCGATGCTCGCAGGTTTCACCACAATGCATAGCCACATGGCGTTGCGGGCTTTCTTCCTGCCATTATACTAGCAGCCGCGATATAAATGAAATACTCTTGAAAGAGGCGTTAAACCCTAACTCACCTCACCTCTTTGATTAAAAGTATATAGTTTGATGAATCTCGCTGTAGAGAGGACATATACAATGAAATAATAAATAGTCATTGTAGATAAAACCACAAAAGCAAGTTATTGTTGGTGATATAAACCTTTAATCGTACATATAGAGAATCTCACCCTCGTGTCTTCTGATATCAAATATATCAACACTCGTTGATTAAAGTTACAAATATCCGAGTCTTGCCGAGGATATTTTTACTTTAATCAACGAGTGTTGATATATTTGATATCAGAAGACACGAGGGTTAGATTTTATTTATCATTCTTCAACAATTTTTAGCCGAAGAATGACATCTGAAACATAAAACTGCCATTTAGCTTCTTCAACAGTGGTCTCAGTTAGGTCGTACCATTGTGACAGTCTGATTAAAATCGACCTTTTTTTCGAGGAATAAAATTTGCAAAATATGAAGTTGAAAAATATTTAGTTTGTTACAAAATCTGTAGAGGGATTGGGGAGAGAAGAGAGGATATTAACAGTAGATAAAGCCAAAGATTTGATAACTGTTATTTTCTCTATTAAAGTTAAGTTTCGTTACCGACTTTATCCCGCCAGGTGAAGCGAGTTGCACTTACACTGAAAAGTTCCTATTTGGAGAGCCCAAATATAATTCTAAAATTGCGTTCAATAAATTTTACCCGACAGACTTGACAAATTGTACCAAAATAACACTGAAAATGTTTGGAAAACCTTTTAACAAAATTTTCAGGATGGCAGGATATTCGATGTGTTTTGCTGGTAGCAACTTATTATGCCAAACATGGCGTTATGTTATAATAGTCAATTCAGTGTAATGATGATATAAAGGTAAAATTGGTGATATTTGATCGAAAACCGGACAATGAACCGCATTTTAAAAAATGTGTATGTATGTGCGGGGTCTTTTTTCAATTCACGACATATCATTCTTTAAATATAATAAAATGTATGGAAATGAAATTATATAAAGACCTTTTTACGATTGGGACCTACAGCAGTTCAATATTTGTATACGGGTAACCCTGTTTATCAATCCCCTCCATGTACCTTCTGGAAATATACCGTTTAAATCAATATTTACTTACTTTAATTAATATCTCATTAATGAGAGGATCCATCGACACCCAATTTTCAGTATTTACAGTTGAAAGTATTATCTGTATGGATAAATTGATTTAACATAGAATAAACAACGGGTTTACAAGTTGTTGAAGATCAGCATTTTGCATATTTGATTCTCCACTGTCAATTATTAAAACTGAATATATTTAAAGCAAACACTATATTATCTATTAAAGACCAGTGAAAATACTTTTATATGGAAATCGTGGAATCAATGATCCCATAAATTCCCTTTTTTCTTCATCAATGATCTCGACAACTTTGCCGATCTGTTTTACCTCTTCATCGTCACCTTGTAGATTTGACACAAATATAAATGTTAGCAGTAGAATTTTATTTATCTCTTAGTCACTGATTATTGTAAATCTGTTGACTATACATATAAAGCCTTGCGGTTTGTAATGAGATTGTTTGATTAATGCTATCAAATGTATAATTCATCGTTGCAATTTGTATTTGGCGGCATTTACGTAAGTTCTTAGCGTGTTTCCAAATCCATTTCTATGAATAAGATGTGTTTAACTTCTGGCTACTGAAGCTCTCAAAGTGTATTTTGTTAGATTTAACCAATTATCTACTTAGGCGAAGTTTCTTTGAAGTGACGAGGACAATGCTTTGTCCTAGAGGCATGTCGGCAGATGTACGACAGCACACTTTATACCAAGAGTCATATACGAAGACATTTAATGTTTTAAGGGCCGAGGCAAGTCAACAACGAGGCAAGACTACAGAGCTCAGTTTAAAATTGAAAATGACACATCTCAGAGGCTCCTTTTGATTTTATTTTCATTTTATTCACATTTAAAAACTTTTTTAAGTTTCGTTTCAGAGTCTAAATGTGAGACTAATACGAAGAGGTTTGATGACAGGAGAGGTGATTTTGTCTCCTTCGCGTGATGTTGGTTTGTATCGACAAAAACTCTATTTTGTAGATATGTCACATTCACTTTACATCTGACACTGAATAATAACTGCAATTTCTATCCGATCTATTCGACCCGTTTCGGAGATTAAATAGGATTTAATGTTTACTTCAAGGGTACTACCTAGGCCATATTGGAGAGTCGATTTAAAAACTTGAAATTAATTATGCAACGATTCTAGACCCGAAGTCACATTGTTTAATATACACTCATTAGCACATTTACCCGAGATGTGTCCGCTCTAAATGCAAAGACAACAACTCGTTCTGCTACACAAAGAAGAGATTATTGTCAAGTCAAACATCCTCCACGGGAGATATCTCGTAATCGGCTGAAATCTCTGTAACCAAAACACAAACATCACTTCACACCATTGTCAAAACACAGAGAACATTTTCAAAAGGGTCCCAACCTGAACTTTCCGGGAGGGGGAGGGGGAGGGGGGAGCGTTATGTAATGTGACAGGATGCCGCTGCGAGAAGGGGCCAATCGGACAAGAATTCGGGGGTAATTATGTGAGAGAAGGGGTGTAATTAAAGCTGACAAGTTTCCGGTTTGTGTAAGGTTATAAGAGACTTACACAGGTTTATGGTCAGCAGACAGCATCGCGTGCTCTCACTGGATACATGTAGCAAGACACGAGGACAAGTGGTTTGAAATACAGTGTTGACGGAGTGCAGTGTCGTACGTCCTATATATAGATACAGACCTAGTGTGGGATATTGCTGGAGACCTCGGATATATACCAGGATATACACCAAGATGAAGGAAGGTCTGGTGAGCGCATACAGGTGGGTGAATATGTAGCCAATTTGTCCAGATCGAATGCGAGCACTTACAAATTAAATCTTGCTGTGATATTTATATTTTCGATGACAGTATGTGTGACAGTACACTTTGTTTGTAACTTGTGTTTTTCTACAATTTAATAGCGTTTTCCCATTATGCTGGACATCAATCGCATTGAAATCGAAGTAATCTTATATTCCATCATTCATTCTTTATATTTATATATATATATACATTCTCTCTCTGAAACTTCATCATGTATATACAACTAGTTTGCTTATATGTTCTATATGTATTTATAAATTATTGTATTTGACATTTTATATTATATTCTTCCTTTCTTCTCAGCGAGCCTGCTATCATGCCGTACGACGAAACATCAACAATTATTGTAAGTTACTCCCATTTTATATATTTTAAGCAACAAAAATCACACATCTACATTCCACCTATATATACATAGCCAACCCTTGCACGACGGGACATCAACGTGTAACAAACATAATCATAACTTCTGTCTCAAACCAGTCACTCTAGAGCGTCCCTGCTCAAACTGACGGTTAAAAGGAAGAACTTTTGAAAAGATGCAACGGACTTCAATACAATTGACCCTCCAGCTGGTCAGTGGGGTGGATGGTGGAGAGGGGGGTTCAGGAGGGGAGGGGATCCAGGAGGGGAGGGGGGTTCTAGAGGGGAGGGAGGTTCTAGAGGGGAGGGGGGTTCTAGAGGGGAGGGGATCCAGGAGGGGAGGGGGATCCAGGAGGGGAGGGGGGTTCAGGAGGGGAGGGGGGTTCAGGAGGGGAGGGGGGGTTCTAGAGGGCACCTGCTGTGCAATGATGAATGGTCAGATCCCCAGACTGGACAGCATGGCGTGGGGTCACAATAGGGGTCAGTTCCGACAGCAAACTATCCACTCAAAAACATCTTATTGCATGCTGAACGAAATACATACGTTATAGTATTGGTGACTGTGTGGGAATGATGTTATAATGGTGTATATTAGCATATAAATGGCATTTTCTCAGCAATACCGAAAACTATATATTTTCTGTATGGTGTCACCTGTTTTCCCCCAAAGGATGGGTGTAAGAATTTTTTCCAATATTGTTTGTCGTGTTTTTGATGAGACCCGTTACATTGAAATGAATGGGAAAGTGAGACAGGCTGTGTCTATCATAATCTGCTCTCAGTGCACGTGTACTCTGCTCTCAGTGCAGATCGAGGCACCAGCTGGAAGACATGTAACGTTATCATAACTTTATTCCGTCTGACCAGACCTCTACACTGTTGACCTTACTCTTTGATCCTGTTAATTATCAGCTGATAATGGCTCTGTCGCTCTATAGGGGAGGCTGACTGGAGGGTCAAACTTATGTAATACCAGCTTTTCATCTGAGACATGTTGGAATTTCATGCAAAACAACACTTTCAATAAAGTGAAATTCCCAAGAAATTATTCATCCTTAGTTAAGATGATGGTATGTGGTATAGAAGTAATTGTATAGCATATTAGTATCTTTCCAACAGTTAGATGTAATGGATATTTTTATATACTTAATAAATTAACAAAATAAATTAGGGATATTGAAATGTTATAAATAATTTAAATTTTGTATGTCAATGAATACAAGGATCAGTAATAATAATTTTAAAATTTACATGTCTCTCTAATTATATCCGTCCAGTATATTTCAACTGATGGACTTGGAGGGAATATAACAGATTAGGGAAAGACTTCTGAATGGTCATAATATGCTTATATTCTTTGCTTCCAGTCTCCACGGATACGACGGCAGCCTATGACGTACTTCATCTACCCCGGACTGGACCCACACAACCTGAAGGGCTTCCTGCTGCACAACCAGGCCTCCTCCGCCTGTATACAGAAGGCCATGACAGACCTCGGCACCCTGACCCCCTCGACCTCCGTCCGTAACCTTGGTGACAGCCTCACTCCCACCTCATCCATCTCAGACGATGTGTTCATCGACGACGTCATGGAGCAGACAGTCCATGACGACACCGCTGTATTCCAGGAGATGTTTGCCGACTCGACCATCCTGGATGAAGTTCCTCTGGAGAGTGAAGCAGACGACACTCTTCCCGCCGAGCAGACGACAGTTTCAGATCACAAACTTGCCAAGAAATCAGTGGAATTTAGCAGTGTGTCTTCCCCGAAACCGCTCAAGAAGAAAGGACTGAACAGATTCTTTGTGACATTGTGCTCGTGTGGTGGTTTCAAGAGCCGGAAGCAGAAACAGAAGAGTCTTCCTTCCCAGACAACAGAACTGTAGCACCTGATTCTGGTGATTCTCCCCCGTGCCAAACTGACTAGTGCTCACCTGATTCCATCCTACCTCACCCATCTCATATCATCCTCATCATCATGTAATAAAGTTGTGAAATCATTGTATTTGTATTCTTGTATTTTTAACGCACACTTACTAAACCTGCTTACTCAAAGCTGTTTGTGAATACCTATTTGTTTAAAATATATTATTAAATTTAACCATACAGATACCACATACATGACACATTTTGCAAAATGTTGGTGTTCATTGTACAGACAAGGTATTGTCACTATGTTGGCTATACATGCATAAGCAGATGGGAAACAGAACACATTTTTACTTGCTGGAAAATAATTAAAAAGACAAATATAAGGCACATTTGTAGGTGATTTATTGAAAGTTTTATTTTGATTATAATAATTTGTATACACAATATTCATCAGTCAAGTCAAAAGCATGTTTAAAAAGGTCATAACAAAAACATTCGGAATGCCAACAGAGGATTTCTGAACCTTGAGATTCCATACACTGAGTAACAATGGAAAGCACTTTTTTACTGTTAGTATAATGGGTGTATATGGCTTGAATATGGATAAACAAATATTATATGTGTATTGAAAATGGTTCTCATACACATAAGAAAATATAGCATCTCCCACAAGGTGATCTAGAAATGTAAACATCATATAAACATATATAAACATGATACATGGTGGGGAACAACATAATACTGCAATCAGAAATACATACCATAGAGACCAATGCTGGGATCACACTCTATAGGTGTGGAGGTCCCATTGGGGGAGTGGTTACTATGTTGATGAAGTCAGGGTTGGCTTTCACTGTGGGTTCAAATCCGGCAAGGGACTCGTCCCAAGAAAGAACAAGAATTTCTACTATTGTAGAGTCATCCCAAAAATATCAGTGCTACATTTTGTTCATCCTATGTTTTTCTAATCACCTCCATGTTACAGGATACTGCAATGACACCAGGTCATTATCAACACTTAACTCCTTTTCGAGAGGCATTTCAGAAGTTGGTAGGATGAGATCATACTGTTATACTGCCATACTATGCATTTACAACTTCATTATTGCCATGAGATGTGACGTTTAGGTGTAGATACTAAAACAAGGTGTCTCCCGAGATGTTGATGTTCAGAAGATTTAAATCCATAGTACTTCTTGTCTTTCAATGTCACTCGCATCCACGTCAACATTTGTAAAAAGTAAAGTTAGTTTTGAACATTTTTATAAATATCTTCACTTAATGATACCAACAGTTAGGGATTATTATGCAAGGGGATATTTCTATACGTATATGCAACTAACATCTGGGTTGTGTACTCCCTAGGCAGACAAGACAATATCAGAATTTGGTAATGATGTGGCCGTCTCGAGGATGCATTTTCTTATCAGCAAAGCACATGGGCAACCTTTAATTAATATTTTGCTAATTGCACAAACACATCTTTTCTCAATGGATGAAAAATATAAACAGGTGACCTTTTAATACCAGCACCAGTTTTGTAAATGTAAGAGATTGTAAACAACAGATTTTGATTCAGATCAGATTATAATCACTTCATTGAGGCCAGTTCCCGAAGTAAATTTTCATATAAACAATCAAAATACATTCTAACATTCAAATGTTCAGATACAATAATTCACTCATATTTTGATAGCCAAGAAAGCCCAGTCACTTGTCTCTTGATATGCAGCTAATGTAGAGATCTTCAACACGTCATAAAACTGCACAATGTGGAATTCATAATTATTGCCCAGTGAAGTAATTAGTTGGAACAAACGGCATCTTGCAGACTGAGCTGTCGACCATCTTCTGTCTGACCCGTAACTTGACGTTTGTCCCATTCTTGGCAAACCCTGGTTCCACGTAACCCATCGACACGTTCTTCTTGAGTGTGGGTGATGGGCATCCGCTGGTTAATTCTCCGATCTGCCGTTCTCCGTCAGCGTCAAAGATTGCAGTTCCCGCTGGCGCAAGATAAAAGGAACTATTGAAGTGTCCAACTTTGTAAAATGGAGCCCCTTAATACTTGTATGGAGAAAATTGTCAACCTATGGGAAAATTTAATGGTGTTTCGGCTTTTGTGCTATACTTTTACAACAGAACTGTCACTTCTTTGCAGGGGTGTGTCAAGAGGATTTCACCCTACACAGTTTGACAACCAGAAGATAACCAAAACCCACACCCTCAATCATAGTCCATATGTGGCTTGAGACATTTAGTTACTGAACTAACTTGTGACCTCCTACCTCTAGCTGGGGGACCTGTGGACGTGAAGCCTATCTCTAGCTGGGGGACCTGTGGACGTGAAGCCTATCTCTAGCTGGGGGACCTGTGGACAAGAAGCCTACCTCAAGCTGAGGGACCTGTGGACGTGAAGCCTACCTCTAGCTGGGGGACCTGTGGACGTGAAGCCCACCTCTAGCTGGGCGACCTGTGGACGTGAAGCCTACCTCTAGCTGGGGGACCTGTGGACGTGAAGCCTACCTCTAGCTGGGGGACCTGTGGACGTGAAGCCTACCTCTAGCTGGGGGACCTGTGGACGTGAAGCCCAACTCTAGCTGGTGGACCTGTGGACGTGAAGCCCACCTCTAGCTGGGGGACCTGTGGACGTGAAGCCCACCTCTAGCTGGGGGACCTGTGGACGTGAAGCCCACCTCTAGCTGGGGGACCTGTGGACGTGAAGCCCACCTCTAGCTGGGGGACCTGTGGTCGTGAAGCCTACCTCTAGCTGGGGGACCTGTGGACGTGAAGCCTACCTCTAGCTGGGGGACCTGTGGACGTGAAGCCTACCTCTAGCTGGGGGACCTGTGGACGTGAAGCCCACATCTAGCTGGGGGACCTGTGGACGTGAAGCCCACCTCTAGCTGGGGGACCTGTGGACGTGAAGCCTACCTCTAGCTGGGGGACCTGTGGACGTGAAGCCTACCTCTAGCTGGGGGACCTGTGGACGTGAAGCCTACCTCTAGCTGGGGGACCTGTGGACGTGAAGCCTACCTCTAGCTGGGGGACATGTGGACGTGAAGCCCACCTCTAGCTTGGGGACCTGTGGACGTGAAGCCCACCTCTAGTTTGGGGACCTGTGGACGTGAAGCCTACATCTAGCTGGGGGACCTGTGGACGTGAAGCCTACCTCTAGCTGGGGGACCTGTGGACGTGAAGCCTACCTCTAGCTGGGGGACCTGTGGACGTGAAGCCTACCTCTAGCTGGGGGACCTGTGGACGTGAAGCCTACCTCTAGCCGGGGGACCTGTGGACGTGAAGCCTACCTCTAGCTGGGGGACCTGTGGACGTGAAGCCTACCTCTAGCCGGGGGACTTTTGGACGTGAAGCCTACCTCTAGCTGGGGGACTTTTGGACGTGAAGCCTACCTCTAGCTGGGGGACCTGTGGACGTGAAGCCTACCTCTAGCTGGGGGACCTGTGGACGTGAAGCCTACCTCTAGCTGGGGGACCTGTGGACGTGAAGCCTACCTCTAGCTGGGGGACCTGTGGACGTGAAGCCTACCTCTAGCTGGGGGACCTGTGGACGTGAAGCCTACCTCTAGCTGGGGGACCTGTGGACGTGAAGCCTACCTCTAGCTGGGGGACCTGTGGACGTGAAGCCTACCTCTAGCTGGGGGACCTGTGGACGTGAAGCCTACCTCTAGCTGGGGGACCTGTGGATGTGAAGCCTACCTCTAGCTGGGGGACCTGTGGATGTGAAGCCCACTCGCTTCCTGGAGATTCCTTTCGATTTGAGTTTGATCTGGTTGAGGATGATGTCCGCCCCCGGGAATCCACCTGTCTCTCTTCTCCGCTTGGCTGCAATCAACAGTAATATAATTTATTGATATAAATTAATATTGGCTGTCCCTACATATCTAAACAGGGAAAGTTCTTTAGTAGTTTTTGGACAAAGCAGTTTATATGAAGTTTGACCAGTAGTATTAAAAAAGCAACTAGCAGTAATATTCCAGGTTAACGATAGCTTGTATGACGTCATTGTCAAACTTGCTTTATAATCTTTTTTAGCGTTGTCATTTCTAATTCTGTACCGGTAATAGGCCACTCAGGTCCCTAATTTTAGAAGTTTTCTCAGCGCTAAGATCTCCCTGTTAACTAATGGCACTAAGAGAGCTTTGAAAAATCTAGATCCTGAATGGTTTGAAACTAATAATGTAAATACTTCTGTGTATAATAATAGTGGACCAATTTAAATGTAATATTTCAGAGGCAGTGTCTAAACTGCAATATATATTCATTTTCAGAGTAGGAGCAACATCTTTCAGTCTCCAATTATTCGCTACAAGACAAGGAATTATTCTACAATTTAGTCAAGTATTGGTAGTGCAAATTAATAGTGCCATGGTTTTACCATCTGCACAAAGCAAGATGTTATCAATATCATTATCTGATTAACTACATTTGATCCAAACCCAATTTATGCAACTATACATATATTACAAAATACACATATAAGTTATATTTATTGACAATATTTATATAAAACATTATTCAATAAAACTCCCCTTCATTCAACCTGATAATAGTTATTTTCCACTCTAACTCACCTATGACCCAGTTGAGATTTGCTTCTACTGGTGTGGTTGTCTCGTCGATATCGTTACCATAGAGACAGAGTCCCGCCTCTAGTCTCAAACTGTCTCTTGCTCCTAGACCGGCTAGACGAACCTCGGCAGCGCTTGACGACATCAATTTCTCCAACAATGCAACAACATCATCCTTTGATACAGAGATCTGAAGGAACAATCATTGTCATATAATGAAAATCTTCACTTACAGCTGAATTTAAAGAAATAGTTGATAAGAAATGTGGATTTATAACTTGCCTGGCAAGCTTTGGTTACTAACAGCGCCAACCAACACACTAACAGTTTAAATGGGACGCCATGAAATACATGTGCGATTAATATCACAGGGATCACTTTCGGCAGTAATTTAGGAATATGTAGAAATGGCAAGTTTTTTATTCCTAAAATGCTCAAACAGTATAGAAATTCTAAAAGGTGGTGTCCAGATTTCTTACAAACTACCTGACCAAGCTAAAATTTGCCAGATTAGAGGTACAATTAATGTGTAAAACCACCACTGCTCTCTCTCTCTAACTAGTGTTTCCCCTAGGCATTTTTAGCAGGGCGCAGTGCCCTGCCCTCTTTAACATGCGCCCTGCCCTGTCTCTGTCCCGCCCCGCCCTTTTTCCTGACCACCCTGCCTTTTTCATAGCGTAGTCCAAACTTTTGTATCGGCCTTTTCAACACTTAACAAACACATTCCAAGTTGTCATTATATTTTTACAATAAATCATTTGCATTATGTGTGAAACTATCATCTTTGAAAGAGAAAGGAATATAAACAAAACAAGAAAATGTCTGTTGCATCCCTCATTCAACAGGATACACCTGCTGACCACATGTTTAGCTGGAGCAAGAACAATAGGGGGATTACTGACGACTGATGTCTGCAGGCTAATAGGGCTGAATAATCTCATGATTGCATTGTATTTAAACTCTTTTATATTTTATTAGGTAAAATAAATCTGATGAGTGTGTGACAATTATTCCAAACATTCAAGGAAATAAACAAATAATCTATGCGCTAAGTTAATATTAGTTATATTTGCCAATAAAAAATGGTCATTATAATAGTGTAATATAATAATACCTTTCATCTTTACATATGTGCCCTATCGGGTGAAGAAGTGCCCTTTCCTCAATGTAGTTGCCCTGACCTTTTTGCAACCTGGGGGAAACACTACTCACCTCTACTCCATCTTCACCTGTGTAACCACATCGAGTAACCCGACACTCGATACCAAACAACGAAGTGACTGCTGTTGTCATGAAGGTCAACTTGTTAAGGTCAAGGTCAATTTCTGGTCCCAGTACTGATGCCATCTTTGGTCCTATTGACATGTTAAAGATACATCAACAAATCACATCAGACTCCTGACAAATATGCTCTCAGGCTTGATAAAAATACTCTCTACAAAACAATAAGAACATAATAGTTATTAAACAACTAAACACCATTTAACTGAAAAAAATCTGTCATCAAATGTAAAGATATATTGTGCAAGGATTCATCAAAATGTAATGCGCCAATGTGGGCTGTCACCTAATTTAAACTTAGACAATTGATGCTATGGTTTCATGAGATGTCCTGGTAACCAGAAAATGTACGTACATAAGACTACATAGTCCTCCTATTATGGCTTGGACATTTGTCATGCACTGTATTACCTTGCACAGCGATCAACGCCTGATCTATTTTCTCGACAGTGACATCTTTTCCACGTTTCCTGTATTCCTCTGCTTTGGTCTGTAAACAAAAGGATTCATACATCATCATGTAGCCTTCTACATCAAACTTCCTGCAAAATACTGTGCTAGCTCTCGTACATCTTTGTTTAGCAAATCAAAATGGCAATGAATAGAGAACCACAGCAAAACTGGTATCACACCAACAAAAATGAACAGTCTCTTCTATTTGCTCAGAACTGTTTAGAGAAATCAGCAGCTAATTACAGCACAGCAAAGAACACAATCAATTTAAAAACAGAGCAAAACAATCATCAAAAAGATTAATATTGTAAATAAATTGACAAATTCAAACTTCTTGAGGCACTTGTATGAACTCAAATGCTATAATTTTATATCTGAGGAAAGATGAATTGAATATCGATATTGTTTTCACCTGCATGTTTGAGAAATCCTTCTCAATACATCCGGCATTAGACACAACATACAAGTACCCATTGTCTGTCTTGTTCACAATCAGATCATCCATTATTCCACCCTTCTCGTTCAGGAAAACCGACAACGTCCCGACATTATCCTTCATCCCTTGCACGTCGGCAGGTACAAGAGATTCCAT
This sequence comes from Gibbula magus, assembly GCA_936450465.1. Classification (NCBI taxonomy): domain Eukaryota; kingdom Metazoa; phylum Mollusca; class Gastropoda; order Trochida; family Trochidae; genus Gibbula; species Gibbula magus. The sequence goes on from OW388296.1 coordinate 78,939,853, forward strand.
GTACTCAACACGATCCTTGCCGTCCACTTTGGTTTGTAGCATGTGCGACACGTCAAATATTCCTACGCTGCTCCTCACGTGAAGATGAGACTCGGAGATGCTGTCCTTGTACTGTACCGGCATCTCCCAGCCAGCGAAGGGAACCATCTTGCCTCCCTGAGACACGTGGAAGTCGTACAGACAGGTCCGCTGTAGAGAGCTGTCCTGAAGTAACAAATTAAAGTATTCTTACTTTCTAATCTTAAAGTCTTAGCTAAATATCTATATAGTTAGTCAAAAGAACTGAGTGAAACATATCTCTGGACTAAATTGTCAGATTTAGAAATTTAAGTCAGTTCTTTCTGTTGCATTAGCCATTGCATCATTTATTGTTTATATTGTTTATGGTTCAACTATACCAATAGGTCAAGGTACACACACAACATTTTAGTGGTTCTTGATAAGATGTTGAAACATCACATATTTTCTCAACGTTTAGACATTATTGAAAATACCTTTCAAAAGAGCTAAATGACAGCTAAAACAGGTCTGAAATATGCAAATGATCATTTTTCACCCCAACCCCAAAACACACACACACTCAAACCAACCTAAGAAACTCGAAACCTGCCAACCACTTCCCCCATTCACTCAATGCAGCTCTCTGGTAGTTGATAGCTGTGTTGAATCCAATACACATAGAGAAACACGGAAGGCTTCAGGCAATACACTAAATCTTGGAATGGTTATAATGGGAGCCATCAGGGGCAAGATTCCAGTGGATGATGTATAAATCTCTAGTAGTACCGGTATGATAAAATTGGGCTAATTTGAAAGATTATTACTTGACTAATATGATTACACTGAACATTATATTAAAGTATGCATTACTGTAAAAGTGCACCAATCTTCATCATAAGAATAATAAAGTTATTGAATGTAAAAATAGATGAAACCAGCCCTATGTTCAGTAACACATTGTTCGCGTCTTTTAACATTGACATTTAATATTTTGTGTTACTGAATGCAGGGCAGATTACTGCTTGTGAAATAAATTACATACTAAATTACAAACTTATTGCAAACAATAATGGAAGTTTCGTGGGGTTTTGGGTTTTGGATGTTTTTTTTTACAACAAATGGAAACTTGACTGGAACATATTTTTTCATATACATATAGATCTACCGGTATTTTGAAAATTCAATGAGAACGCTCTTCCAACATCAACAATGCCGTCTGACTTATCTTCATACATTCCTTTATACATAATGTGTTGTTTATCATGACCAGTCAAATTGCTACAGGCGCTTAAATTCTGGTTTGGGCCAATATATCAATTCAAAGGGAAGTTATTCCAAAATCTGAGAAATTACTAGTACCTATATTATGGGTTACTAATATTTTCAACTGTAAATTAAAGACATAGAGATAGACATACAACACTAAAACATTCGGTAGTCGACTTATAGGGATTTGATAAACACTCTTTCAAGTCTCAAACCCACTATTGTTTAGTTCACTTGTGCAAAATAATCACTTGAATTGTATATTGTTATGTGTAGTGACTTGCTAAGAAATCCAGACCCTGACTGCCGCCCTCTATGCATTTCTAGTGCATCGATTCACTATAAGCACAACAAAGCGAGGGAAATACCGCAAGGCTTAAATCAGCCAGTAATGCAGACTGGCAAGAGTTATGCCTTGCGTTTGGAAGTTGCATCAACACAGTCTGTGGTCAGACAGATCTGTCACATTCACTGATCACACCATCATCCATATTTGGACACGTACGATCAAGGCATCGCCGACTTTATAAGCGAAAGTGGCGTACTATCTAAAATGTTGCAAATAATAATCACCGTCGACTTGAGTCGAATCGATCGTATGCAAGAACTGTCATGTCTTATTTTTCTCGCGATCAGCTGTAATTGGAAGACAAGTTTCCCTCTCGTCGTCTGCATTCCCAGCATGTTGAACTTGTAAATGACCCTGACCCGCCTTCAGGGAATATACAAAAGAACAACTGTGCAACGAACAAGGATTCTTATGCCGTGATAATTAATGTTTGTAAACTAGTTCCTTATAATGGGTATCCTATATTTTATATATTTGACTAGTTTGTCTTTCATAACATTATGCTGATTAGATTTGGTGTTTGTAAAATCCATTTGACTTTATCGAGATTACAGAAAGTCTTAGCTAATGTATTTTGTTTTTGAAAGGTACGACATCTAAAGTTCTCAACACGTGTGGCAGCTACACCTTATATTTCAGAATCTGTTTTCTGGCAAAGCCAATATATTTGCCACACTAATCAGCAGCAAATGAGCATAATTTTATTTGTATAAATGTCTGTGTCTCCTTTAGGCATATTCCGTTTTCCGTTTCCCAGTAACCTGAATTCCTAGTTATGATGATACCCGCGCACCTGCTATTACGTTACGAGTTTCCTCATTGGTCGAACCATCATTATCATGCCAAATAAATCTTGATAAAAATCCCTTTGTGGTGTATTATTTTTGTTAAGAATGAATCGAAACCTATTTTTATTTACATTTGTTTATTAAATGATCGGCTTAAAATATGAATACATAATGAAAGAAAATAGTCATGGGATGAATACAAAAGACAAGGCATTTTACATTGACCAATGAAATTGTTGGTTACAAGATCTTCTTGTCGACATCTAACATCGCCATTTGCATTGAGGATCTTCTGCGAAATTTGCCAAAATGCTTTACCTTGAAGATTATTTAGAAAGTAAAGCAATATACATGTTTTGCATAATATAAATGTTGTTTCTTCATTTTGAATTAATCTTTACATAATGCCTAACAACACCTGTTATTGCAAAATTTTCAATAAAAGTTGCATTTTCCCCTAGACTTTGTTGTGCACATGGTTACAATATGGTTTATGTTTTCAGTGATAGAAAATCTTCCCATGGAAATGAGGGAACGACTAACAGAAATGCGTGAGATGGATTTGGAAGTTCAAAGTATGATCACGTATTTCCTTTTGTTTGTATGAGTTTAAAATTCATTTGTTCTAAATGTTGACAAACGGGCACCATGTTGATTATCTCCCCTGGTCAATGTTTACATCAACATGCAGTACATTTGGACACTGATGATTAGTTAAAACTCGCGTTCTTGAATATTCAAATATCATTCTTTTTTTTGGATTTCAATAGATCCCATGACTAGTGACTTTTTTATGTCAAAATAGATTTGTTCGATAACAGCTAAAGTTTTATTTCAATGTTCTGGTTAATAAATTATAACAATAATATTTGTCTTTTAGAAATTCTAGAAGCTTGACTCAAATTAACATTTCATCATATTTTTGGAAATAAATACCATGGAAATATTTGATCAAATTCATTGTTTGTTCATGTAACAGTGTTGTTAATTATTTCAGATGCTCTTGACAGTTTGGAAGAACGAGTTAAAACATTTTTCTCAAAATGTTTGCAACCAAATGTTAAACCAGAGTGGAAAGAAGAACAATTTCAAAAAATCAAACAGGTACGTATTGATCAGAGAGACCGAGAATAGGTGAATCACCATCATTGTGTTGGTGATTGGAGGGATTTCATTTTTAAATGGATGTTTCTACTGGGGTGTTTTATGTAGAAACGAAAATTGAGGGGATATTCCTTTTATACTGTTTGAGAGGCATTCTAGAAGTTGGTGTGATGAAGAAGACAAATATTTATGGATGATCAACTTCTTTATTAACAATAGCGACGTTTCGGTATAGATCCTTATACCGTTATCAAGCATGTGGGAGAGATGATAGAATCAGAGGTTATATACATGAAACATTTTTGGTATGATAATGGGATAACAAAGACAACAAGATGAGATAACAATAAGATGAAAGCTGTTTGAGGCCCTTCGGGATGATGTCCATGTCGCGGCACCTCATCAGGAAGGTGAGATGGTTGCTGGATTGGATGTACTTCTCCAGGCGGTTGAGAGTGTTGATGGTTCGGATTACCCCGTCTCCATGTAGACGACGTATAAACTGTTTGAGAGGCATTCTAGAAGTTGGTGTGATGAAGAAGACAAATATTTATGGATGATCAACTTCTTTATTAACAATAGCGACGTTTCGGTATAGATCCTTATACCGTTATCAAGCATGTGGGAGAGATGATAGAATCAGAGGTTATATACATGAAACATTTTTGGTATGATAATGGGATAACAAAGACAACAAGATGAGATAACAATAAGATGAAAGCTGTTTGAGGCCCTTCGGGATGATGTCCATGTCGCGGCACCTCATCATGAAGGTGAGATGGTTGCTGGATTGGATGTACTTCTTCTCCAGGCGGTTGAGAGTGTTGATGGTTCGGATTGCCCCGTCTCCATGTAGACGACGTATAAACTGTTTGAGAGGCATTCTAGAAGTTGGTGTGATGAAGAAGACAAATATTTATGGATGATCAACTTCTTTATTAACAATAGCGACGTTTCGGTATAGATCCTTATACCGTTATCAAGCATGTGGGAGAGATGATAGAATCAGAGGTTATATACATGAAACATTTTTGGTATGATAATGGGATAACAAAGACAACAAGATGAGATAACAATAAGATGAAAGGTGTTTGAGGCCCTTCGGGATGATGTCCATGTCGCGGCACCTCATCATCAAAAAAATGGTGGATACTCTATAGAACGGATTCGTTTAATGCACGATGTGAATACAATATATGTATGTTTTGAGTTGTGATAAAATATTATTCAGTATCATAGTACAACAAGCAGTGCAAATTAAACCTGATTGATACTAGCTTCAGAGGAAAATCAGTTTGGAATAATTAAGTTAATTACATAATAGTTTGATATATTCTATTATTTATCGTTATAAACAATACAATCTAACTTTGAATGTTATTTTTTTATTTCAGGATTATTGCAAAGCAAGATCAGATGCTGATGAAAAAGTACAATTAGCAAACCATATACATGATTTAGTAAGTATATACTGTACAGAATTCTCTTTGTCCCGAGTAAAGTGTTACGTTTGATCAATGAATTATGTTTCAAACAAAACGTTTGAGGTCAATGTGTTTTCCCCAGAATTTCTAAGATGCTATCTGTAAGTGGTCCTGAGAAACCTCTGTGTTAATGTTTTGTTTGTTACATTTCAGGTTGATCGACATTTACGAAAATTAGATCAAGAACTTTCGAAATTCAAAATGGAACTGGAGGCTGATAATGCAGGAATAACGGAAATCTTAGAAAAACGTAAGTATTTTCTTCATTTGAAATGTAGTTTTATTGGTGTGATGTTATTCAGTATCAGAGGAATACAAATAAACATTTATTATATAAATTATCTGAAAGCATTTATATATCTTAACATGATGTTTATTGTAATTTGTGTATTTGATGTCCATCAATTCATGCCGTAGCCGCTAATGGCTGCAATACTGCCGAAACGGCGTTAAACAATAACTCACTCAATTCATGCTTCTTTAAATACTGTCTATCAATTTCTGATGTTTTTTATGTTCACAGGTTCTCTTGAGTTAGACAAGCCGCAGCCCCCTGTTAGTAACCACATCAAAACTGAAAGTAAGTGATTGTCATCTTCACATAATTTGATGGTACGCTAGTTCCAGACGATGCTCGCAGGTTCCACCGCAATGTATAGCCACATGGTGTTGCGTGGCTTTCTCCCTGCCTTAATACTAGCAGCCGTGATATAAGTGAAATACTCTTGAAAGCGGTGTTAAACCCCAGCTTGCCTCACCCCACCTCACATAATTCGTTACCCCTATATAATTGCTTTGTAACATTTCCTGTATTCCTGTATTTTCAGTTTCTGCATTCTGTATTTTCAACAACTGATAGCAGTTGCTGAATATGTAAGCTGTAGGGACTTTTACAATATATTTGTTTATACTAACTAACATTAGCAAGGTGATGTTTCTGGACTAAAACAGTTTCTATGACAATTTCAACATCTGCAACTGTGTAAATACTGAATATTTCATTTCCTGTGTGTACATATCCTAACAACTGAAACATATATCTAACTGAATGTATGAAACAATCTGCCTTGCTGCAATTCTTTACTTTTCCTGTGCCAGCTTGTCTGCATGCTGCACCTGAACTTATTGTCCAATCAGAGATCTTACAAATAGCACCCATGGATCAAAACCATCATGTTCAACCTATATGTCACAGTAAGTCGACTGCAGGATATGCTTTCAATTGTTGTGGCCATTTTGATTAAAGGTGGCTTGGACAAAGTAGATAACTGGAGAGTTATGCATGCGTTATGGGGGAAGTTGTCCTGAAGATCACTTCGATCAGTCACTCAAGAATGATTTGGTTCTAACAATTTCAGCATTTTGATTTTGATGAATATATATTTTTTATTACTTCAGAACGAAGACTACCTCAAACAGTTGGGACGACGCCTGTCCCAGAGAAGCGCCCAACCACTGAAGTTCTTTCCAAGCTAGCGACAGAAGCAGCTAAAGAAGTGATACGTCGATCAGACAGTGCGGCGACTTCACCCTCCATGTCCATGTTCAACTCCAGTGCAAGTTCCTCTCCTATAGCCTACAATCTGGGTATGTTGTCTCCTATAGCCTACAATCTGGGTATGTTGTCTCCTATAGCCTACAATCTGGGTATGTTGTCTCCTATAGCCTACAATCTGGGTATGTTGTCTCCTATAGCCTACAATCTGGGTATGTTGTCTCCCATAGCCTACAATCTGGGTATGTTGTCTCCCATAGCCTACAATCTGGGTATGTTGTCTCCTATAGCCTACAATCTAGATATGTTGTCTCCTATAGCCTACAATCTGGGTATGTTGTCTCCTATAGCCTACAATCTTTGGTGTGTTGTCTCCTATAGCCTACAATCTGGGAATGTTGTCTCCTATAGCCTACAATCTGGGTATGTTGTCTCCTATAGCCTACAATCTGGGTATGTTGTCTCCTATAGCTTGCAATATTGGTATGTTGTCTCCTATAGCCTACAATCTAGATATGTTGTCTCCTATAGCCTACAATCTGGGTATGTTGTCTCCTATAGCCTACAATCTTTGGTGTGTTGTCTCCTATAGCCTACAATCTGGGAATGTTGTCTCCTATAGCCTACAATCTGGGTATGTTGTCTCCTATAGCCTACAATCTTGGTATGTTGTCTCCTATAGCCTACAATCTGGGTATGTTGTCTCATATAGCCTACATTCTGGGTATGTCGTCTCCCATAGCCTACAATCTTGGTATGTTGTACTGTCATTAAACTGTTAGTTGTACATCCTGTGCCCCCAGGTATTTTAATCGGTATAAATCCTATTTAACATTTACATTTACGGAAAATTTTATACCAGCTACAGCTATGTATACATTCTATAAATATGGTTGTAGCACAAAATAATGACAAATCTTGAAACTTTACGGCTAATGAACGTCATTATGAGTAAAAAGCCACTCTCTTTCAACCTTCTTTCTTTCTTTCTCCATCTTCTTTGGAAGACTTCAGAAGCTTGTATTGTATTGTCATGAGTGCTGCGTTTTGCTGTAGATGCAAACTCTGTTAATGAAGCAAGTTATCTTTTAGCATCATCTAGCAAAGATAATATACACATTGATGCTGAAGATTAAGTTAGTGCCGATCTGTTTGCAGGTCACATTGGAGCAGGAAGTAACGCAGCCATCGCCGCCGCCGCCTCACAAGCCATCGCTGCTACGCAGCAAGTTATGGTCAGCTTTCTTTCGTTCGTATTTGTTCCCACCTACCTATGTGGATTATTAAAAAATAATATCTCGCATACATGTATCAGTTCAGATCAAACATTCTATCTATCTATCTATCATAATCAGTGTAGTGAGGGTCCTCATTGGAAATAAGGCACATATTAAGAATGCTATTTATGTTTCCAGATGCAGCAGGGACGACGCACATCGAGCATGAAGGCGAGCTACGACCTGATGGGGCGCTCGCAGGTCGTCACGAGGGACGTGTCCTTATCCTACCCCGCCCCGACCTCCAACCCGACCACCCCCGACTCTACACCACGGTCGTCAAGAACAAAGAAGTATGTTCTACTTTCCCTGGCCTTGTATTTCAAATACACATGTACTTGCCATTTTAATGGTGAACTCATGCAACATTGTTGTATATGGGGTCATGAAAGATCTGAACTGACAATGTCCCTAAGGTATTTATGGCTTGGGTGACACTGAATGTCGCAACACTAATCCGTTTGCCATCTTGACCGTACCGGTGGATTTTGACACTTAATCATCTCGGACATCTCGAGATTAGGGGTGGATTTTGATGCTATAATAATCTCGGACATGTCATGTTTAACTATTGTAATCCCCTCTGTTTTCACAGACTGACAACCAAAGCTCTCGCCTCCCAGAACCTCTCTACCCCAGCCGCCCCCGCCCCGGCAGTACCAATCCCTGCACCGGTGCAGCCGGTGGCGCCCCCTGTGGTGGCTGTACCGGAACCGATCGAGGAGTATAACAGCGAGCTACAGGTGGACGACTGGGGGAGTGATCCCAACGAGCCGCGCTACTGTTTGTGTAATCAGGTGTCATACGGAGACATGGTCGGCTGTGATAACGATGATGTAAGTACTGGCTGCAGGCAGACACCTTTTAGACAGGGCTTGTCACAGAAGGCGATAAGATAATGGTGTTGTTTGTTGAGTTAATCTTAAAAGTGAATTCACATGAGGAATGTGATAATACACAAAAAGGTGTTTAAATTTGTTGTAATTGGGTATTACTGTTTCATATGACCTTGTATGGAATATTTTTAGACCAATAAATAAAGTGGATCTAGGAACTTAAAGAGTATATCTCCAATATTTGTCTGTATTTCAGTGCCCTATTGAGTGGTTCCACTACGGTTGTGTGGGATTGACGCAGGCACCGAAGGGCAAGTGGTACTGTCCGCAGTGTACCGCCGCCATGAAGCGACGAGGCCGCAGATGATGATGAAGTATGACGAGGGGAGTTCATGTACAGTTGTGTGGATGTGTAGATGTGTGGATGTGTGATTAAGCTGATACCGTTTGTGTGTTGAACAAAGAATGTAATACCCAGTGAAGAAATGAAGTGTGAAAATGAAGACATTTTCAGAATTGTTGAAGATGTCAGGACAGAGACTTTGAGGATGAAAGTGAGGAACTGATGATTGAGTGCTGAAAGTCTCGTACTGAAGGTGAGGATAGCTCTCTTTGATAGATTAATTGCAGGGGCGTAGGAACGTTTTCATGAGTGGGGGGGCTAAAATTTGGAAAATTCTATAGTGCTCATGGGAATTTTTCCATAAAGCATCGATCACTAGCGTAGGAACGGTCGAGCGCAGGGGTAGGGGGGCGCAAATTTGGAAAATTCTCGAGTGCTGATGGACATTTTTCCATAAAGCATGTTTAATTGCAAATGTGACGCTTGATATGTTATACATGTTACTGAAATTTCGGCTAAATTGCAATTACATACAGGTGTGTTTTGTATTAGATCTACATTTTATTTAAATATCTAGGTTATCAGGTGTATAAAGATGACTATTTTCGTAAAATGCCTTGTACAATCAATAAGTACGTTAACTGCATTTGAACATTAAATTTTTCAAAATCTTTTTACTCATCTGTGGTCTTTTTTCTTGACAGAAAGCAATCAAAAACATTTCCTTTCAAAACCTTTATTCATTAAGATACATGGGCCAAGTTTAATTGCAAATAGAAAGCTAAAACTGTCAGGTTTTAACTTATGATATCTGCCAAAGACACATCTGCTTCTTTCATTTGATGACACAAAGTCCTCAGCAATATCTTTCAGGCGGGTAATTTGAGTACAGATTTTTCTGATAAGGTTTCCTATGGGTGATATATTGGAGAGTAACGGAGCATATATAGAACCATGGGTAACCAAGGATGGACACAGTGGAAAGCTAACGCACGAAATGGCCAATGAGATCCTACAGCACGTGCGCGTGTGATGCTAAGCACGTGATTCTACATTGCAGAATTTACCTCGGTGTCAAGATGTCAAAACGTTCTGGATATTTAAATGAAATATTCTTAACTCAAATTATTCATAGTATACTGTTCATAGTCCATTCCCTTAACAGAATCAATGTTAATCATACAAATATATTTAAGTTACCCGTATAGCTATCAGTTTGACAGGTTGTAAATACAATTTTATTTTTTTAATTCCGAAAATTTTGGGGGGGGGGGGCTCCGCCCCCGCACTTTTCTGAGTGGGGGGGCTCCGCCCCCCCGCGCCCCCCCTGTTCCTACGCCACTGAATTGTTAAAAGAAAAAATCTTTTCTGCTGGTATTGTAAGTGTGCAAACATGAAAGGATTTATTTTGTGAAGGATTCTGTGAAACATTACAGCTGGCACTTGTTTGTACCTTGTCCAAATATCTGGAGAACTCTTGTCAGAGGAAGCTGATGATTTCATTGAGGTTATGTTTGGCAGTTAAAGTGAAATATTAAACATTACAAACTTAGATATTTTTGCTTTTATAATTTCTGTTGTAGCCTATTGGTGAGGTTAATCATGTAATGTAATAATTTAATTTTCATTTAATGCAATCATTTAATTTTCCAAAATATCTTTTAAGAATGTTAAGAGTCAACCGTCTATTTATCATGATATAAACAATTCCAGAGACTTCTTTGCATTGAAAACTGTTGTGGTCACTTCTGTTTGAATGACGTCAAGAAAGTAATGTGTAAGGTTGTACCAATATTGTATCAATATTGTGTGTCAATTGCCGTATGTAATCTAGTGATTGTTGATGTGAGCCAGAGAAATATTTATTAATTCGATGGACGAGAAAGAGAGAGATTGTTGCTGTTGTTTTCCAAAGTTGTCTTGAACACAAACTGTTGAACAATAAATTGAGCATTTTCAACTGGAAATGAAATATCTCATGTGCAATTGTTGTAAACAAATTCCAGTAAGTGCTAAATGTGATAATAAAATATTTGTACAAATGTCAAGCTTTTTGTTTGTATTCTGTCATTGGTGCTAAAACTTGAAGAGGGGATACAGTATTTGACAGGCATGGAGAACTTTTCAATGGATTCTTTTAATATTTTGCATATGGATTCACCAGAGTAATACTCCCATAAACTTTTGGGACCTTTACCTTCATTTCAAGCTAAACAAGGAGTTGTCACTAAGGTGACATGATCCCCCGCCGCAAATTAATACTTCAAAATGGAAAAATAATGTCAAGATCAGCAAAATCGACTGTCGAAAAAGTCAAAGCTCCACTGTGACCTTGAGAATAATGTCATGGTCACTAAAATCTAATCAGCCCTTTTGTCTTCCCTAGGAGGTGCTTTGTGTAAGATATGATGGAATTCCGGTGATTGGTTCTTGAGATATCCCTCTGACAAGCTTTACATTAACATGTCTAAAAATTCAGGTTCCGCTGTGACCTTGAAAATAATGTCATGGTCACCAAAATCTAATCAGCCCTTTGTCAGTCCTTGGAGAAGCTATGTGTAAAATATGAAGAGAATCCAGCGAATGGTTCTTGAGATATCCCGCTGACAAGAGTAAAATGACAGTCTCGTTGTGACCTTGACCTTGTTCCTATAATGAACCCATATGAAAAGAATCCAGTAAATAGTAATTGAGTTAAACGCGCGGCGGGGGGGGGGGGGGGATAATAAATAGGCTGCCATCTCTTGACGTTTTATCTGAACTGGGATATCTCTTCAAGGGGGCTGGATAGCGGCTTCGGATCAAGAGGGGCACGGCAACTTTGTCTGCAGTAGAGAACTGTTCTACATGCAGTAAGGTTTGGGTGCAATGCTACACTGAATTTCAGCGTAGTACCACCCATGGTTCGCTAGTTCTAGCCGATGCTTGCAGGTTTCACCGCAATGCATATTCACATGGCGTTGCAGCCTTTCTCCCTGCCGTAATACTAGCAGCCACGATATAAGTGAAATACTCTTGAAAGCGGCGTTAAACCCCAACTCACCTCTCTTCATCAAAGGTCACAACAAAACTTTAAGCTCATCTGGCCGTTCAGGCTTCATGCATATCACAGATTGATGAAAGAGCTCTTGCAGGTACTCTGGTTTTGAATTATTCATCGTTTCTTAACACTAGCACATCAAATAATGACGTATTGACAATGTGGTCTATATTACAGTTTGGTCAGTCAGCAAATTTACAAATCTTAGAAACCTATAGGGGATTTCGTTTCGTTTCGTAGGTAGCTTGTTTTCTCGTAATAACCCCTCATTATTATCTTGGTCATTTTTTTCCCCAATAATAACCCTTTAGGAGGTTTTTATTTTGAAAGTAAGAATTATTTTTTAAAGTAGGACATTAAATGACACTTAAGAATTGAATGTCAGTTTGTGTGTTTGCACTGGAAAATGAACGATGTCAAAGCGGGATTCAAACCTCCATGAACGGCGAGCTTGCGAGCAAGTTCACATGAGGGTTTGAATCCCGCTTTGACATCGTTCATTTTCCAGTGCAAACACACAAACTGACATTCAATTCTTATAATTTCTTACGTTATTTTTCGTGATTACCTGTTTGATGAAACCTGCGGCACTCATCACGCTGAGTGAAGCGTAATAAAATATCTTTCGGGGACACGAGATCAGAGTTATCCGTCCTTTGCATGACGTCATGGCATGGAGGTCGCGATTTGCTGTTGTCACCTCGTCAATATTATGTAAACAACAGTCGGAAAATAATATTTCATTACCACGACTGCTCAAATCCGGATCCCGTGAGTATTTGCTTATAGATTGCATAATTTGTATTCAGCCAGCGACCGTGAATGTCTTTCGCCGTTCGGTTCTAGAAATAGGCCTTGCGACTCGCTTAGCTCAACATCAAACAGTTATGCGCGATCTTTTATTGAAATGTTTTATTTATTTTAACAATTGAGAAGGTAGTATGATATTGTGTTTAAGTTATTCAATCAAAGAAGTCGGTAAATACATGGTAACCGTTAGAAATGTGCTTACAAAATCACGCTCAATCAGGAAAGAACGCTACTGCAGTACAGTACCGTCGAACGTTCACACGACCTGAAAGCGTTCACACGAGTATGAACGATTTTCAAGGAGTTCATGGGTTATGAACCTCGAAATGTTGATCACCTGACCGTGCTCTCAACCAACCAACGTTCGGCAATCCGTGTAAACTTCAAAGTAAGAAATTATTATGAATTATTTGCCAGGCAAACAAACCAATTTTTTTCACAACAAGTACACAAAGATGTGTAGATGTGGGAATCAAACTCGATACCCTTTGCTCCTTAAACCGGATGCTCTACCTTCAAGCTACGGAGTAAGACAAAAGAGCGGTGAGGATTTTCTTCTATATACAGTCATACCTTCTCTGCCTCTATATAACGCTAGTCCGGAAGACACTCTATAACGCAGGATTTGGGTGGGTATGTGAGGAAAATTTTAGGATCCCCCGTTTTCCATTGGTGGACCCCCCCCCCCCCCCCCCCCTCAAAATTGACATTACTCTTAAGGTATCATCAGACCTTCAAGTCTTTCAAAATGTCAGAAGTATTAATTTGCGGCAGGGGATCATGTCACCTTAGTGACAACTGCTTGTATTGAGGCAGAGAAGCAGTGATAAATTTACAAATATGACATACAGAGTCCATGCAGGGACTCGATACCACAAGCTATTGAGAGTCCCAGCAGATATAAGCGAGTCCCTCAATAAGTAAGCAGCTTTAATTTTTAACGGACGGATCCAGGAATTTTAAAAGGGGGGGGGGGGGGGGGGGGGGGGGGGGGGGGGGATTTTCATTTAATGAAAATTGTTTCCCCATACCCGCCCATGCAAAATATTTCGACATCCTTGCATCCAGTGTTTTCAATTTTGGTACCAGCATACAATTGGCGACTATGCAGACACCAGTCGAATTGCGTGACCTTGACCTTATTTTCACCAGCACACCACAGCACTTTGACCGGCTTTCAGCCTCTTGTTATTAACCCTTAGTATCCATTATCTTGAAATTTGGTGACATCTGTCATTAGGGAATTATGCAGACACCAGTCAACATAAAACTGTGACCACATTCTTGTTAATGCAATGTCATGAACTTCAGCACCCAATGTCTTCACATTTGATGTCATAATGACATTTTTACCAGAAATGCAATATAAGATGAACCACATTTAGAAAATGTGTCTTACATGACTCAAAGTTAGAGGCGGCAGACATTGCCATATCAGTGCAAACACTTGCAAAGAATTGGTGGTTTAACTTTGTGAACCGACACAAATTATTCAAGGTAATATTGAGTAAAGAAGAACATCCGACATTGACATACATGATTTTATTGAATTCCATGATTGATAACAATGAAATGACACGAAAGTTGAGAGGTCGATCTGTCGCTGCTATCAACATCAGCCAATCAGAATCACCGAAGTGAGGTCTCCAATCGGCTTCATCGAGATAGAAGAGAGAATCTGATCGACCAATCAGCTTTTTACACCAAAAGCATAGCAGATCTGCTCAAATCTACGAGCTTAACGTGTAATTAATGGTGACATGAATACTAAAACCTGTTGTTTGGACAGGGCGACATGATTTAAACCTTTGAACAATGAATGCAAAGCAGCTGTATATCAATTTCATACAAATAAAAAAAATGCATATTTTAAGAGACATCGCTCTGAAAGAGTATGGAGTCTTTGGTTTTGAATATAAAATCATTCTTGGAATGCTGTGACTCCAGTTAACAAGGATAAGATCGTCGTGTTGATTACGGGAGATGCGGCAGCGACGGCGACGGCGACACACACTAAGCAAATCTGTCCGAGATGTTCTGCAGTATATATGTACACGGCATGCAATGTGCTGGATTTCTACCAGAGCTCTCCATCCCTGTCTTTGGCTGGCACTTCGATGACCCGAGGCTTGTCGATAATCCTCGCAGTTCGGTTTCCTTTCTCTACGATGCCAATGATCCACGACTGGTAGCCCTCTTGCTTTTCGATATCCTTGCAGAACGCTGCAGCCTGTTCCCGTGGCAGCGCAATCAACAGCCCTCCTGCAAGTTGTAGATTAAAAAATCATAAATGGTTTTCACATTTAATGTTATGATTCACATACTATGACAGTGCTCACAATTTAACCTTTGAATTACGTACTACTGTACTTTTCATGCTTAGATTCAGATACTGGTAACTTCCCAGCGCAAGGCATAACTCTCTCCAATCTCCATCATCGGTTGATTAAGCCTTGCCACATTTCCTTAGGGTTTCCATGCTAGGAAATCAGAGCCCACTTTGCATTTCAGGTGCAGCGATCCACTATCTTACACAGAATCATGAGGGAAATACTTAAAGGCTTCAATCACTTAGTTATGGAGACTGGCAAGAGTTTATACTCTGGCACTGTTGACATTTTAATCTATGATTCACAAACCACTAAACTGCTCCCATTTTAAGCTATGATTCACATACTACTGTACTGCTCACATTTTAATCTATGATTCACATACTACTGTACTGCTCACATTTTAAGCTATGATTCACATACTACTGTACTGCTCACATTTTAAGCTATGATTCACAAACCACTAAACTGCTCCCATTTTAAGCTATGATTCACATACTACTGTACTGCTCACATTTTAATCTATGATTCACATACTACTGTACTGCTCACATTTTAAGCTATGATTCACATACTACTGTACTGCTCACATTTTAAGCTATGATTCACATACTACTGTACTGCTGACATTTTAAGCTATGATTCACAAACCACTAAACTGCTCCCATTTTAAGCTATGATTCACATACTACTGTACTGCTCACATTTTAATCTATGATTCACATACTACTGTACTGCTCACATTTTAAGCTATGATTCACATACTACTGTACTGCTGACATTTTAAGCTATGATTCACAAACCACTAAACTGCTCCCATTTTAAGCTATGATTCACATACTACTGTACTGCTCACATTTTAATCTATGATTCACATACTACTGTACTGCTCACATTTTAAGCTATGATTCACATACTACTGTACTGCTCACATTTTAAGCTATGATTCACAAACCACTAAACTGCTCCCATTTTAAGCTATGATTCACATACTACTGTACTGCTCACATTTTAATCTATGATTCACATACTACTGTACTGCTCACATTTTAAGCTATGATTCACATACTACTGTACTGCTCACATTTTAATCTATGATTCACATACTACTGTACTGCTCACATTTTAAGCTATGATTCACATACTACTGTACTGCTCACATTTTAAGCTATGATTCACAAACCACTAAACTGCTCCCATTTTAAGCTATGATTCACATACTACTGTACTGCTCACATTTTAATCTATGATTCACATACTACTGTAACTGCTCACATTTTAAGCTATGATTCACATACTACTGTACTGCTCACATTTTAAGCTATGATTCACATACTACTGTACTGCTCACATTTTAAGCTATGATTCACATACTACTGTACTGCTCACATTTTAATCTATGATTCACATACTACTGTACTGCTCACATTTTAAGCTATGATTCACATACTACTGTACTGCTCACATTTTAAGCTATGATTCACAAACCACTAAACTGCTCACATTTTAAGCTATGATTCACATACTACTGTACTGCTCACATTTTAATCTATGATTCACATACTACTGTACTGCTCACATTTTAAGCTATGATTCACATACTACTGTACTGCTCACATTTTAAGCTATGATTCACAAACCACTAAACTGCTCCCATTTTAAGCTATGATTCACATACTACTGTACTGCTCACATTTTAATCTATGATTCACATACTACTGTACTGCTCACATTTTAAGCTATGATTCACATACTACTGTACTGCTCACATTTTAATCTATGATTCACATACTACTGTACTGCTCACATTTTAAGCTATGATTCACATACTACTGTACTGCTCACATTTTAAGCTATGATTCACAAACCACTAAACTGCTCCCATTTTAAGCTATGATTCACATACTACTGTACTGCTCACATTTTAATCTATGATTCACATACTACTGTACTGCTCACATTTTAAGCTATGATTCACATACTACTGTACTGCTCACATTTTAAGCTATGATTCACAAACCACTAAACTGCTCCCATTTTAAGCTATGATTCACATACTACTGTACTGCTCACATTTTAAGCTATGATTCACATACTACTGTACTGCTCACAGACTAATAAGTGACGCCACTTAAAGAATCTGCTGTTTTCTAAAAGGCGCCAAAGCGGATGAAATTGACAATGTGGCTACAATAAGAGAAGGCGGTTCTGACGCAACACGTCCAATGCTCATTGGATGAAACAGAGACGAGATATCTTTGACACGTCAAACTACAAAATAGCAGCTGCCTATAACACTACTTGGGGGTCCGTACCCTTGTCTGTTATACCTCGCTTATACTTCGTATAAGAGTCTTTTTCAAAAGATGCAGGAATTCTTGTCTTTGCCTTATAAAATATTAATCCTTACAAATTTATTTATTTTTTGTGCTTTATTAAGGACATTGTGTTATTATCTAGTAATATTCATGGTTATATATGTGCATATATCATTGTATTTTTTCCTACAATATTTCAAAATGCCAAAAATGACGATTTTCCCTTGTCTCTCAGCCAAATTGTTGCTTATTAATCATCTCTGTAGCTGCAATTTCTAAGTGTAATGTATTTTTTGGTGTATGGCTATGTATATATTCACTGTATAGTTGACTGACATAAAGATAGAAACTTGTTTGATTGCAATATTCGGAAATAAATCATGTTTTGTTGTTGTCTCTCAGTTTTTGTTCTTTCCCGTAACGGCAACTTCAAATTTGAAGTAATGTATGGTCCCTGTTGCTTGGATACTCAAACTTCCTGCCATGCTCTTTGGCAGTTTCTTTTCCATTTGATACCACAGTGCTCAAGATGATGCATTGTGTGAAAGCTGCAGACGAAGTCTCAAAAGGTGAGAATTAAGACCATATTTTTACTTAGCATCTTTCCTATAACAGTATTTTCACCTTTAGATGTCCAATATGGCAAACTTTTTTTTTCATGATAGCATTTGAATGTTTGAACATTTGAATCTTAAACGGTGCAAACTTTGTAAGGGAGCATTGATTTTCTGATAATGTAAATTGTGTTGATGTATTTCCTTCCCATAACATTCTTTCCTGTAACGATAAATTTGTTACAGGAAGGAATGATTTCGTTACAGTAAAGAAATTTCCGAACTTTAACGAGGATCAATGATCAAAATGAGCTTTTACATATTAATGTATTGGTAGGTTTAAACATGTACTACTTCAGATATTAGTTCATCTCCTTTAGTGTGACAAGAAGATCAATATGGAACATTTATTCTTGAACTGTTACAGTAAAGACTGTGATTGTTATGGGAAAGAATTAATCCATTTTTTTTGTTATTATTACATTGAATGTTTATCAAATATCTTACTCTTTGTCGGTGTAATCATTTCATCAATACTATATCATACTGCAAGTGTGTTCAACTTTAAATATTGTTAGAGGTACATACTTGTGAACTCACAATGAATATTATCGTTACAGTAAAGACAGCCTTCTGTTACAGTAAAGATTCTTTACATTACGGTAAAGATATTAAATAACATAACATGTGTATTGTGACCAAACATTTCAAAACTTTCAAGTACTGTGTATTCATGTATGGACATGAAATGTATTTGAAAGATGATTCAGTAGTTGATTGTTTCATGACGTGATCAAACAGATTGATAAGCATCATCCCCCCCTTGTTACAGTAAAGAATGATAATTGTTACAGGAAAGAATAATTATATCTGTCCCTGTAATTATTATATTGAATGATTTACCAACAACCGAATTTGTGGAGCTGTAATCATGACAGGAACAATATCCTAGTACATGTGTCTTCAATTCAAATGCATTGTTAAAGCGTCATGCCGTGATAAATACATTTTCTGTTACAGTAAAGAACAGATTCAGTCACAGTAGAGATCCATTAATGAAGATTTTAACACATTTCAACTTAAATTATGACCATTAACTAAGCTCCAAATCATGCGAGCCTAGTATTTCTGTTTTACATTAATTGATGTCAAAATTAATAGTCTTTTCTTTACACAGGATCACAATGGCTATGATCAATGCAGGAGTGCAGCGGAAGTTAAGACAGAGGAAAATTATGACAGAAGAGAAGGCAAATTGAGCGTCAGAATGGCAATGGTATAGAAAAAATACAGAACAAAATGAAGAAATGTTCTAATAAAGAAATAGCCGCCAAAGAGAGAGAAAAAGAGAAAACATAAGATAAATTAACAAGAATGTGTAAAGGTTGCTGAACAAAAAAGAGAAATAAGCTCAGTACAGTACACTACTACTAATTCAGGAATTAAGCGGGTCAACCACCCATTCTGACAGCCGCGCCCATTGATACTTCACTGATAGAGGTCGACTCATCTATGCACTGGACCACGTGCCATCTTCTTACATTTATGGATTTTATGAAGTTTTTTGCAACTTTAATATTGCTAAATTCTTTACTGTAACGATATATTCTTTACTGTAACGCGTTAACAGCACTAAACATATGCTACCCATAATAGCGTTTTATAACTTCTCAAGTAAAGTTCATCTAGATTCAAATTTTAAAACCATTGGAAGGTATCCAATGTGTTTCCTGTAATTGTGTCCAATATTGGTGTGCCAGAGGGGCACTATCTTTACTGTAACAAGTTTGGTATTTCCTGTAACAAACATTTCTTTCCCATAACAGCAATAGTTGTGTGTTGTTTAAAGAGTTCTAGGACACGTGGTCCTATAAAAAACATTGTTAACAGAAGTAGGAATGTAACCATATACATTTATGAAATAAAAAGTATTTCTCGCTGATGTTTTTCTAATATTTACAAAATGGAAACTTTCTTATGTGTGGAGTTTTAATGGGAGGCTGCATACAATTCTCTTTAACCGAAATAAAACAATTCAACTTCAAATATCTATATGGTTTTAGTTTAAATCTAATCTGCTCTTCATGTCAGTCATAACATATTTTAAGAATCATGTTTTTTAATAATATATAACATCATTTGAGTATCGTTACGGGGAAAGAAATGAAAAATGTTATTTTCAAGAAAACATGTTTTTTCACCAAAACATTATTGCAATTAAGGGTCAATTCTGATATATTTAGAAAGAGTACTAATATATGATGACATATATTGAATAAATATAAAACTTTTCAAACGTTTTATTTTGTCATTTCATGAGCACCAAATATTGACATATTTTGAAAACGACTCATACACTACTTGTGGGTCCGTACCCTTGTCGGTTATACCTCGCTTATATTTCGTATACATTACTTGTGGGTCCGTACCCTTGTCGGTTATACCTCGCTTATACTTTGTATACACTACTTGGGGGTCCGTACCCTTGTCGGTTATACCTCGCTTATACTTTGTATACACTACTTGTGGGTCCGTACCCTTGTCGGTTATACCTCGCTTATACTTCGTATACACTACTTGTGGGTCCGTACCCTTGTCGGTTATACCTCGCTTTTACTACCAGTGTTTGACATTAACTTTTTTAGCAGGTAGCAACTACTTGCTACCTGGTTTTAAAATAGGTAGCAAAACTCCCTTACCTGGTAGCAACTTTTGAAGATTTCTTGAACTTGAATAAACAGTCAAATTGTATGTTTATTTAGTCTTTTAGGTTTACCTAGGACTTTTTTTGGGTGGATCCATGCCCCACCTCAGTCCTGGTCATGGTGGGCCTTTTTAGAATGTGTCAGAGTGTGTTTGAATTATCAGAATAACTGGTTTGAATAAACTGTTACACATTAACTTAAGTTTTGTGTTTTATCACATAAAAACCTCAACAGATCACAACTCTCGAGTCTGTGGGATGGAAACAGAAATGCTATCCCTGCCCAAAAACTGACACAAATCATTGATGACAGAAAAAAACTCTCAAAAGATCACAAGATATAATGAGCAATATTGTTTAATGTTAAAAGATGGAAACAAACTTGTTATTCCAACATGAAATTGACACATCCCTTGTCATCACTCAACCATCACTTCATGGACTGTAATCTAACTTGTAACAAATTCATTATTAGAGCATGAAATTGGCACATCAGAGCTCACAACTAAATACATAGTCATTATGATGTTGAATTATCTCATGTTATTAACTTTTTCCCTTAAAAAATACCAGGTAGCAAGTTTTTGCTAGTTAGTTTTTAATCAGGTAGCAAAACACAATTTCAGGTGGCAAATTTGCTACCTCAAAGCGCTAATGTCGAACCCTGACTACGTATACACTACTTGGGGGTCCGTACCCTTGTCGGTTATACCTCGCTTATACTTCGTATACACTACTTGGGGGTCCGTACCCTTGTCGGTTATACCTCGCTTTTACTACGTATACACTACTTGGGGATCCGTACCCTTGTCGGTTATACCTCGCTTATACTTCGTATACACTACTTGGGGGTCCGTACCCTTGTCGGTTATACCTCGCTTATACTTTGTATACACTACTTGGGGGTCCGTAACCCTGTCGGTTATACCTCGCTTATACTTCGTATACATTACTTGGGGGTCCGTACCCTTGTCGGTTATACCTCGCTTATACTTCGTATACATTACTTGTGGGTCCGTACCCTTGTCGGTTATACCTCGCTTATACTTCGTATACACTACTTGGGGGTCCGTACCCTTGTCGGTTATACCTCGCTTATACTTTGTATACACTACTTGGGGGTCCGTAACCCTGTCGGTTATACCTCGTATACACTACTTGGGGGTCCGTACCCTTGTCGGTTATACCTCGCTTATACTTCGTATACACTACTTGGGGGTCCGTACCCTTGTCGGTTATACCTCGCTTATACTTCGTATACACTACTTGGGGGTCCGTACCCTTGTCGGTTATACCTCGCTTATACTTCGTATACACTACTTGTGGGTCCGTACCCTTGTCGGTTATACCTCGCTTATACTTCGTATACACTACTTGGGGGTCCGTACCCTTGTCGGTTATACCTCGCTTATACTTCGTATACATTACTTGGGGGTCCGTACCCTTGTCGGTTATACCTCGCTTATACTTTGTATACACTACTTGGGGGTCCGTAACCCTGTCGGTTATACCTCGCTTATACTTCGTATACACTACTTGGGGGTCCGTACCCTTGTCGGTTATACCTCGCTTATACTTCGTATACACTACTTGGGGGTCCGTACCCTTGTCGGTTATACCTCGCTTATACTTCGTATACACTACTTGGGGGTCCGTACCCTTGTCGGTTATACCTCGCTTATACTTCGTATACACTACTTGTGGGTCCGTACCCTTGTCGGTTATACCTCGCTTATACTTCGTATACACTACTTGGGGGTCCGTACCCTTGTCGGTTATACCTCGCTTATACTTTGTATACACTACTTGGGGGTCCGTAACCCTGTCGGTTATACCTCGCTTATACTTCGTATACATTACTTGGGGGTCCGTACCCTTGTCGGTTATACCTCGCTTATACTTCGTATACATTACTTGTGGGTCCGTACCCTTGTCGGTTATACCTCGCTTATACTTCGTATACACTACTTGTGGGTCCGTACCCTTGTCGGTTATACCTCGCTTATACTTCGTATACACTACTTGGGGGTCCGTACCCTTGTCGGTTATACCTCGCTTATACTTTGTATACTTGGGGGTCCGTAACCCTGTCGGTTATACCTCGCTTATACTTCGTATACATTACTTGTTGGTCCGTACCCTTGTCGGTTATACCTCGCTTATACTTCGTATACACTACTTGTGGGTCCGTACCCTTGTCGGTTATACCTCGCTTATACTTCGTATACATTACTTGTGGGTCCGTACCCTTGTCGGTTATACCTCGCTTATACTTCGTATACACTACTTGGGGGTCCGTACCCTTGTCGGTTATACCTCGCTTTTACTACGTATACACTACTTGGGGATCCGTACCCTTGTCGGTTATACCTCGCTTATACTTCGTATACACTACTTGGGGGTCCGTACCCTTGTCGGTTATACCTCGCTTATACTTCGTATACATTACTTGGGGGGTCCGTACCCTTGTCGGTTATACCTCGCTTATACTTTGTATACACTACTTGGGGGTCCGTAACCCTGTCGGTTATACCTCGCTTATACTTCGTATACACTACTTGGGGGTCCGTACCCTTGTCGGTTATACCTCGCTTTTACTACGTATACACTACTTGGGGGTCCGTACCCTTGTCGGTTATACCTCGCTTATACTTCGTATACACTACTTGGGGGTCCGTACCCTTGTCGGTTATACCTCGCTTATACTTCGTATACACTACTTGGGGGTCCGTACCCTTGTCGGTTATACCTCGCTTATACTTCGTATACACTACTTGTGTCCATGTATCTAGAACTCGCAGTGCAAACGAGCAAGAAAACATGAAACCACACGGGAGAAATGATATCGTCCTCAGTACCTGACGTTTCTGCTGAATGTCCCTGCAGGAGACCGAACATGTTCCCGCAAGCCTTGCTGATGGCGGCCATCTTGGCAGACACAAGCTACGTACTAAAAGTGAGTGTGACTTTCAAGCAAGTGACTGTAATGATGTGAATATTGATTCAGTTGACTGCAAGGACAAAGATATTTTGTGTCAAATCTTGAGTAAGTTGTTATCAATTCATGATGATATGAAAGATCAGTTGCTTTGTGTAAGTACTAAATTACAGAACCTTCAGGATACCTACGAAGGCGATATTAGGCGAATGTTAGATTCGTATGAGAGAAAGAATGAAGAAATCGCATTTTATTCATCTGAACTACAGAAATCAAAAAGTATACTTGAAATCCAGTATAAGGAAATCGTTTCACTGAAAAGCGAACTGAAGGACAAAACTACTGAATATGCATTGTTAAAAGACAAGCTATGTGCGGGCATCACTTCAGTTAACAAACGAGCTGATGCAATTGATGGCAAAATTGATTGTATGAACACGAGAAGCAAGCTTCTGTATTCAGAAGCTGTGAAGACCCCAAGCCCTTCTAGGCCTCAGACATCCCGTTCTGAAAGTCAACCAATTACACCAGAAGCCAACCCCACCAACCAACAAGTGAGTGTTGATGACGTCATTATTGAGCATGTTACACAAGCCTCTCGCCAGGACGCCGACTATCAGGGGATAACAGTACAGGTTGATAACAGTAATGGTTGTGACGAGAATACACAACGAACTGTAAACTTCTCAGGTCACTGGGAGAGAGCTTTTACTGGCGCATCACGATCCAGAACGAAGCGTCTTGTGCTGTCTTATGTCAAGGCCAACCAGTCATTTGATGTTGTTCAAGATGCAATTCAAGATTATGCCAAATGCAGAGGCATTACTGTTAGTAAAATAACACTACTCAAACACTGGAAAGGCTACAATCCAACATATACAATTGTGATGAATGTTCCAGTTCAATGTGCAAAGATCATTCTTGATGATGTACAATTCTGGCCAGAAAATGTCAATTGCAGGGAATGGGTTCCTCGCAAGTATTGGTACGCTCAAGATGGTGAATATACGAGACCAGACAACAAGAAAGAATGAAGTGTTTAAAGTATGCTGAAAACGTATATATAATACTCATAACTATGTCTATATCTAGTCTCGCAGCATGGAATATGCGCGGTCTTAACAACAGCATACCAGACCTGAAGACTAAACTGATGCACGTGGATGTAATGTTTGTATGTGAAACATGGCTTGATGTAGTCAATTCTCGACAACTAATTGATATAGACCATGACTTTGATGTTACTTACAAAGGTTCACAAATCTCTTCTTACTCAAGGTGTGCTGGAGGGTTGGCTTTGTTTGCTAGGAAAAGTCATTCCTATTACATTAAGCCCATAGATACAAAAGGAAGTGATCGTATAATAGGTGTTGAAATAAGGTCTAAAACCTGTGACGATTCCATGATAATCATTGGAAATTATTTACCTTCAACAAATGCACTAGATGCTGAATACTATGAAGCTCTTGACTATTCTATGGCTGTGTACGACAAGTATTCAAGTGACTGTAATACAGTCATGTTGGGAGATTTCAATGCTGATATCAGATCCGGTGCCAGTAACCTGAAGAGACGAGCCAAGTACCTGCATCGCTGCCTACAAGAACGACACCTCCTATCTGTTGTGCCTACTGACGACCAGTCTCTGTATACATTCACCACCAAATGCAGATCATCACGTACCATGCTCGACTATATACTGATGAACATAGACTACGTGTCAGCTGTGACTGGATACATAATTGACACTAGTGTTCACTATAGTGTATCGGACCATATGCCTATTTTTGTATACATTGACCCTAGCGCCCAAACTAAGCATTACCATGGTGATAGACTGCAGTGGAGGAAAGCCAATGAGGTGGACCTAATGCTATACAGATATGAAACCGAGAACTATTTCAGGGATACAACTATAGACAGGTCTCTGTACAGAACTAATGAGGAGTATATCAGCTGCTATAATGACTATGTTGTCCAGTCACTCCACTCATCAGCATCAATAAGTATCCCAACTTCCAGGTACCAAGCACACCTGAAACCTTATTGGAAGAAGGACAATCTTAAACCTCTACACCAACAAATGAGGCAATGCAGACGAGAATGGCGTGAATCAGGAAAGTCACATGAGCAAACCGATGAACACTACATTAAATACAAGGAAGCAAAGAGAATATTCAGGAGACAACATCGTAGATCCAAAGTTCAACAATTGGACGACAAACTGACTGAAATTGCAAAGGCTGCCGAAGTTGACATCCAGGAATACTTTAAAGTGACTAAGCGTAATTCGCGACAAAAAAGCTGTATTACCAAGCTCTAATACGAAGATAAATGCTCAACAGAAACACAAGATATCTGTTCAATGTTTGGAAAATATTTCAGTGACCTTGCTACTCCAGTCATGCTCAACAACTTTGATGAGGAATTTGCAGCGAAAGTATCGGATACTGTGGATTCTCTATGCAATGAAGCAATATGTGACACTATGAACTCACCTCTGTCTAAACCAATTACAACAAATGAGATATGGACGGTTGTAAAATCTCTTAAAACAGGCAAATCTCCAGGACCTGATGATATAACAAATGAACACTTGAAACGTGCAGGTAGATCACTATTTACTCACCTGTCAATCATGTTTAATGATATGATTAAATATGAATGTGTACCCTCCTCGTATCATATCGGTAAAATCCTCCCAATCCACAAAGGCCACGGCAAAACTAAGACGGATCCAAGCAATTACAGGGGGATAACTCTGACCTCGGTACTCAGCAAACTCTTTGAACGACTTCTTCTCAATAGGATCGAAACTTCAGTAAGCAATTGTCAGACCTTTCCACACCAACTCCAATTTGGATTTCGCAAGTACGCGGGAGCTGAAACAGCATGCTTTAGTCTCTTTGAAAACCTTGCATTTTACACGGAGAGAAAGTCCTCTGTCTTCTGTGCCTTCCTCGATAATGCCAAGGCCTTTGACAGAGTATGGTTAAATGGGTTATTTGCTAAGCTACATGATCTCGGCATTACGGGGAAAACATGGCGTCTGCTACGTCATATGTACTCGTCAATGCTGTCATACGTCACACACTCAGGGTGTCAATCAGAACTATTTCCAGTGAAGCAAGGAGTTGGACAGGGTCGCGTTATGTCTGCCTGGTTCTTCTCTGTATACATCAATGACCTTATAAATGACCTTGATAAATCTGGACTTGGACGTCAGTTACCATGGGGTCACTACCCAGGACAACTGCTTGCAGATGACACAACGGTTGTAAGTAGTTCACCTAACAGTCTCCAACGCCTACTCAATATTGTGTACCGTTATGCCTGCAAGTGGCAATTAGTGTACAATGTCAGTAAAAGTGCACTATTGACATTTTCACCCCATCGCCATAATGAACATCCACCTGTACTCTGCGGAGAAGATGAACTTCCCTTCAAGGATTCTGTCACATACGCGGGAGTCTGTGTCAGTAATGTAAAATCATCAGTTGAACGAACGAAAATGACCTGTGAAAAACTCAAGAAATTGATAAATATTAATCACAGCTCTGGACTTTACTTTGGGGGACTCAATCCTATAGCATCCACGCGCGTCTGGGAAAGAGTTATCTTACCCTGTGCTCTATACGGATGTAACGTCTGGGGACAAATCAGCTCTAAAGAGTATGACATGCTCGACACAGTGCAGAGATACTTCTGTAAAAAGGTCCAAGGCTTTCCAAAACAAACAGCCAATCCAGTTGTACTAGACTGCCTAGATCTACCCAGTCTACAAAGCTATATAGACAAGCAAGCTCTACTTATGTTTGGAAAACTCTGTAGATCACACTGTGATATGTATTTCAAAAAAGTATTCACGTATCGACTTGGACAGCATCAATGTGAGTACTTTGACAGACCTAAAAGTAGGAATTCTCCCATGTCCAATATGCTAAGACTGGTGAAGAAATATGACATGTGTGAACTATTGCAGAATTACATGAAGCATTCCATCATTCCCACGAAACCGGTCATGAATCGTCTTATCACAGAAAGAATAAAACAAGTGGAGACTATGACATTACAGCAGCAAATATCTGTCAGAGAGGATCTGAAACGATATGCAGTCATCAGACAAAATGGAATACATAATCTGTGGAGACTAGCTGTTCAGACTCCTAACTGTATTCAAGATCTCGCACTTGTTGTGAAACTCGGTGTATGTAAAATCAAATCTGGTGGATGTGAGTGTGGAAGAGTAGCAAACGACATTGTTAAACACATCCTTATGTTCTGTCCTATGACGATGTCCGACAGAAATGAACTGTTTGATCGATTATGTGACGCTATCGATGTGAATGCGTTTGTCGACTGGTGGTCTAATGATGACGATATTATAATGTCATCTATACTTGGAGGTAAACCCACCTGCTTCTCAGATATACCATTTGAAACATGGAGAAAGTGTATGTTACTTGTAGCAAGTTATTTCAGAACATTGTATTACCTGCTACAACCCCACTTCATTGTATAAATGCTGTCATTTGATTGACTTTGTTCCGATGTATAATGTTAATGTCACTGTATGATCTGTAATCTTCATTCATGGAGGAAATAAAGACAATCTATCTATCTATCACTACTTGGGGGTCCGTATCCTTGTCGGTTATACCTCGCTTATACTTCGTATACACTACTTGGGGGTCCGTACCCTTGTCGGTTATACCTCGCTTATACTTCGTATACACTACTTGGGGGTCCGTACCCTTGTCGGTTATACCTCGCTTATACTTCGTATACACTACTTGTGGGTCCGTACCCTTGTCGGTTATACCTCGCTTATACTTCGTATACACTACTTGGGGGTCCGTACCCTTGTCGGTTATACCTCGCTTATACTTCGTATACATTACTTGGGGGTCCGTACCCTTGTCGGTTATACCTCGCTTATACCTTGTATACACTACTTGGGGGTCCGTAACCCTGTCGGTTATACCTCGCTTATACTTCGTATACACTAACTTGGGGGTCCGTACCCTTGTCGGTTATACCTCGCTTTTACTACGTATACACTACTTGGGGGTCCGTACCCTTGTCGGTTATACCTCGCTTATACTTCGTATACACTACTTGGGGGTCCGTACCCTTGTCGGTTATACCTCGCTTATACTTCGTATACACTACTTGGGGGTCCGTACCCTTGTCGGTTATACCTCGCTTATACTTCGTATACACTACTTGTGTCCATGTATCTAGAACTCGCAGTGCAAACGAGCAAGAAAACATGAAACCACACGGGAGAAATGATATCGTCCTCAGTACCTGACGTTTCTGCTGAATGTCCCTGCAGGAGACCGAACATGTTCCCGCAAGCCTTGCTGATGGCGGCCATCTTGGCGACGACTGGTAGATTGTGGATGACAAAGCCGACTTCATTCTTTTGGATCTTGGCGAGATTGTTTGCGTGTCCGAGCAGTCCGAATCCTGTCACATCTGTCGCTCCGTGGGCGTTGTACTTGTGCATCAGTCTAGCAGCTGGATTATAGATCATACTAGTATAGTACAAGCTCTGAAAGAACATACCGGTATTACCGCGATGGCCAACGCCACATAAAGTCCATCTGGCCTTGATTTAAAATGTAGAACTTGCAAATAAAGACCCACAGTAATTTGTTGTATCTTACATTGATATCAGACATAATTTGACATATGTTGATATCATACCAATAATTGTACGAGCTGTTAGTTGCAAAAGAAGGTACTTGTGAGACAGTGCAACTTTTTTGTATCCACAGGTCGAGCAATCATCGTTTTATAATTTCTAGTGAGTATCAATCCACCAACTGCAGCTCAATACACCTTAACACTGTTGAGTAACAACATACCTGTTCTGTTGAGTCTGGCCATGCTGAACATAGCGCGCTGGTATGCCTTGCGAACATCGTCCTCACTCACAACCAGTTTGATCCGGTTCCATCTCTCAGGCTGGTCAAGCCATTGGTAGGCGTTCACTGCGACTTGGGTTCCCAGAGGTTTGGTCAGCACCAGGACATCCCCCATAACTGCGTTGTCGGGCCTAGAGACACAAGTCATTTTCTTGACTGATGTAGGTAATAGCGCAATGATTACTCCCAGACCAGAGTCGGGACACAAATCAACTGATGAATTACTATCATTTGCTTGTGACATTTACAAATTCTAAGCAAACATTAAAACATTTTGTAAAGGAAAATGAAAATGTTTCTATAATGCTAAGGGAAACTGAATAAAATCACACAAAAATGATATTCGCAAGACAACCTGTATTTTTGTCACTGCATGGAGTTGTACAGCTAGTTTGACGTTAGCATCATTTAAACAAAACAGAAGTCACTGGTTGCAGGTGCCGTTGGAACTTACTCATACGACCATAACAGACAGTACCAATGGATCTGCGACATCACAGATGGTATATCTGTGACATCACAGACGGTATATCTGTGACATCACAGACGGTATATCTGTGACATCACAGACAGTATATCTGTGATGACATCTATGACATAGACAGTATATCTGTGATGACATCTATGACATAGACGGTATATCTGTGACATCACAGGCAGTACATGTGACATCACCGACAGTATATATCTGTGACATCACAAACGGTATATCTGTGACATCACAGACAGTATATCTGTGACATCAGACGGTATATCTGTGACATCACAGACAGTATATATCTGTGACATCAGACGGTATATCTGTGACATCAGACGGTATATCTGTGACATCACAGACGGTATATCTGTGACATCACAGACGGGATATCTGTGACATCACTGACGGTATATCTGTGACATCAGACGGTATATCTGTGACATCACAGACGGTATATCTGTGATACCAATAAGTAATCCTAACCCTACTTACATGATGTACTCGTTTGTTTGGCACACTGATGAAGCTACACCCCCGACGGTCAACCAGGGGTTGATGACCGTCTGACCCCCAGTCACCTGGGAGCCGGCCTCCTCTGCACAGTCCTGATCGAAGGAGTTAAGAGAAAACACTTCAGAAAGCATACCTCACAACACTTTAATCTATTAAAACTTCAAGATACTTCATAATCTCGATTTTCCAAAAAAGGTCAACTTTACAGGTTGAAAGACTTTTCAGGACTGCTTTCATATTGCCAATCATTATGTTAAAGGGAGGGTTCTGTCGCCATATTGGATTTTTTGTAATACGGGCAATGAAAACATGCTATATTGTACCTAATTTTACAATTTTTAATAGCTTAAGACACACACTGATAGAGTATTCACATAGTAACTCATAACATGTCATAAAACTAATAAAAAAGTTGCTGTAAAGAAGTTTTCCCCACTTGCAGCGCCCATAATTGGCTTCAAATCTATTTGTTTTAATTTTTCAACAAATGAGCGCTTGTGTTTATCAAAAATATAATTTATTGAAATATAAAGTCATCAAAAAATTACCTTCATTAGTATCTTTCAAATTTATTGTGTTTAAATCATGTATTAATAACATATGTGTAAACAGGAGTATCCTCTCGAATTTCGTTTCCACAAAAAATACCTCGCCAGAACCCTCCATTTAAGGTTATGTTTTTTCAATAGTTTGAAGTAGACTTTACAGACAGGTAACTGAGGTTGAATGACTTAGTTTGAAGTAGACTTACCTTAAATCCTCGCATCGTCATGGGAATGATCACATCTCTTTCTTTCTCCGTCATCTTGTTACTGACCCCCAGGAGCATCAGCATGTTGTCGCAGTCAGTGACGCCCATCGCATACAAGTCACTCAGCACGTTAGCACATGCTATCTTTCCCTGGAACACAAAATAATGATGACAAAACCGTTTTTTTTATATCAATTTATACGTTATCAGTGTGAAATTTCTTTTACACAGTTGATACTATCTCTACAGTTTCTTTGAGAAAAAAAACACTTCAACAATCGTCAAATATAGTGTCATGATTTTTGTAGTTTGATCTCTCTCTACAATATGTTTGACTTAAATTAATTCACCGACCATTAATTGTGTTTTAATCATGTATTAATGACATATATATGTGTAAACAGGATTATCCTCCCGAATTTCGTTTCCACAACAAATAGACTTCTCTTAATATTACGTCATGAATATTCATGAGCTATCCAAAACGATGATCCCGGAAGTGACTAATCGTGATTTTCTCTCGCCAAAAAAGTTTGTTTTATACCACTTTTAAACGTTGTTTCAGACGGAAATAAAAGCAAAAATAACATCTCAAATGTTTATTTGACTCAAAATATGTGTGGTTTAAATTCAGTATTTGAATAAATGATAACGTTTGCTGAGTGAAGTAATTGAAACGTGAGCAATTTGTTTTACGAATATTTAATTGCTGCTTCATACTTAATATTCTAGATTCAACGTACAAAATACGATTGTGATATTGATGTAGGCCCTATCTCATCGTGACGATAAATACATTGCGAGCTTATCTATTTCTCCGACGTAGCCAGATACTCGACATGAACAATCGCATGCCGTGTCTCCCCAAACAGTGATGTTGACAAAAACATGTTTCTGTTACCATGCAGATTTCTGTGAAAACTTATAGGCCTAAATGTAAGAATAATATTATAATGTCGTAAATGTGCTGACTTCAATTAGCCGGCGGAATTGATTCAAGCAAACCTACTATATAGTACTAGTATTGTCACACTTGACACTAGTGCTTTCATGCTCTGAGATTTAAAAATCGAATGGTACAAAGAAGAGTTTGAAGTATTGGGAATAAAATTTACTCCAAATCTTGATGATTTATGGATAATCAATACAAGGAAAAAGCTGGAAGAAATAAACAGACTACTCTCAACATGGAGAAAAAGAAATCTAACACTGATTGGTAAAATTACAGTCATCAAAACACTAGCCCTTTCCAAATTAGTACATATTTTTTGTTCACTTCCAAATCCCCAAGATGATTTCATCTATTCTCTTGAACATTCTTTCTTCAAATTCATATGGAATGACAAACAAGATAAGATAAAAAGAAGTACTCTCAAAAGATTAAAGTCAGAAGGGGGTTTGGGGATGGTTGATATAAAAATGTTTATTGAAGCTCTGAAACTATCTACCCTTAGACTCTATTGTAAAAAATCATCAGATAGCAACCCTAGTATACCTTTTAATGATATTCTTAAATATGGAACAAATACAGAACAAATCTTTCATATAGAAAACCCTTTCTGGAGAGATGTAATAAAATCATGGAAAAAGTACTGCAACACTTTTAACTCTGATAGAGATACCATTGATGACGTCCTTGCAGAGCCTCTATGGCTAAACCATAATTTTAAAAACCCTCAACATGTCATCAGAAATTGGGCAAATAAGGGTTTATGGACAATAAAAGACTTATGCGATGAATACGGTTTCATGCCCTTTGACAAACTACAATCAATGTACAAAATTAGAGGTACAATATTAGATTATAATTATCTTCTTCATAATTTACCCATTTGCTGGAAGTATTTGATCAGATGTACAAATTCTATTCCTACTTATAATCTTTACAGTAGTATTTACCAAAGAAATATTCTGAAGTCTACTAAAGGTTCCAGACTATTTTACGACAAACTGATCTCCAATAATAAAAAGCTTGAGATTTGTAAAAAAATGGGAATTGCTATTTAAAGAATGTGTTTTTTGACTGGAATAATATTTTCAACTCTTATCGATGTGGTCTGAAAGATGTCAAGCTTATTGACTTTCAATATAGATTTCTACAAAGAGTTATTTTTACTAAAAGGGAACTGCTGCGAATGAATCTTGTGGATAACGACTTGTGTAACTTCTGTAATGATGCTTCTGAGAACATCTGTCATGTATATTGGCCATTATTGGGAATGTAGTGTGACCAAGAATTTTTGGAATGATCTTGAATTTTGGTTAAATAAATATCAACAACACAAAATAACCATTTCAAAATATTTTATTTGGTTTGTGACATCAAATAACAATGTTTTGACAAATCAAATCATTGTATCTGCAAAAAAATATATCAATCTATGTAATATAAAAAAATCATTACCAAAACTTAGTAACTACACAAAAATCTTTTCAGATATTTTCTATGCGGAAAAATATATCTTCCAAAAAAACAATGAAATGACTAAATTCAATAACAAATGGAAACCCTTCTTCCCAATTTTCAAGAAATAAGTTTTTTATATGCATATCTCTTTCAGTTTTACTCTCAATATTTTGTACATGATATTCATATATTTATATATGTACCCCCAATGTACCTTGACTCTGTAACCACTGGGAACAAATAAAAAAAAAAATTTAAAAAAAAGAAAAGAAAAATTATGTTATTTGAGGAATGTTTTACTTTAAAAATCAGGAATCAATTTGCACGTGTAGACTTGTATTTCCCAATGAAAAGGGCAGTTGAAAGTTTACTTTTTACCCATTTCCCCCCAAAGTATTTGCAATAAAAATAATACAAAATTTTGAAATAATTGTTAAAACTATAACAAAAATCATATATACTTAATCACGTCAAACACTTAAATTAAAATGTGTTTACAGTTGAACGTTCGTTTGTGAATCTATTAAATATACTATTATACATGCACATTAGACCTGCATTGGACTGAATAAGTTCAATTCTATTTCCCGTTGATCAGTCTGTATAGCGCGTGAACTCGTAAATAGAAACATCAAATTGAGTGTTATTACGTATTATGTTGGTTTTTAGATAGATATATGACGTAGATAATAAAAACGTTTCTGTAGGAAAGTTGCACAAGTTACACATTGTGAGATTGCAAGCCTCCCGGAAGTTGATCGAATGTTACGATTATGTTAAGATTACGTACAAACGGCAGAAAAAAAGCGAAGATATAAATCATTAATATGACTAGATGACTAAAGATTGTTAAAAAAACTCCATAAAATCTATTTTCAACCTAAAATTGGGTTTCTTATCGTATAATATCACATGAATTTTGTAAAAATTTGAGATATTTGACAAGTACTCATATCTGCGAATCAACGTTCCACGATGCTTTGACTTTTCAGCAAGGCATTTTATGAATGAAAATTTTAATCAATGTTGTCAAATTTAACACGGACTCCTTCAGAAAACAGCAACATACTTTTGTGCAAAAGTAGAAAACTGTTTTTGAGTTTGCAGTAAAGCTATTCATGAAATACGATATCGGACTCGCACGTCACATCACAGAATTTTCATCTGCCATCTTGGAAGCTTGCGGGCTTAGCCTCGTTTTCGATATCTAGGTCACTGCTATGCATAAATATTAAGAGTCGACTATACCCCGATAGAACCCTCCTTTTAAATTAATTCACCAACCATCATGTAGGGGTCATCAACCAAAGGGTAGAAGAAGTCTGTCGTCTGCACCAATGAGAGTCCACCATGACGAAGGGGAGTAACAGCCGCATCCATCCCGATCCCTTCAAAGAAATAATCATCTGCTTATCTAACACTCACGATCCTCATTGTGTGATTGGATATCCCATTCACCTTTTTAATCCTCACTGTATAACCTACTCATGTATATTAATATCTAATCCTCATTGTATAACTTACTCATGTACATTAATATTTAATCCTCATTGTATAGCAATTCCTCTACATTCCACCTGATGAAAGAGTAAGCACATATACTCCGAAACATTGTGTATGTTTGCTATAACGAACTTCTTATCCAGAAAACGTTGTTTTTCTGAATCATCTTATCTATCCACTTTTAAAAAAATTCATTCGACAGTATCTGTCATCTCCTTTTTGTGCACTAGATAAATTAATTGAGAAACAAGCTATATTTATTTTTTTAAATAATTATTAACCATGCATATATTAGTGAAAACAGGAATGTCCCCTGAACTTCGTTTCCACAAAAAATATCCGAAATGACACTCTCTTTAATAAGTCTTTATGGTGCATCCATTGTGTTTCATAAAATTTTATTTGGCTTTAATACGTTCCAACACACTGTATGTGCTGTTTACCATACAAATATATTTACTTAGCTTGCATATTCATCCCAAATCGCCAAACATACCGTATCATAATTACAAGTTTCCAACTAAAATTGAGTAACATCATTATGCATGTGTAGAAATCGAAAGTGAACGTCCTATTTACATGCACAGTAGTGATATGACCTATTGAACATTATTAACCCAAATTTGTTATTTTGTCTGGTGTAAATAAGATTCCAAAATTACCTTTGACTCATTGGCGCGAGCCACACGCGGTGCATTGTCCGGTTTTCGATCAGAAATCACTACTTTTACCTTCATATCGTCAATATACAAAGTCGAGTATCATTAAAATGGTTGTTTTCGGTAACAGTTGGTACTTCTCGATAAAATAAGACCATTTATAACGTTTGTCATTTTTGACCCTCAACAACACAATGGATGTACCTTTAACAATCATTCATAAAGACAATCGTTTTAATTTGAACAATATAGGCCTACTAATACTATAAAATTTTCTGTTGGAATTTCATTTCTAAAACATAACAGCTAGTATTTGGGTGGGTTTTTTTTTTAATAAAAACATCATTGTATTTTATAAAATACAAATTAACTAAATCAAATAGTTTTTTTGAAACAAGCAAATTTTGTTTTTAGAGAATAATTGAATAAATATTTTTTCTCCAAATTATTAAAACTGCCATGTCTCATGACAGACAAATATGGATATCACGTGATATACATTTGTAAACATAACTGTTCCCGCCGTATCATGTGACCACGTGGTACAACAAGAGCACCGGCGATCGACGCCATCTTGAACAAAGGAGGTCTGAAGGGGGTTCCAATAAACTTCCTGATTATTTAATACCAAAGAACTCATCACAATGCAACAAATCGTTCTTAGCATGCCAAAATGCAATAAACCCTCAAATTGCAACGATTTCCCAATGAAAATGATCAAGCGATTACTGAAATTAGACGTCCTTTACATGTCGGAAATCAGACTATCGGAGTTGGGATGTCAGCAAATTTCATGCAAAATATATCAATAAAATTCACTTACCGATTCTTGGAACCGGCGAGATGTACTGGTATTGCGACTCCGCATCCTGGGCATTGCTGTCCTGTTGCAGTCCCTCAAGAAGTTTGAGCAGAACCTCTTGGGGGACTTTACACCCTCATCCCTTTAGGTCAGCAAATTTGGTGAGTCGGAAATTGGGATCCAACTCGTGAGCCGCAGGATCGAACGGACGCCGCAATGCCATTTCAGCCATCCCGATCGTTGGCAGGAACAAAATAAATTCTAAAAAGACAGAAAAATGTTAAATCAAAAGGTTGATATCGATTCAATAGACAAAAAACAACTTTAAAACGATAAAATG
Organism: Gibbula magus; assembly: GCA_936450465.1. NCBI lineage: Eukaryota > Metazoa > Mollusca > Gastropoda > Trochida > Trochidae > Gibbula > Gibbula magus. Next base: position 78,976,875 of record OW388296.1, read on the forward strand.
ATCTCAAACCAGAAGGTAGTGTTTCACTTCACAAAGCAGAATATGGCGACCTCCCTAACACGTTGAAGTGACCCGGATGTAAGCGGAGATAGTCGCTCAACATTGGCTGGCTGGGCTGTCAGGGAGTAATCGTTGAGCTGGAATTTACTTGAAGTATTATGTTTGCTAAACTTTGGAAAAGTGTATTTCAAAAACATTACTAACATCATTATAAATCCGTTATAATCCATAACTGAAACCTTTTCCATAAATAAAAATATAGCTTGTCTCCAAGTATGAAAATATTTGAATAAACCACTTATGATATCCTGAAGGAGTATTTATAATGTAAATACACAATGATAGATTTAAATTTTGACCACGCCCCAATACTACAAAATAAGTTGTAACATTGAAAATGCACATAATTGCAAGTTTAACGATATAGATTTACATTGATATGCTTCATATATTTGCAATAAAGTTTGTTCTGTATGTACAGTTATTATTTTTTACATGAATTTAATCGTATATGATTTATGGAAAAGTAAATATATACCGGTAGTGTAATGATAAGAATAACATTGTTTTAGGACAGTCAACTAGTCTTAGACGATATATTTAAATGACTGACTTTACTCTAAATCTATGATATAACGTGAATTGAATTCTAGGCTAATTACTAAATATATATAAAAATATATATATATATATATATATATATATATATATATATATATATATATATATATATATATATATATATATGTATATATATATATATATATATATATATATATATATATATATATATATATATATATATATATTTATATATATATATATATATATGTATATATATATATATATATATATATATATATATATATATATATATATATATATATATATATATATATATATATATATATATATAATATATATATATATATATGTACATATTTATAAAAAGAGGACAGCCACAGTATAACAACTCTGTTGAATGAGATGAGATGTTAAATGTTTCAAATATTTGAATCTTTTTTCAAACAATATGAATTTGTCTCACACAGATAACAGTTGACTGTAATATATATTTTTAAAGTAGGCTATCCGGCAAAGGGTGGGGCCTTTATGTTCCACTTACAAAGATTACTTTAATAGGTAAGAGATGATTTAGTTAGAGAGAGATGATTTAGTTACTTACATACAAGACAAGTAAAAGTATATGAAGTAGTTAAGAAACTAGGGTGTCTGCTTCTCATAGTTGTCTGTAACCGATCAAGTCTTTTACATTGAGCTAGTGATTTACTCGTAGTTGATATTTTATGAGTTCAAAAATAATACATAACCCGGGAACTAATCAGCTGATACGAATCAATAAGTAAAAGTGAAATTTATTCTAACTAAACATTTCTTCTATATAAATTAAGTGATGGTAGAAATCTGAAGATATAATTTCATTTTGGTTATGCAAAGAAAAGGAAAGTGGCCTATTTATAGAGAATCTCACGAGTTGTTTAAAGTGAGAGATATCCAAGGCTTACCGAGGGTATTTTGACTTTTATCAACGAGTGTTGATATATTTGATATCAGAAGACACGAGGGTCTTTATCATCCATAATCCTTCTTCAATAGTTTTTAATGAAAAATGAACATATCTGAACACAAAACTGCCATTTGGCTTCCAGTGCTGTGTCGCATAGCACTGTGACGACATCATGGTTATGACGTCATAGCATTGTGATGTCATTACTTGATGATGCAAACTCATGGTGATGTCATGTAGCTGACGCCAATAGCTGGGCATTGTTCAAAATCTACTGTCAAAATGATATCTCATAGGAGATATCGCTTGATCTCATATACAAGTGATATATCCTGTGGAACCCAGTTTTGGATGATATACTTTTAGTTACGTCGTGTTTTGACAGGGTGTACGGGACTGCAAGACCCTTACTTGTATATTCCGTATTTCGTATCAAGATTTTATCCTCAGAAATTTCAAAATCTCGCATTTACCTTGAAAATGAGGTCAAGGTCAATCAAATTGACTGGTGTCTGCGTATTCCCCTATACATGCAGACTGGTGCTAAATTTGAAAACTCTAGGCGCAGCAGTTCATGAGATATCGCGCTAACAAGAATCGGGACGGACGGAGCTGAATACTATATCCCCGCGGCGGCGACGGGGGACAAAAATGGTTTCTGTGCCAAATCCAAGGTCCAATAATTAAAAAAGCATGACCTCAGATGAAACGTCTCATCACAATGGACGCACATTTGGAGTATCAAAGGCCTGTCAGACTCAGTAACCAATGAAAACGTTAAAGCTTTGAATTCGCAAAATGCTTCCTTCGCATATGTAAAGGTAACGAGGTCCAACATTATGACTTCGTCTGGAAGGTTTTATTACAATGGATTCACATATCAAGTATCAAATGCCTATCGGTTACATTTCATAAGCGATAAGTCCGATAAGGGGACAATATTTTGAAATGCCAAATGTTATTTATTCAATTATGATGAAAACGTTGGTTGGTCAGATATTATTATTTGTATACGAATACGCATTTCGAATACGTTGCATACAGAATTTTTAAAATTCTAATGTATGTAGCGATTACGATGCCGTTTTCGAATACTTGTATAACGTACATTTGTACGTATTGTGTATGGTTTTTTAAATATGAAGCGTTCGTAAAAGTCTCGCTCTACGCTTCGTTTTCATGGAATCGGAATCTTAATGAAGATCCTGCAGAAATTTTCGATTTCATTGGAATAACTTCTCGGGAATTGATTTCAGATCGCTTTATAATGATGCGCACACCGAAAAGCATGGGCCGGATATGAGTTAGCCTATAGTTGAACATCCTCGATAATCCAGCGCTATTGTTGCTTAAATTAGATTGTTTCGATCCGTCCCTGATGATGTACCGTAGCTTCTAAATTCAATTATAGAAAATAACTGGAGAAATGTAATATTGTCGAGTTGAATTGAAACAATATTGTTCAAAATATTTGATTTGTAAATCCCGGATTGTTATTGACGTAAGAAGTGACATAGCGCGTTCGGCTTCGGATCAAGAGGTCTGGGGTTCGAATCCCGCCAGAGGCACGGCAACTTTGTCTGCAGTAGAGAACTGTTCTACACGCAGTTAGTATTGGGTGCAATGCTACACTGAATTTCAGCGTAGTACCACCCATGGTTCGCTAGTTCCAGCCGTTGCTCGCAGGTTTCACCGCAGTGCATAGCCACATGGCGTTGCGGGCTTTCTCCCTGCCATAATACTAGCAGCAGTGAAATACTCTTGAAAGCGGCGTTAAACCCTCACTCACTCCTTAGAAATCATTTTACAGCATTTTTTCAAATTCAACATGGATTGGCCAAGGGCGGGTAATTTGAGTATATATTTGTCTGATAAGGTTTCCCATGGGTAATATAGTGGAGAGTAACGGAGCATATGAAAAAACATGGGTAACCGAGGATGTGCTTTCAGTAGCGATATGAAGAACACAGTGAGATACGAGTGTTACGTCTGGTCTGATTTTAATGAGATTGAGTTGAATATTGCTATTATTTCCCTTCACCCATAGTAGCATTTTGAGAACTCCCCTTTCATCACTTCATTGGAAAATATTTATTTTCAAATTTATATGGAATGGCAAAAATGACAAAAGGAACAACTTGAAGAGAAATAAAAGGATGAGGGGTATTGGATCGTTGACATTGCAACGTTCTGTGATGTACTGATATGAAACTATCTAATCTATCAACATATAAACAACAAATCATTAACGATCCTTGCATTATTCCATCTAAAATCATTTTTAAATTGGGTGTAACCCTCACTGGAGCGATGTTTTGAAAGCTTGGCATAAGTACTGTAAAAATGCATGTGCATTCCGGAAATATTGATGAAATCCTACCTAGCTCAACCATTTCAGTTGAACTATGAGAGCATAAACATCACTGGCAAATCAAAGGAATATAGCAGACATTTGTGACAATGTTCAAAATGGAAGTTTCGTCTCCTTAGTGAAATTAAAACACATGTGTAATTATTTGCATGTTTTGATTTAATAACCTGACTCTTGCAGACTTACCATTAGACACTCCAGAAATATCCAAGTTTTTGATTTACATTGTCATTTGAATTTATTGAAATCATGGAAAGGTTCCCCATTAACTTACGACGTATTGACTTCTACTGCAGAGATATCCAAGGTTTGTGACAATTCGTCTTTTGTGGATGTGAACTTTGACTGAAATAAGATTTCGATGCCAAACTCCTTGGATGTCAATACACGTTTTTACATGTTGTTATCAGTACTAAAAAGAACTTTTCAAATGGCACTTGTCAACTTAACTTGCTGTTTCTGTAATGAGATGAATAAGAATATCTGTCATGTTTATTAAGAATGTAGAGAAACACAAACTTTCTGGTAGGATTTTGAATCTTGAATCTTAATGATCATATTACATAATTTAAAAAAAACAATACCTAGTTTGGATTGGAACAAATGACATTGACAGACGACTGGATATAGTTTTATCTAAAAACAAATATTTTCAATACGGTGGCATTAAACAACATACGAGTACAAATCTCGAATAGCTTATTATGACCTTTGACTTTACTTCTTCGTATAAACACTACATAATTTTCGCGAACATTTCTCCGATATTTCAAGTCACGCTACATTTCTATGCATGCTGTTGAAACCTATGTCTCTGCATGGGGACTTACACATTCACTGAGAATCTCTACTTGCAATCAATGTGTTAAATTATGAATGTCCACTGTACACGTCGTGTTTTGTCATGTATAATGTGACGACCAAAATTACAAGCAGTACAAGCAGATAGTATACTTCAGTAATATAGAATTGAATCGATTATACTTTGATCAATATCCTATCGATAAGACGTTCATTGCAAAAATCGTTGTTATTTTTCATTTCTTCCCACGTATCCCCTGTTACAACCCGAACACGTTTGTAGCTAGCAATAGAGAATCAACCTCCCTTGCAAGCTTCAACACGTGCCCGAATCCATCGCTGACTGATTTAAGACATGCTATATTTTGGTACTGTTCTGTGCAAGCTTGTCGGTGCTTCACCTAACGTCATTGTGCGCACTGAATACCGGATTGTCCATTTAATAATAATAAACTGAATCTAATATGTCTTGTTGTAGATTAAAGATATTTCTCTAGCGATTGATATAATTTGTATATGTTTGAATAACATAATGTTGTATATAGACACACTCATATACTCAATGACTCTTCAGCTCGCCCAATTCCTCTGTCTGTGGACTGACGCCCTTTCTATCTGTTTTCTTGTACGAGTTTCTTCTCTCCGTCATTATCATCCGTTCTTCTGATGTTGCGTAACCTCTGTTTCTTTCCTTACAACATGTAATCATTTATAAAATTGTATCTTATAGAAATCACACAGTTTTTGAACTCTCAGCACACTCTCTGTATGTTTACCTCAATGTTAACAAATGTTTATAAACTTGTTATCAAAGTCAGTCGGACTTTTTATGTATACTTGTTCCTTCCCCTTAGGTTCTAAGATTTTCTTTGATTTTGTGCTGCTTGTATTACTGCTTCCGTGATTCCTTTAAGTAAACATGACATCTTCTGTTTAACCTGACTATTCTTTTAACTGTTATGAACTTTAATGAAAGATTTCTATCGGGAGCAGCCGCCATTTTTTGATGTTGTGCAAAATGTGAGAAATGAGAAAAAACGCTATTTACTTTAACTATTTTTACACCTTTTTAATAATAAAACATACATTGATAGAATCTCCCCAATATAACCTACAATTCATCACTATACTACTGAACAACGTCCTTGCCAAAGACTTTCTATACTCGTAGCGCAGGCGAATGACTTCACTTCTTACTGTTTTCATTTCTTAATGAACGTTTGCTAGTCCTTATCAAATTGTCAAATATAAAGTAATCAACAAATTATCAAGATGCAGTGATATGTTTCACCATGATAAAACTATTGCTAAATTATGTCATAAAATATATCTTTGATTGTATCGAATATTGGTATTTTTCTTTTGCTTCACAGTTACTTATATACACGAAACACGTGCTTAGTTAGTTTCTTCTTAGGCGTTAGTGACGTGTTGTGTGGGACCTTGTATCGTTATATGATATCACCCTAGCATGCTATCGTTATACGATATCACCCTAACATGCTATCGTTATACGATATCACCCTAGCATGCTATCGTTATACGATATCACCCTAGCATGCTATCGTTATACGATATCACCCTAGCATGCTATCGTTATACGATATCACCCTAGCATGCTATCGTTATACGATATCACCCTAGCATGCTATCGTTATACGATATCACCCTAGCATGCTATCGTTATACGATATCACCCTAGCATGCTATCGTTATACGATATCACCCTAGCATGCTATCGTTATACGATATCACCATAGCATGCTATCGTTATACGATATCACCCTAGCATGCTATCGTTATATGATGTCACCCTAGCATGCTATCGTTATACGATATCACCCTAGCATGCTATCGTTATATGATGTCACCCTAGCATGCTATCGTTATACGATATCATCCTAGTATGCTATCGTTATATGATGTCACCCTAGCATGCTATCGTTATACGATATCACCCTAGCATGCTATCGTTATATGATGTCACCCTAGCATGCTATCGTTATACGATATCATCCTAGTATGCTATCGTTATACGATATCACCCTAGAATGCTATCGTTATACGATATCACCCTAGCATGCTATCGTTATACGATATCACACAAGCATGCTAGTGTTACATGATATCACCCTAGCATGCTATCGTTACATGATATCACCCTAGCATGCTATCGTTACATGATATCACCCTAGCATGCTATCGTTATATGATATCACCCTAGCATGCTATCGTTATATGATAACACCCTAGCATGCTATCGTTATATGATATCACCCTAGCATGCTATCGTTATACGATATCACCCTAGCATGCTATCGTTATACGATATCACCCTAGCATGCTATCGTTATACGATGTCACCCTAGCATGCTATCGTTATACGATATCACCCTAGCATGCTATCGTTATACGATGTCACCCTAGCATGCTATCGTTATATGATATCACCCTAGCATGCTATCGTTATACGATATCACCCTAGCATGCTATCGTTATACGATGTCACCCTAGCATGCTATCTTTATACGATATCACCCTAGCATGCTATCGTTATACGATATCACCATAGCATGCTATCGTTATACGATATCACCCTAGCATGCTATCGTTATACGATATCACCCTAGCATGCTATCGTTATACGATATCACCCTAGCATGCTATCGTTATACGATATCACCCTAGCATGCTATCGTTATATGATGTCACCCTAGCATGCTATCGTTATACGATATCACCCTAGCATGCTATCGTTATATGATGTCACCCTAGCATGCTATCGTTATACGATATCATCCTAGTATGCTATCGTTATACGATATCACCCTAGCATGCTATCGTTATACGATATCACCCTAGCATGCTATCGTTATACGATATCACACAAGCATGCTAGTGTTACATGATATCACCCTAGCATGCTATCGTTACATGATATCACCCTAGCATGCTATCGTTACATGATATCACCCTAGCATGCTATCGTTATATGATATCACCCTAGCATGCTATCGTTATATGATAACACCCTAGCATGCTATCGTTATATGATATCACCCTAGCATGCTATCGTTATACGATATCACCCTAGCATGCTATCGTTATATGATGTCACCCTAGCATGCTATCGTTATACGATATCATCCTAGTATGCTATCGTTATACGATATCACCCTAGCATGCTATCGTTATACGATATCACCCTAGCATGCTATCGTTATACGATATCACACAAGCATGCTAGTGTTACATGATATCACCCTAGCATGCTATCGTTATATGATAACACCCTAGCATGCTATCGTTATATGATATCACCCTAGCATGCTATCGTTATACGATATCACCCTAGCATGCTATCGTTATATGATGTCACCCTAGCATGCTATCGTTATACGATATCATCCTAGTATGCTATCGTTATACGATATCACCCTAGCATGCTATCGTTATACGATATCACCCTAGCATGCTATCGTTATACGATATCACACAAGCATGCTAGTGTTACATGATATCACCCTAGCATGCTATCGTTATACGATATCACCCTAGCATGCTATCGTTACATGATATCACCCTAGCATGCTATCGTTATATGATATCACCCTAGCATGCTATCGTTATATGATATCACCCTAGCATGCTATCGTTATATGATATCACCCTAGCATGCTATTCATTATCCAGCAGGCCTACAGATCACGTTTCACACTTCACTCAATCAGGCTTTGACACACATATCAATTTGTTCACGAAAGCTAGTTTGGCAGGAACCGTTCCCCCTTTTATCAGCTTGATTGTTGTCCTGCCATAGCCGCCATTTTGAAAACTCTTTCTGAATTTATCCCATAAGTCTGACTCGCTGGTAGTCTCACCTTTACAATCGGTATTTACGGTTCTTTCTAAAAAATAGTTTTTGAATTAAACGTCACCATCTTGTCAGTAGGATTAATTGGCAGAATTGTCTTCTTGTAGCCCAACCAATCGATGACTTTACGACATGGCTATTTATACTTCAGAAGTCGATTTCATAAAGTCACTTTTCATGAGACTATAATTGTCAATAAGTCCGATCATCCTAGCGATGGCCGGACCAGAACATGTTTGAACAACGGCAAGGCAGAATTTAAGTGTGTCACTCTACAAAAGCATATTCGCTTTGTGCGTGCAGATGTCCGCAACAGTGTGCCAACAGATTTCAGGATAATCAACATTTACAATCACCAATAAATGTCTTGATCTACAGCCGTCAATATCACAGTACACGGTGCTAGGAGTAGCTAGTATATATAACAGAGAACATTGAGTCTGACTCAAGATCCAAAAAGTCTATAAGGACTGTGTCCCGGGTGTCATCGTTTTAAAAGTCGACTCATATCCAGGAAAATGATCAACCCAAACGTCAGAACCAACAACGTTATACCGGAAGCTCCAAGTGACTGTGCACTCGGTCTGTTGTCAACGGAACTGGTCAACTTCCGTCTCCATGACGACAGATTCTTCTTGTTCAAGAGAAGGTGTTCTGCGTTCACGGGTCCATTTATAAGTCTCAAGTCTTCAATACAGACGCATCTGCACGCAGTCAAACCGCCATCTAGGAAAATGAAATTGAAAATTGATTGACTAGTCCCTTCACCCACAGTAAGTAGACTTATCGTGTTTAGTTGTGGTTGATTAGGCCTTTTTGTAAAAGCCGTTCGTAAATTAGACAATACACAATATTTTCCCATTTTGGAATATGATAAGACACAAAACCAGATACATGGACGGCAATGCTATATGCCTACATGCAATGCTATATGCCTACATGCAATGCTATATGCCTACATGCAATGCTATATGCCTACATGCAATGATATAGGCCTACATGCAATGATATATGCCTACATGCAATGATATATGCCTACATGCAATGATATATGCCTACATGCAATGATATAGGCCTACATGCAATGATATATGCCTACATGCAATGATATATGCCTACATGCAATGCTATAGGCCTACATGCAATGATATAGGCCTACATGCAATGATATATGCCTACATGCAATGATATAGGCCTACATGCAATGATATAGGGCTACATGCAATGATATAGGCCTACATGCAATGATATATACCTACATGCAATGCTATAAGCCTACATGCAATGCTATAGGCCTACATGCAATGATATATGCCTACATGCAATGATATATGCCTACATGCAATGCTATAGGCCTACATGTAATGCTATAGGCCTACATGCAATGATATATGCCTACATGCAATGATATATGCCTACATGCAATGATATATGCCTACATGCAATGATATATGCCTACATGCAATGCTATATGCCTACATGCAATGATATATGCCTACATGCAATGATATAGGCCTACATGCAATGATATATGCCTACATGCAATGATATAGGCCTACATGCAATGCTATATGCCTACATGCAATGCTATAGGCCTACATGCAATGATATATGCCTACATGCAATGATATATGCCTACATGCAATGATATATGCCTACATGCAATGATATAGGCCTACATGCAATGCTATATGCCTACATGCAATGCTATAGGCCTACATGCAATGCTATAGGCCTACATGCAATGCTATATGCCTACATGCAATGCTATATGCCTACATGCAATGATATAGGCCTACATGCAATGCTATATGCCTACATGCAATGCTATATGCCTACATGCAATGCTATAGGCCTACATGCAATGATATATGCCTACATGCAATGATATAGGCCTACATGCAATGCTATATGCCTACATGCAATGCTATAGGCCTACATGCAATGATATAGGCCTACATGCAATGATATAGGCCTACATGCAATGATATAGGCCTACATGCAATGCTATAGGCCTACATGCAATGATATAGGCCTACATGCAATGATATAGGCCTACATGCAATGATATAGGCCTACATGCAATGATATAGGCCTACATGCAATGATGTGGGCCTACATGCAATGATATGGGCCTACATGCAATGATATATGCCTACATGCAATGATATAGGCCTACATGCAATGCTATATGCCTACATGCAATGATATATGCCTACATGCAATGATATAGGCCTACATGCAATGATATATGCCTACATGCAATGATATAGGCCTACATGCAATGATATATGCCTACATGCAATGATATAGGCCTACATGCAATGATATAGGCCTACATGCAATGCTATAGGCCTACATGCAATGATATAGGCCTACATGCTATGATATAGGCCTACGTGCAATGATATATGCCTACATGCAATGATATATGCCTACATGCAATGATATATGCCTACATGCAATGATATATGCCTACATGCAATGATATATGCCTACATGCATGATATATGCCTACATGCAATGATATATGCCTACATGCAATGATATAGGCCTACATGCAATGATATAGGCCTACATGCAATGATATATACCTACATGCAATGCTATAGGCCTACATGCAATGCTATAGGCCTACATGCAATGATATATGCCTACATGCAATGATATATGCCTACATGCAATGCTATAGGCCTACATGTAATGCTATAGGCCTACATGCAATGATATATGCCTACATGCAATGATATAGGCCTACATGCAATGATATATGCCTACATGCAATGATATATGCCTACATGCAATGATATATGCCTACATGCAATGATATATGCCTACATGCATGATATATGCCTACATGCAATGATATATGCCTACATGCAATGATATAGGCCTACATGCAATGATATAGGCCTACATGCAATGATATATGCCTACATGCAATGATATATGCCTACATGCAATGATATATGCCTACATGCAATGATATATGCCTACATGCAATGATATATGCAGTTGTATGAGGACGTGTAGTGAATAGAAAGTTTATATTTTGAGAAACAAGCAGTCGAAAATAAATACTTAAAAAATAATGAGATATAATAATAATAAATGATAAGAGCATCAAAATAGACTGGCTCTGGGTAAGATAATGATGAGAATCCAATGAACAGTTCTTATGATAAAGATCCCCCCGACAAGCTTAACATGTCGAACAATTCAAAGTTCCGCTGTGACCTTGGGAATAATGTGTATAATGTATCGAACGTGTGTCTTGACTTTTAAAACGTCAGTAGCCTACCTGACATGATTACGTCACAGCGTCACATGTTCAATACAAGAGAGCCGCAAAAAAGCAGTACCAGCAGATTCTCTCCTGTATACAGTGAAGCCTTTTGAAAACCGACGGTTTAGAGATTTACTATAAAATAATATCTTTACACCATTCCAAACATTTAGCTGAGATGTGAGAGTGAAGCAGAGGGAGTGAAGTACAGAGAGTGAAGTACAGAGAGTGAAGTACAGAGAGTGAAGTACAGAGAGTGAAGTACAGAGAGTGAAGTACAGAGAGTGAAGTACAGAGAGTGAAGTACAGAGAGTGAAGTACAGAGAGTGAAGCAGAGGGAGTGAAGTACAGAGAGTGAAGTACAGAGAGTAAAGTACAGAAAGTGAAGTACAGAGAGTGAAGTACAGAGAGTGAAGTACAGAGAGTGAAGTACAGAGAGTGAAGTACAGAGAGTGAAGTACAGAGAGTGAAGTACAGAGAGTGAAGTACAGAGAGTGAAGTACAGAGAGTGAAGTACAGAGAGTGAAGTACAGAGAGTGAAGTACAGAGAGTGAAGTACAGAGAGTGAAGCAGAGGGAGTGAAGTACAGAGAGTGAAGTACAGAGAGTGAAGTACAGAGAGTGAAGTACAGAGAGTGAAGTACAGAGAGTGAAGTACAGAGAGTGAAGTACAGAGAGTGAAGTACAGAGAGTGAAGTACAGAGAGTTACAGAGAGTGAAGTACAGAGAGTGAAGTACAGAGAGTGAGGTACAGCGAGTGAAGTACAGAGAGTGAAGTACAGAGAGTGAAGCAGAGGGAGTGAAGTACAGAGAGTGAAGTACAGAGAGTAAAGTACAGAAAGTGAAGTACAGAGAGTGAAGTACAGAGAGTGAAGTACAGAGAGTGAAGTACAGAGAGTGAAGTACAGAGAGTGAAGTACAGAGAGTGAAGTACAGAGAGTGAAGTACAGAGAGTGAAGTACAGAGAGTGAAGTACAGAGAGTGAAGTACAGAGAGTGAAGTACAGAGAGTGAAGTACAGAGAGTGAAGTACAGAGAGTGAAGTACAGAGAGTGAAGTACAGAGAGTGAAGTACAGAGAGTGAAGTACAGAGAGTGAAGCAGAGGGAGTGAAGTACAGAGAGTGAAGTACAGAGAGTAAAGTACAGAAAGTGAAGTACAGAGAGTGAAGTACAGAGAGTGAAGTACAGAGAGTGAAGTACAGAGAGTGAAGTACAGAGAGTGAAGTACAGAGAGTGAAGTACAGAGAGTGAAGTACAGAGAGTGAAGTACAGAGAGTGAAGTACAGAGAGTGAAGTACAGAGAGTGAAGTACAGAGAGTGAAGTACAGAGAGTTACAGAGAGTGAAGTACAGAGAGTGAAGTACAGAGAGTGAACTACAGCGAGTGAACTACAGCGAGTGAAGTACAGAGAGTGAAGTACAGAGAGTGAAGTACAGAGAGTGAAGTACAGAGAGTGAGGTACAGCGAGTGAAGTACAGAGAGTAAAGTACAGAGAGTGAAGTACAGAGAGTGAAGTACAGAGAGTGAAGTACAGAGAGTGAAGTACAGAGAGTAAAGTACAGAGAGTGAAGTACAGAGAGTGAAGTACAGAGAGTGAAGTACAGAGAGTGAAGCAGAGGGAGTGAAGTACAGAGAGTGAAGTACAGAGAGTAAAGTACAGAAAGTGAAGTACAGAGAGTGAAGTACAGAGAGTGAAGTACAGAGAGTGAAGAACAGAGAGTAAAGTACAGAAAGTGAAGTACAGAGAGTGAAGTACAGAGAGTGAAGTACAGAGAGTGAAGTACAGAGAGTGAAGTACAGAGAGTGAAGTACAGAGAGTGAAGTACAGAGAGTGAAGTACAGAGAGTGAAGTACAGAGAGTGAAGTACAGAGAGTGAAGTACAGAGAGTGAAGTACAGAGAGTGAAGTACAGAGAGTGAAGTACAGAGAGTGAAGTACAGAGAGTGAAGTACAGAGAGTGAGGTACAGCGAGTGAAGTACAGAGAGTAAAGTACAGAGAGTGAAGTACAGAGAGTGAAGTACAGAGAGTGAAGTACAGAGAGTGAAGTACAGAGAGTAAAGTACAGAGAGTGAAGTACAGAGAGTGAAGTACAGAGAGTGAAGTACAGAGAGTGAAGCAGAGGGAGTGAAGTACAGAGAGTGAAGTACAGAGAGTAAAGTACAGAAAGTGAAGTACAGAGAGTTAAGTACAGAGAGTGAAGTACAGAGAGTGAAGAACAGAGAGTAAAGTACAGAAAGTGAAGTACAGAGAGTGAAGTACAGAGAGTGAAGTACAGAGAGTGAAGTACAGAGAGTGAAGTACAGAGAGTGAAGTACAGAGAGTGAAGTACAGAGAGTGAAGTACAGAGAGTGAAGTACAGAGAGTGAAGTACAGAGAGTGAAGTACAGAGAGTGAAGTACAGAGAGTGAAGTACAGAGAGTGAAGTACAGAGAGTGAAGTACAGAGAGTGAAGAACAGAGAGTGAAGTACAGAGAGTGAAGTACAGAGAGTGAAGTACAGAGAGTGAAGTACAGAGAGTGAAGTACAGAGAGTGAAGCAGAGGGAGTGAAGTACAGAGAGTGAAGTACAGAGAGTAAAGTACAGAAAGTGAAGTACAGAGAGTGAAGTACAGAGAGTGAAGTACAGAGAGTGAAGTACAGAGAGTGAAGTACAGAGAGTGAAGTACAGAGAGTGAAGTACAGAGAGTGAAGTACAGAGAGTGAACTACAGCGAGTGAAGTACAGAGAGTGAAGTACAGAGAGTGAAGTACAGAGAGTGAAGTACAGAGAGTGAAGTACAGAGAGTAAAGTACAGAGAGTGAAGTACAGAGAGTGAAGTACAGAGAGTGAAGTACAGAGAGTTACAGAGAGTGAAGTACAGCGAGTGAAGTACAGAGAGTGAAGTACAGAGAGTGAAGTACAGCGAGTGAAGTACAGAGAGTGAAGTACAGAGAGTGAAGTACAGAGAGTGAACTACAGAGAGTGAAGTACAGAGAGTGAAGTACAGAGAGTGAAGTACAGAGAGTGAAGTACAGAGAGTGAAGTACAGAGAGTGAAGTACAGAGAGTGAACTACAGAGAGTGAAGTACAGAGAGTGAAGTACAGAGAGTGAAGTACAGAGAGTGAAGTACAGAGAGTGAAGTACAGAGAGTGAAGTACAGAGAGTGAAGTACAGAGAGTGAAGTACAGAGAGTGAACTACAGAGAGTGAAGTACAGAGAGTGAAGTACAGAGAGTGAAGTACAGAGAGTGAAGTACAGAGAGTGAAGTACAGAGAGTGAAGTACAGAGAGTGAACTACAGAGAGTGAAGTACAGAGAGTGAAGTACAGAGAGTGAAGTACAGAGAGTGAAGTACAGAGAGTGAAGTACAGAGAGTGAAGTACAGAGAGTGAAGTACAGAGAGTGAAGTACAGAGAGTGAAGTACAGAGAGTGAAGTACAGAGAGTGAAGTACAGAGAGTGAAGTACAGAGAGTGAAGTACAGAGAGTGAAGTACAGAGAGTGAAGTACAGAGAGTGAAGTACAGAGAGTGAAGTACAGAGAGTGAAGTACAGAGAGTGAAGTACAGAGAGTGACGTACAGAGAGTGAAGAACAGAGAGTGAAGTACAGAGAGTGAAGTACAGAGAGTGAAGTACAGAGAGTGAAGTACAGAGAGTGAAGTACAGAGAGTGAAGTACAGAGAGTGAAGTACAGACAGCGCAGACCTGGCGTGGTGAAGGTGGTAGAGATCGTCGTATGATCCTTCAAACTGGACGAGGTAGTCGTTTCAGACGTTTTAGTAGACGTCCGCAATATTGCCGTCGATGTCGATGACGCAGTTGAGGTTGACGTTGACAATGACGTAGCTCGTGTGGCTGTTGTGGTTGGCGTTGTGGTTGGCGTTGTGGTTGGCGTTGTGGTTGGCGTTGTGGTTGTTGGTGTGGTTGTTGGTGTGGTTGTTGGTGTGGTTGTTGGTGTGGTTGTTGGTGTGGTTGTTGGTGTGGTTGTTGGTGTGGTTGTTGTGGTTGGCGTTGTGGTTATTGGTGTGGTTGTTGGTGTGGTTGTTGTGGTGGTTGTTGGTGTGGTGGTTGGGGTGGTTGTTGGTGTGGTTGTTGTGGTGGTTGATGTTGTGGCTGTTGTTGTTGTTGTTGTGGCTGTTGTGGTCGTGCTTGTCGTTACAGTAGACTGTTGCACGGCTGCAGGACATTCTAGCGATGGTGTCGTGTTGTCTGAACTGACCTCTAGATCTGACTTCACCTCAACTGAAACGTTGAATGTGGTTAGATTGTACTCTCAGGCAAAAGTTAATCATGAATAACAAATCAAACACAGTTTCTTTAGTTACATCAGTCAGTAAAAAAAGCCAGCACAGACATTTTAAATATGATATCAAATTTGAAAGTCTTACATTTGAAGCATTCCCGTACAAAGAGAGTGGTGTAATCCTGGTAGTCCATGTCCTGACACACGAAGGGGTCGACACTGAAGATGAGGGTACAGGTCTCCTCGGAGCTGCTGAACTCCGCCCCCCAGCACACGGCCTCCCCCTCCGCCTCCTGGCTGCACGCCTCCTGACACTGAGAGGCCGTCTCCAGGGACCCCATCGTCCTCCTCACGACGCCAGCCCCGTCACACACGTTGTTGTCGTGAATGATGTAGTTGCAGTTGCCTGAGTGACGTACACGCAGATATGTGATAAGAGAGGGATCTGATGAGATAACTAGCTGTAGACCATTGATGGACTGTTTGAGAGGTATACTAGAAGTTGGTGTGATGAAGAAGACAAATATTTTATGGGTGATCAAACTCTTAATTAACTATGAGCGACGTTTCGGTATAAATCCTTATACCGTTACCAAGCTTATATATGCTTGATAACGGTAGAAAGACAAGCGAGTACAGGAAATGTAACAAAATGCAGCAAGACTTAAATTAGTCAGTGATGGAGACTTGCGAGGGAAGTTGGTCCAAACTAGTCCACTGCAACTAGTCTACTTCAACTAGTCTACTCCAGATTTCCCATAGCGTCGCTGTATTATTAAATTCAGTTCAAGTGTTAACAGGTTATGAAGGTTTGGCAGTATACGGACCTGCTGAAAATAGAATGATCTTTATGACCTTAAGCAAAGGTCACCGAACCTCCATAAGAGGCCTTGGTGCAATGACAATATATGGTACTAAGGTTAGGTGTTAGGGTTCTGTTGTGTCGTGACGACTTGGACTTGCCTGTGATCTTTGACCGCAACGTTATGTACAATGTTTGATATTTGATACACCGGATGTGACGTAAACACATCGGAAGAGAAGTCACCCACCTTCAGTGTTGGAGCACACAAATGAGGGGAACTCGCTGTCACATTCCTTCGTCTTCCACCCTCCACTCTGCTTGTCGGCCACTACACACTTCTCGCTCATGGGCTGTCCCGCCTGCCAGTAGGAGGAAGTGTCCAGTGTCTGACAGTTCGACCATCTCCAGTCGGAGGTCAAGTCCTGGTTGGTCAGTCCGATCCAAACGTCCCAGCTGTAGAACCACATACATTTTAATTATGTCGTTTTAACTTATCACATATCCAGTTGACCGTACAAGTATGTACATCATTTCTCAAACTATGTCAGAGAGAGGATAGCAAAATTTGGTCTCAGAATCGAGGGCATAAGTACCTCTATGGGGTTCGAAAGACGCATGCTTTTGTTTTTTACATAGTGTTCCTTCAGTGCACATAGTCTGGGAACTCCATCAGTGAACTTAGCGATTTTATATTCTTAATTGATACTATTTGTTATGTAAACATTTAAGTCCTTAGATTTAGGATATTTAGGAGAAGGATGCGAGAACCAATATGGCGGGGGATGTTGATGACCATCGCTTCTTGTTCAAGTAATAGCCCTCTGATGTGGGATATTACGAACTTAATCTCCATGTATATACGATATGAGTCATATCTGCAGCCTCTAAACTCCGGGGTACAGGGAGTACACAGTATCAGACGAGACAATCCTGGAGCAGATGTGTGATTCATGATATACGCCGGATGTGAGCAGTTGATCACACCGGGGATGGAGGGCATAAACTTATCTTATACTTATACTTATACTCTGAACCTTCGCCTCCAACAGGACTCGCGGATAAAATGTCTTTATATTTTCCGATGCAACGAGGAAACAATGGTAGTAAATGACTAACATCTCACCTATCCCGAGTGAAATAACATGAAATATTAAACAAGATGTGATTGTTAAACACTTATGTCTCCGGATATAAACATCGTTTGGAATTAAAATATCAACGATGAGTAATAACACTCTTTGTGAATGATTAGGGTTAAACGTGACCATGTCCCAGTCTGATTAAAATCGACCTTGTTCCGAGGAATAAAATTGGCAAAATAATATATCTACCGGGATACGAACAGGTTTGGCGTGGAAACCTCCGAACGATATGAGTTCGTATCCCGGTAGATGCACTATTTTGCACATTTTTTCCGCGGAATACCGTCGGTTTTAATCATACTGGACCATGTCCCCCGCTGCAATTAAGAAATTAGCTAAAAGGATGGACACACAGCTTGTACCGAGTGATGACCTTTACATGTTTGATTCCGTTAATTTAATATCGGGCTAAGAACATTTTACAAACTGGTAAAAGTCAAGGTCCCCCAACTCGACTGGTGTGTGCGTATTTCCCAAATAAAGACTTGTACCAAATGTGAGGACTCTAGGTGCAGCGGTTCATGGGATATCATGCTAACAACATTTGACAAAAAAATCTCGTATTGACCTTGAATATGGGGTCAAGGTCACCCAAATCGACTGGTGTCTACGTATTCCCTTAATGAAAACTGGTACCAAATGTGAAGACTCTAGGTACAGCGGTTCATGAGATATCGCGCTAACAAGAAACGAAACGTACGAACGTACGGAGCTGAATACTATATCCCCGCGGCGGCGGCGGGGGAAAAAAATGGTTTCTGTGCCAGGGTCAAGGTCCAATAATTAAAAAAGCATGGCCTCAGATGAAACGTCTCATCACAATGGACGCACATTTGGAGTATCAAAGGCCTATCAGTAACCAATTAAAATGTTAAAGCTTTCGCAAAAAATGCTCCCTAGAGGTAACGAGGTCCAAAATTATGACTTCATCTGGAAGGTTTCATTACAATGGATTCACATATCAAGATCACAAGGTCAAAAAAGAGCCATGGGCTCTGCAGCAGTATTATCTACGGTTGAAGTAATACATTGTTATCAAGAACAAGATATTTAGGTCATGACCACGTTTGGGGTCACAGGGTCACAACAATTCTGGAGCCTTTGGTACTGGAGTGTCTGAACACAACATTTCAGATTTCTCGAGCCTTTCATACCGGAGAAAAGGATGAAAGAGGTTTTTAGGGTCACCAAATCTACCATTCGCCAAGGAGTTTGAAGGCAACATTTCAGCTTTCTATAGAGCCTTTTATACTGGAGAAGAAGATGAAAATAGGTTTTTAGGTCATGACCCCTGTGACCCACATTTGGGACAACAAGGTCACCAAATCTACAATTTAGAATCCCCATTGGCCAATGAATCTGTACACATCATTTCAGCTTTCTAGAGCCTTTGGTACTGGAGAAGAAAATGCAAATATGTTTTTTAGGTCGTGACCACTGTGACCCTATTTGGAGTCAGGGGGTCACCAAATCTACAACTTAGAATCCCCACTGACCAAAAAATCTGCACACAACATTATAGCTTTCTAGACCGTTTGGTACTGGAGAAGAAAATGAAAATAGCTTTATAAAGTCGTGACCCCTGTTATCCTATTTGGGGTCACGGGGTCACCAAATCTACAATAGAATCCCCATTGGCCAAGGAGTCTGCATCTACAATTTCAGTTCATTGCTTCTGAAGGAGAAGAGTTTACGGACGGACGCCGGACGCCATGGAATGCCATAAGCCCAATGAGCTAAAAATCTAATGGTCCTTGACTTTTTGTTGCTCAGTATATAATCTCACCCCGGTGTATTATTATTATTTTTTTTTTTTTATTATTATTTTTTTTGTTGTTGTGGTACATGCACATCACAATTTACAAGTGACATTCTGAGTACAACATATTACAATAACACACACAAATTCTAAGCAATCAAACCCTCCGTTTTGTGTTACAATTTCTGAGGGTTTTCAGTTTAAGAAGGAACAAAGGTAAAGATAGAGTGATGTATTTAATTAGTCAAATAGTAAATGACAAGTTGACCAAAATTTCATAAATTTGGAGTAGTTGCATGTATAATAAGCGTTATATTTGTCGATATTGTAAGTTTTCTTAATGTCATTTTTAATGTAGGTTAAATTTGGTTTCAAGCCGTTTTGTTTTGTTTTGAAAATGGTGTACTTAATGGTTGTGATTATCGTGTTAAGTATTCTGTTCCTATATTCAGGATATTCAAGACAGATGTTTCTTTTTGATAGATTTATGTTTGCTTGCGTACGTGTCTCTATCCATTCTTTTACTTTACTCCAAATATCTTTAACAATTGGGCATTCGAAAAAGAGATGACTTATTGTTTCTATCTCTTCCTCACAGAAGCTGCATATATTTTCGTCTTTATATTTCATCTTATGCATAAGATCAGTTGTCGGGAGAATTCTATGTATTATGGAATATTGAAACCATTTTGTTTTCGAAGACAGATTACACACAAAAGGCATTTTGTTTATTGTGTTCAATTCACTTTCGTTTATTTGGCATTTGAGATCTCTTTCCCACTTTTTTCTGTTTTTGTACCAACTCGGTGTTTTTACTGAATACTGTAATATATCGTAAAATATCCGACATCCTTTTTTTTTACTAGCAATGTTTTCAATAAAATATGGGAATAACGGCATTTCTAGTCTTCTCTCTATTTTAATGTTGAGTTTGACTAAATACACTTTGATTGCATTGATGATACCAGCGTATTCGAGAAAGTTCGTTTTGCATTGGTACATTTGAATTAATTCTATGCAATTATGAAATTTTCCGTTTATATTGATTACGTCGTTTATGAAATGAATGCCCGAGTTTGACATGTGCTTATAATGTATTGTCTTGTTATTTATTCTTACGTTGTCGTTATTCCATATTGGCTGCGAGAGTAATTCAGATTTGGTTTTTGCAAATAACCCCTTTTGCGTAATAAAGCATCCCCATACTTTTAAGACGTCTTTCCAAAAATCGTTTGTTCTTGGTGTACACACCTTTTCGATCAGGGTTGTTGCACTATATTGATAACATTCCCTGTATGTTGGAGATACGTTAGTATAAAAAAGTTTCTTTAATTTTGAGTTGCTATCAGAATTAAAAAGTCTTTTAACCCAACTTATTTTTTGTGAAAAGATTGTATTTCTTATATCAGGAGCTCTAAGGCCACCGTCTTTATAATCACTAGTTATTATGTTCCGTTTTATTTTATCTGGTTTACCTTTCCAAATGAAATTATAACAGAGTTTTTCAAGATCCTTTAAGATGCCATCACTAGGATTTGGAAGTATAGAGAAAATGCTATTTAGTTTAGGTAGGATAAGACTTTTGAAAATTGTTATCCTTCCAAGTGGCGATATATCTCTTCCAAGCCATTGGTTCATAATGATCTTAATCTGTTTAGCTTGTCTTTATAATTTCTCTCTACCATTTCTGCCAAGTTGTATGTGAAAGTTATGCCAAGAATTGTAAATTCTGTTTTCGACCAGTCGAGTTTGAAATATTTGCACAATATCGTCTTAGAGTGTTTTAATGAACCAAACCAAATAACTTGTGTTTTACTTGTATTGATTTTAAGACCTGAGAATGAGGCGTATTGTGTCAGTGTCTGTAGTGTCGCTTGGAGGCATGCTTCAGACCCATCTAAAGTTAAAGAGTTATCGTCCGCAAACTGAGTAATGAGGTATTCACTGTCTCCTATTTTAATTCCTCTTATTTTTATTATTATTACGTATCATGATGCTAAAAATTTCGGCACATATAATAAATAAATATGGCGATAGTGGGTCGTCTTGTCTACATTCACGGGTTATTAAAAAAAAATCTGATTTTAGTGCATGCAGAACTTTCGCTGCGTGCAGTCTACGAACGGGCTGCGAATTTTCCTCCGTACGATCGACGTGCGTGCCCTGTACGCAACCGCACGCACAACGCACCGGCATCGTGCGTTTTTTTCAAGCTTACCCACTCACACTTTCTCTACGAATGACGCACGTCGTTGTACGTGCGTAGTTCGTGCTTACTCGGCACGTCCAAAGTTTAACTATCAAATAATTAAAGAAAACTCACGTCGATCGTACCGAGTAAGCACGTACAACGTACCGAGTAAGCACGTTCCCCAATTTACCCCATGTTTTTGTCGGTAGACAGCACGCAGCTGCACGCACGACGGGTTGTGACAGCCGCTTTAATCCACCCTACGTTTTCAGAAAAACGTAGCGACCGTGGCCTCCCCAAAAAACGTACGAACGAATTGCACGCACGATGGGTTGTGACAGGGGCTTTACGTTCCGACGAGTATTTAATAGTGAAGCCTCTTATCATGATAAGTAAAGTTTCAAAGAAAAGTTGATCGTTAATTTCAATATTAATTATGATATCAAATATATCAACACAGTTTGATTTAAGTTACCCGAGGCAACGAGCACATACGTTTGATCGAGGTCAATGGCGAACTTGAGAACTTCCTGTAGAGTTGCCGTTGTTGGGTTGAATAGTTCACCAAATTTTGTAATGCACGTGTGATGAGCGTTGTTCCATGACGCCCTCTCTGTACTGCGGTATATCGTCGTCATCTGCATGGTATCAGCTGCGTCCACCCCGATATACCACGCGTCGCTGTACAACAGGGTCGCCAGGCTCAGGAGAACGCAGGGTGTCATCTGTGGAGAGTTGTAAGTTGCTAATAATAATTGGGTCATTAATTGTTCAAATAACGGATTGGTATACACCCATCCGCCTATATAAATACTTCTCTAGGGGAAAATAATAATAGGTAACGCAACATTCATCAATAATGAGGAAAGCACGTTCAATAATAAATTTGTAATAGAATGGCAGTATAGACAAAAGTTGATTTAGTTGGAAATTAACAATTAACGTATGCTTTTATGTAAACCTCATTATGACATTTTAGTAAGGGTGACGTGGATCTGAACTCCAAGTTCAGTGAAAGGTCTAGCCTCCCTTGTGGTACTGCTGATCTTTGGATCTCTGGTGTGACGTGGAAGCTTCCGTGTCTTTCAAATAGTAGATTTATTATAAATGAAGGGTTTAGAAAATGACTTTCCATACCATTGGATGCTACCTTTATGCAACTATCAATATTCTACAACTATGTATTACAATATATGTGTCTCTGTTGTGTAGCTTTATAAAAGCTGTATTGTTAATCAAGTCAATCAAAAATGTGTTTATTCAATATAATTTGAATAACATAAGACTTGACATTTGCTGGTTTCCTTTTGGGTCTCATCGTAAAACACTGCACCAATCAGCTAACATTTCCAGAACAACGACACTATCCAGACTATACTATGGTAAGCCCCGAATAATACTCCAATGTAACATCTACGAGGTCATATTGGGTGACAAATTAGACCTTTGGCACCAGACAAGAGTTTGCCAACGACGATTCGTCGTCCTGTCCAGGCATGCATATTGACGATGCGTCGTCCTGTCAAGGCATGCATTGACGATGTGTCGTCCTGTCCAGGCATGCATATTGACGATGCGTCGTCCTGTCCAGGCATGCATTGACGATGTGTCGTCCTGTCAAGGCATGCATTGACGATGTGTCGTCCTGTCCATGCATGCACATTTACGATGCGTCATCCTGTCCAGGCATGCATATTGACGATGCGTCGTCCTGTCCAGGCATGCATACTGACGATGCGTCATCCTGTCCAGGCATGCATTGACGATGTGTCGTCCTGTCCATGCATGCACATTTACGATGCGTCATCCTGTCCAGGCATGCATATTGACGATGCGTCGTCCTGTCCAGGCATGCATACTGACGATGCGTCGTCCTGTCCAGGCATGCATTGACGATGTGTCGTCCTGTCCATGCATGCACATTTACGATGCGTCATCCTGTCCAGGCATGCATATTGACGATGCATCGTCCTGTCCAGGCATGCATTGACGATGTGTCGTCCTGTCCAGGCATGCATTGACGATGTGTCGTCCTGTCCATGCATGCACATTTACGATGCGTCATCCTGTCCAGGCATGCATATTGACGATGCGTCGTCCTGTCCAGGCATGCATTGACGATGTGTCGTCCTGTCCATGCATGCACATTTATGATGCGTCATCCTGTCCAGGCATGCATATTGACGATGCGTCGTCCTGTCCAGGCATGCATTGACGATGTGTCGTCCTGTCCATGCATGCACATTTACGATGCGTCATCCTGTCCAGGCATGCATACTGACGATGTGTCGTCCTGTCCAGGCATGCATTGACGATGTGTCGTCCTGTCCATGCATGCACATTTACGATGCGTCATCCTGTCCAGGCATGCATACTGACGATGCGTCGTCCTGTCCAGGCATGCATACTGACGATGCGTCGTCCTGTCCAGGCATGCATTGACGATGTGTCGTCCTGTCCAAGAATGCACATTTACGATGCGTCATCCTGTCCAGGCATGCATTGACGATGTGTCGTCCTGTCCATGCATGCACATTTACGATGCGTCATCCTGTCCAGGCATGCATATTGACGATGCGTCGTCCTGTCCAGGCATGCATTGACGATGTGTCGTCCTGTCCATGCATGCACATTTACGATGCGTCATCCTGTCCAGGCATGCATACTGACGATGTGTCGTCCTGTCCAGGCATGCATTGACGATGTGTCGTCCTGTCCATGCATGCACATTTACGATGCGTCGTCCTGTCCAGGCATGCATACTGACGATGCGTCGTCCTGTCCAGGCATGCATTGACGATGTGTCGTCCTGTCCATGCATGCACATTTACGATGCGTCGTCCTGTCCAGGCATGCATATTGACGATGCATCGTCCTGTCCAGGCATGCATATTGACGATGCGTCGTCCTGTCCAGGCATGCATAATGACGATGCATCGTCCTGTCCAAGCATGCATATTGACGATGTGTCGTCCTGTCCAGGCATGCATAATGACGATGCGTCGTCCTGTCCAGGCATGCATATTGACGATGCGTCGTCCTGTCCAGGCATGCATATTGACGATGCGTCGTCCTGTCCAGGCATGCATAATGACGATGTGTCGTCCTGTCCAGGCATGCATTGACGATGTGTCGTCCTGTCCATGCATGCACATTTACGATGCGTCATCCTGTCCAGGCATGCATATTGACGATGCGTCGTCCTGTCCAGGCATGCATACTGACGATGCGTCATCCTGTCCAGGCATGCATTGACGATGTGTCGTCCTGTCCATGCATGCACATTTACGATGCGTCATCCTGTCCAGGCATGCATATTGACGATGCGTCGTCCTGTCCAGGCATGCATACTGACGATGCGTCGTTCTGTCCAGGCATGCATTGACGATGTGTCGTCCTGTCCATGCATGCACATTTACGATGCGTCATCCTGTCCAGGCATGCATATTGACGATGCATCGTCCTGTTCAGGCATGCATTGACGATGTGTCGTCCTGTCCAGGCATGCATTGACGATGTGTCGTCCTGTCCATGCATGCACATTTACGATGCGTCATCCTGTCCAGGCATGCATATTGACGATGCGTCGTCCTGTCCAGGCATGCATTGACGATGTGTCGTCCTGTCCATGCATGCACATTTATGATGCGTCATCCTGTCCAGGCATGCATATTGACGATGCGTCGTCCTGTCCAGGCATGCATTGACGATGTGTCGTCCTGTCCATGCATGCACATTTACGATGCGTCATCCTGTCCAGGCATGCATACTGACGATGTGTCGTCCTGTCCAGGCATGCATTGACGATGTGTCGTCCTGTCCATGCATGCACATTTACGATGCGTCATCCTGTCCAGGCATGCATACTGACGATGCGTCGTTCTGTCCAGGCATGCATACTGACGATGCGTCGTCCTGTCCAGGCATGCATTGACGATGTGTCGTCCTGTCCAAGAATGCACATTTACGATGCGTCATCCTGTCCAGGCATGCATTGACGATGTGTCGTCCTGTCCATGCATGCACATTTACGATGCGTCATCCTGTCCAGGCATGCATATTGACGATGCGTCGTCCTGTCCAGGCATGCATTGACGATGTGTCGTCCTGTCCATGCATGCACATTTACGATGCGTCATCCTGTCCAGGCATGCATACTGACGATGTGTCGTCCTGTCCAGGCATGCATTGACGATGTGTCGTCCTGTCCATGCATGCACATTTACGATGCGTCATCCTGTCCAGGCATGCATACTGACGATGCGTCGTCCTGTCCAGGCATGCATACTGACGATGCGTCGTCCTGTCCAGGCATGCATTGACGATGTGTCGTCCTGTCCAAGAATGCACATTTACGATGCGTCATCCTGTCCAGGCATGCATTGACGATGTGTCGTCCTGTCCATGCATGCACATTTACGATGCGTCATCCTGTCCAGGCATGCATACTGACGATGCGTCGTTCTGTCCAGGCATGCATACTGACGATGCGTCGTCCTGTCCAGGCATGCATTGACGATGTGTCGTCCTGTCCAAGAATGCACATTTACGATGCGTCATCCTGTCCAGGCATGCATTGACGATGTGTCGTCCTGTCCATGCATGCACATTTACGATGCGTCATCCTGTCCAGGCATGCATATTGACGATGCGTCGTCCTGTCCAGGCATGCATTGACGATGTGTCGTCCTGTCCATGCATGCACATTTACGATGCGTCATCCTGTCCAGGCATGCATACTGACGATGTGTCGTCCTGTCCAGGCATGCATTGACGATGTGTCGTCCTGTCCATGCATGCACATTTACGATGCGTCATCCTGTCCAGGCATGCATACTGACGATGCGTCGTCCTGTCCAGGCATGCATACTGACGATGCGTCGTCCTGTCCAGGCATGCATTGACGATGTGTCGTCCTGTCCAAGAATGCACATTTACGATGCGTCATCCTGTCCAGGCATGCATTGACGATGTGTCGTCCTGTCCATGCATGCACATTTACGATGCGTCATCCTGTCCAGGCATGCATATTGACGATGCGTCGTCCTGTCCAGGCATGCATTGACGATGTGTCGTCCTGTCCATGCATGCACATTTACGATGCGTCATCCTGTCCAGGCATGCATACTGACGATGTGTCGTCCTGTCCAGGCATGCATTGACGATGTGTCGTCCTGTCCATGCATGCACATTTACGATGCGTCGTCCTGTCCAGGCATGCATACTGACGATGCGTCGTCCTGTCCAGGCATGCATTGACGATGTGTCGTCCTGTCCATGCATGCACATTTACGATGCGTCGTCCTGTCCAGGCATGCATATTGACGATGCATCGTCCTGTCCAGGCATGCATATTGACGATGCGTCGTCCTGTCCAGGCATGCATAATGACGATGCATCGTCCTGTCCAAGCATGCATATTGACGATGTGTCGTCCTGTCCAGGCATGCATAATGACGATGCGTCGTCCTGTCCAGGCATGCATATTGACGATGCGTCGTCCTGTCCAGGCATGCATATTGATGATGCGTCGTCCTGTCCGGGCATGCATAATGACGATGTGTCGTCCTGTCCAGGCATGCATTGACGATGTGTCGTCCTGTCCATGCATGCACATTTACGATGCGTCATCCTGTCCAGGCATGCATATTGACGATGCGTCGTCCTGTCCAGGCATGCATACTGACGATGCGTCATCCTGTCCAGGCATGCATTGACGATGTGTCGTCCTGTCCATGCATGCACATTTACGATGCGTCATCCTGTCCAGGCATGCATATTGACGATGCGTCGTCCTGTCCAGGCATGCATACTGACGATGCGTCGTTCTGTCCAGGCATGCATTGACGATGTGTCGTCCTGTCCATGCATGCACATTTACGATGCGTCATCCTGTCCAGGCATGCATATTGACGATGCATCGTCCTGTCCAGGCATGCATTGACGATGTGTCGTCCTGTCCAGGCATGCATTGACGATGTGTCGTCCTGTCCATGCATGCACATTTACGATGCGTCATCCTGTCCAGGCATGCATATTGACGATGCGTCGTCCTGTCCAGGCATGCATTGACGATGTGTCGTCCTGTCCATGCATGCACATTTATGATGCGTCATCCTGTCCAGGCATGCATATTGACGATGCGTCGTCCTGTCCAGGCATGCATTGACGATGTGTCGTCCTGTCCATGCATGCACATTTACGATGCGTCATCCTGTCCAGGCATGCATACTGACGATGCGTCGTCCTGTCCAGGCATGCATTGACGATGTGTCGTCCTGTCCATGCATGCACATTTACGATGCGTCATCCTGTCCAGGCATGCATACTGACGATGCGTCGTTCTGTCCAGGCATGCATACTGACGATGCGTCGTCCTGTCCAGGCATGCATTGACGATGTGTCGTCCTGTCCAAGAATGCACATTTACGATGCGTCATCCTGTCCAGGCATGCATTGACGATGTGTCGTCCTGTCCATGCATGCACATTTACGATGCGTCATCCTGTCCAGGCATGCATATTGACGATGCGTCGTCCTGTCCAGGCATGCATTGACGATGTGTCGTCCTGTCCATGCATGCACATTTACGATGCGTCATCCTGTCCAGGCATGCATACTGACGATGTGTCGTCCTGTCCAGGCATGCATTGACGATGTGTCGTCCTGTCCATGCATGCACATTTACGATGCGTCGTCCTGTCCAGGCATGCATACTGACGATGCGTCGTCCTGTCCAGGCATGCATATTGACGATGCGTCGTCCTGTCCAGGCATGCATAATGACGATGTGTCGTCCTGTCCAGGCATGCATACTGACAATGCGTCGTCCTGTCCAGGCATGCATATTGACGATGCGTCGTCCTGTCCAGGCATGCATACTGACGATGCGTCGTCCTGTCCAGGCATGCATTGACGATGTGTCGTCCTGTCCAGGCATGCATATTGACGATGCGTCGTCCTGTCCGGGCATGCATAATGACGATGTGTCGTCCTGTCCAGGCATGCATAATGACGATGCGTCGTCCTGTCCAGGCATGCATAATGACGATGCGTCGTCCTGTCCAGGCATGCATAATGACGATGCGTCGTCCTGTCCAGGCATGCATAATGACGATGTGTCGTCCTGTCCAGGCATGCATAATGACGATGTGTCGTCCTGTCCAGGCATGCATAATGACGATGTGTCGTCCTGTCCAGGCATGCATAATGACGATGCGTCGTCCTGTCCAGGCATGCATAATGACGATGCGTCGTCCAGTCCAGGCATGCATAATGACGATGCGTCATCCAGTCCAGGCATGCATAATGACGATGCGTCGTCCTGTCCAGGCATGCATTGACGATGTGTCGTCCTGTCCATGCATGCACATTTACGATGCATCGTCCTGTCCAGGCATGCATATTGACGATGCGTCGTCCTGTCCAGGCATGCATAATGACGATGCGTCGTCCTGTCCAGGCATGCATAAAGATGATGCGTCGTCCTGTCCAGGCATGCATAATGACGATGGGTCGTCCTGTCCAGGCATGCATAATGACGATGCGTCGTCCTGTCCAGGCATGCATAATGACGATGCGTCGTCCAGTCCAGGCATGCATAATGACGATGCGTCGTCCTGTCCAGGCATGCATTGACGATGTGTCGTCCTGTCCATGCATGCACATTTACGATGCGTCGTCCTGTCCAGGCATGCATGTTGACGATGCATCGTCCTGTCCAGGCATGCATATTGACGATGCGTCGTCCTGTCCAGGCATGCATAATGACGATGCGTCGTCCTGTCCAGGCATGAATAATGACCATGCGTCGTCCAGTCCAGGCATGCATAATGACGATGCGTCGTCCTGTCCAGGCATGCATATTGACGATGCGTCGTCCTGTCCAGGCATGCATAATGACGATGTGTCGTCCTGTCCAGGCATGCATAATGACGATGCGTCATCCTGTCCAGGCATGCATAATGACGATGCGTCGTCCTGTCCAGGCATGCATAATGACGATGTGTCGTCCTGTCCAGGCATGCATAATGACGATGTGTCGTCCTGTCCAGGCATGCATAATGACGATGCGTCGTCCTGTCCAGGCATGCATTGACGATGCGTCGTCCTGTCCAGGCATGCATAATGACGATGTGTCGTCCTGTCCAGGCATGCATAATGACGATGCGTCGTCCTGTCCAGGCATGCATAATGACGATGCGTCGTCCTGTCCAGGCATGCATAATGACGATGCGTCGTCCTGTCCAGGCATGCATAATGACGATGCGTCGTCCTGTCCAGGCATGCATAATGACGATGCGTCGTCCTGTCCAGGCATGCATAATGACGATGTGTCGTCCTGTCCAGGCATGCATAATGACGATGTGTCGTCCTGTCCAGGCATGCATAATGACGATGCGTCGTCCTGTCCAGGCATGCATTGACGATGCGTCGTCCTGTCCAGGCATGCATAATGACGATGTGTCGTCCTGTCCAGGCATGCATAATGATGATGCGTCGTCCTGTCCAGGCATGCATAATGACGATGCGTCGTCCTGTCCAGGCATGCATAATGACGATGCGTCGTCCTGTCCAGGCATGCATAATGACGATGAGTCGTCCTGTCCAGGCATGCATAATGACGATGCGTCATCCTGTCCAGGCATGCATAATGACGATGCGTCGTCCTGTCCAGGCATGCATAATGACGATGCGTCGTCCAGTCCAGGCATGCATAATGACGATGCGTCGTCCTGTCCAGGCATGCATAATGACGATGTGTCGTCCTGTCCAGGCATGCATATTGACGATGCGTCGTCCTGTCCAGGCATGCATAATGACGATGTGTCGTCCTGTCAAGGCATGCATAATGACGATGCGTCATCCTGTCCAGGCATGCATAATGACGATGCGTCGTCCAGTCCATGCATGCATAATGACGATGTGTCGTCCTGTCCAGGCATGCATAATGACGATGCGTCGTCCTGTCCAGGCATGCATATTGACGATGCGTCGTCCTGTCCAGGCATGCATAATGACGATACGTCTTTTAAAGTTGCTACCTGTTTCTATCTATCACTATTTCATACTATTAGTAATTTGTATTGTTTTATCATATAGGTATCCGTTCGTGCACACACGTCCCTTAGACGAGGTGAGGGAATTTATATTGGTGTAACATCAATGTATTTGTATGAGCTATGTAATTTATGGTAATATGTGTACTATTGATGTATTGTAATAAGTTTAGCATAACTCTTATCATTATTTACAAAGTATTAATTGTTTATAATCACAATTAATGTATTACAATCACAATGTCATGTATGTAACTATAAGACATATTCTGTGCAAGTGTGTTCATGTGCTTTAGTACAAATGTATGTACATTGTATACTTATCTTATTATCATTTTACTTTAAGGGCATCGATCAGTATTGGAATCAATATTTGAGTCTTCGAGATGAAATAAACCCCATTGAAACAAGCAGCCTATTGTGTTTTCGATATCACATAAGACCTCTGCGACACATGCATGCATAATGACGATGCGTCGTCCTGTCCAGGCATGCATAATGACGATGTGTCGTCCTGTCCAGGCATGCATAATGACGATGCGTCGTCCTGTCCAGGCATGCATAATGACGATGCGTCGTCCTGTCCAGGCATGCATAATGACGATGCGTCGTCCTGTCCAGGCATGAATAATGATCATGCGTCGTCCAGTCCAGGCATGCATAATGACGATGCGTCGTCCTGTCCAGGCATGCATAATGACGATGCGTCGTCCTGTCCAGGCATGCATAATGACGATGTGTCGTCCTGTCCAGGCATGCATAATGACGATGCGTCGTCCTGTCCAGGCATGCATTGACGATGCGTCGTCCTGTCCAGGCATGCATAATGACGATGTGTCGTCCTGTCCAGGCATGCATAATGACGATGCGTCATCCTGTCCAGGCATGCATAATGACGATGCGTCGTCCTGTCCAGGCATGCATAATGACGATGTGTCGTCCTGTCCAGGCATGCATAATGACGATGCGTCGTCCTGTCCAGGCATGCATAATGACGATGCGTCGTCCTGTCCAGGCATGCATAATGACGATGCGTCGTCCTGTCCAGGCATGCATAATGACGATGTGTCGTCCTGTCCAGGCATGCATAATGACGATGCGTCATCCTGTCCAGGCATGCATTGACGATGCGTCGTCCTGTCCAGGCATGCATAATGACGATGCGTCGTCCTGTCCAGGCATGCATAATGACGATGCGTCGTCCTGTCCAGGCATGCATAATGACGATGCGTCGTCCTGTCCAGGCATGCATAATGAGGATGTGTCGTCCTGTCCAGGCATGCATAATGACGATGCGTCGTCCTGTCCAGGCATGCATAATGACGATGCGTCGTCCTGTCCAGGCATGCATAATGACGATGCGTCGTCCTGTCCAGGCATGCATAATGACGATGTGTCGTCCTGTCCAGGCATGCATAATGACGATGCGTCGTCCTGTCCAGGCATGCATTGACGATGCGTCGTCCTGTCCAGGCATGCATAATGACGATGTGTCGTCCTGTCCAGGCATGCATAATGACGATGCGTCGTCCTGTCCAGGCATGCATAATGACGATGCGTCGTCCTGTCCAGGCATGCATAATGACGATGCGTCGTCCTGTCCAGGCATGCATAATGACGATGTGTCGTCCTGTCCAGGCATGCATAATGACGATGCGTCATCCTGTCCAGGCATGCATAATGACGATGCGTCGTCCTGTCCAGGCATGCATAATGACGATGCGTCGTCCAGTCCAAGCATGCATAATGACGATGCGTCGTCCTGTCCAGGCATGCATAATGACGATGTGTCGTCCTGTCCAGGCATGTATATTGACGATGCGTCGTCCTGTCCAGGCATGCATAATGACGATGCGTCGTCCAGTCCATGCATGCATAATGACGATGTGTCGTCCTGTCCAGGCATGCATAATGACGATGCGTCGTCCTGTCCAGGCATGCATATTGACGATGCGTCGTCCTGTCCAGGCATGCATAATGACGATACGTCTTTTAAAGTTGCTACCTGTTTCTATCTATCACTATTTCATACTATTAGTAATTTGTATTGTTTTATCATATAGGTATCCGTTCGTGCACACACGTCCCTTAGACGAGGTGAGGGAATTTATATTGGTGTAACATCAATGTATTTGTATGAGCTATGTAATTTATGGTAATATGTGTACTATTGATGTATTGTAATAAGTTTAGCATAACTCTTATCATTATTTACAAAGTATTAATTGTTTATAATCACAATTAATGTATTACAATCACAATGTCATGTATGTAACTATAAGACATATTCTGTGCAAGTGTGTTCATGTGCTTTAGTACAAATGTATGTACATTGTATACTTATCTTATTATCATTTTACTTTAAGGGCATCGATCAGTATTGGAATCAATATTTGAGTCTTCAAATGAAATAAACCCCATTGAAACACGCAGCCTATTGTGTTTTCGATATCACATAAGACCTCTGCGACACATGCATGCATAATGACGATGCGTCGTCCTGTCCAGGCATGCATAATGACGATGCGTCGTCCAGTCCATGCATGCATAATGACGATGTGTCGTCCAGTCCAAGCATGCATAATGACGATGTGTCGTCCTGTCCAGGCATGCATAATGACGATGTGTCGTCCAGTCCAAGCATGCATAATGACGATGTGTCGTCCAGTCCAAGCATGCATAATGACGATGTGTCGTCCAGTCCAAGCATGCATAATGACGATGTGTCGTCCAGTCCAAGCATGCATAATGACGATGTGTCGTCCTGTCCAGGCATGCATAATGACGATGCGTCGTCCAGTCCAGGCATGCATAATGACGATGTGTCGTCCAGTCCAAGCATGCATAATGACGATGTGTCGTCCTGTCCAGGCATGCATAATGACGATGTGTCG
This sequence comes from Gibbula magus, assembly GCA_936450465.1. Lineage (NCBI taxonomy): Eukaryota > Metazoa > Mollusca > Gastropoda > Trochida > Trochidae > Gibbula > Gibbula magus. Next base: position 79,010,805 of record OW388296.1, read on the forward strand.
TCCAGTCCAAGCATGCATAATGACGATGTGTCGTCCAGTCCAAGCATGCATAATGACGATGTGTCGTCCAGTCCAAGCATGCATAATGACGATGTGTCGTCCAGTCCAGGCATGCATAATGACGATGCGTCGTCCTGTCCAGGCATGCATAATGACGATGTGTCGTCCAGTCCAAGCATGCATACTGACGATGCGTCGTCCAGTCCATGCATGCATAATGACGATGCGTAGTCCAGTCCATGCATGCATAATGACGATGTGTCGTCCAGTCCAGGCACGCATATTGACGATGTGTCGTCCAGTCCAAGCATGCATACTGACGATGCGTCGTCCAGTCCATGCATGCATAATGACGATGCGTCGTCCAGTCCAAGCATGCATATTGACGATGCGTCGTCCTGTCCAGGCATGCATATTGACGATGCGTCGTCCTGTCCAAGCATGCATATTGACGATGCATCGTCCTGTCCAGGCACGCATTTGTGAACTCTTTTGGAACCAAAGTTACTTTAGATAATGATTGCTGCTCTTTCACATGCGGGAAGATGTTTGTTTTGCGCTATAAACACTACCAGTTAAGTTTTCCTCAGGGTTATTTCGAAGTTGTTGTAAAGTGTATTTTAGTTGCAGCAGTTAATATACGAGGGGCTATAAACAAAGTTTTGAACCTCCCACAGTAAGAGTAAGATATTTGGGTACATACTCTTTATTTTTCAACGAAGTCCCCCTTCGACTCCACACAAGTGTTCCATTCAGACACGTTGATACGAAATCCGTAGAACTGTAAATCAGGGTCGTGTTCAAGAGAGTTTCAAAGTAAACGCTCAATTAGCTCAATGTAGCGCTACGTAGCAAGGCGAGCAAACATCGAGGACTTGCACCGTGTCGTTCAGGAGAGTATGAGCGCTATGGGTCTTCTTCCAAGCTCTCTACAGTAGCAGTACACATGCACGTAGGTTCATCATCATCACTAAATCTGCTGCACTGCAGGTGATTGTGTATCCTGAGAAAGACTTGAAAATCACTGGGCCAGACCAAGGGATTGGGGATGGCGAAGGAGTAAGAATTAAGCCATGCCACACTCATGCACAGCTTACACGCTAACTTGGCTGGTGTATACTGGCGCGTTGTCATGGTGAAGAAGTGTCCTACGACGTGTCTCCTCGACGGATCGCGCACCTGCATCAGAAACGTAAGTTACGTAACTTCCCTCATTCGTGGCTGTCCAATGAGACAATTAGTCAATATGGTAACTCATTTGCTGTCCCAGGAAATAATTGTCACAACCGTATTGGTGGTTGTAACGTGATTCCACTCAATCGTTTTTATTTCATTATGATACAAGGTTTCATCATATGTTACAACCCTAAGGCAAATCCCCTGGGCTGTCGTTGTTCCGAGTTAGTATAAAGGCTCCACTGACGCTAACTCTGGATAGCTTCTTTCCATCAGAAAACATCCTTGGACACCTTGCCTTGCGCTAGTAACATTTGTTATGAAGTATGCCATGTGTGGATCCGTTTGAAAGACCTCCTTCTTCTTCTAACGGGTTGATAGTGATGTGGCGATTTTCCATCAATAGTCGATGCACAGTGGCAGAGTTTTCCGGATTGGTACAGGTGGATGGTCAAGCTGACCAGGGGTCATCTTCCAAACTCACTCTGCTACGTTGGAATTCCTTCACCAAGCATTTGGCCATTGCACTAGAAGCGGGGCGCTCAATCGCTCTTCAGCTCTGCAATCTGACCATTCAGGACTAGAAACTTTATTACCGCTCCACCTCAACCCGGCCAGCTGTACGATTCTATCTGAGTTCAGTAGGTATTACGTTGAAAACACGTTGAAGGTGTTAAACAGTTTACTACCCAACCAAGAAAATTGTGCGAGACTAAAATCTGTTTGATATCCCCTCGTATAACAAGCCACCTATTGAGAGGCGTGCGCCGGACTAAGGGAGATAGGGACAGACATACAGACAGATCTTTATTTATTAAATACACCTCGTACATTAAGAAAAAAAAAAAATTTAGAGCCATTGGCTCCGTAGCTCATCAGGTTTTAAAATAAACTAAATAAATTTCAAAATGTAAATTTTCTATGAGAATGTATCACAGGTATAACAAATTTCGAGCATTCAAGTCCTTGAGGAAAAGATGAAAACATGTATTTTAGGTCGTGACCTATGTGACCCATATTTGGGGTCACCAAACCTACAATTGAAAAACCCGATTGGCCAAGACATTTAAACTTTCTAGGACTTTTTGTACTGGGGGAGAAGATAAATATAGGTTTGTATAGATCATGGCCTCTGTGACCCATATATGGCTTCACGGGATCACCATTCAAATCTACAATTGAAAATCCCCATTGGCCAAGGAGTATGTACACGACATTTAAGCTTTCTAGACCCTTTGGTACTGGAGAAAAAGATTAAAATATTTCTTTTTAGGTCGTGACCAAATCTTCAATTTAGAATCTCCATTGGCCAAGGAGTCTGCACATACAATTTCAATTCTTTAGAGTCATTGGTTCTCGATAAGAAGTCGAAAAACCGAAAGGTTTACGCCATGCCTTTCAGGCCTGATGAGCTGATAACCTGGAAGAACGTTGATTAAACGTGAGTGGTATGAGTCCATTTAGTTCTTAATAACGTTGAATGCATAAACGTACTTATCGAACAAAGAGGTAGCTCTTGACATTTATGTGAGTTTTCCAAAGATAGTCACTTTTATTTAACATGGTGGTGATACATGTCAATACAATGAACTGTTTATAAAACGGTGGAGTATCGTCCCATGAGAAGCACGTTGTTCTATCTCCACTTTTAGTCGTAACTGAATTAGGGTGTTCGGAGTACTTCTACTGTCGACTTTCTGCTAAGTTTCATAGCGGGATATAGCTTATAAAATGGTTTTCTTGGTTCTAACATAAACCATAAACCACATAAACCAGCTTGGAACTAATGATATCTTCAAAATTTACGGCTATTTTCCTCCTTTACACGCTTATTTCAGGTCAAATATCGATAAACTAATATCAAATCCCTTGCTTTGATATTCTTTACAAACAGAATATATACAAACTGTGTGTACAAAAATACCAGTTAGAACAATCTGGAACTAAACTACGTTTTTTAGAAAGATGAGATAAATGTTCTATGTCCAAACAGAAATACGAATGTTTACATTGTTTTATCAGTGAATATCAGTAAATTGGTTTACATTACGGACGCAATTTTACATATGCCTACAAAATGTTATTGAATTCAAATGAGTATTACACATATTATGAGCATTAGAACTTCAGAACTGTAGCTCCAAAACTACGTTTCTGGAGTTGACACAACGTGGTTCTCGTGGGACGATATATGCGTGCGCCACAATGTAACACGTTACTGATATATGCGTGCGCCACAATGTAACACGTTACTGATATATGCGTGCGCCACAATGTAACACGTTAATGATATATGCGTGCGCCACAATGTAACACGTTACTGATATATGCCTGCGCCACAATGTAACACGTTACTGATATATGCGTGCGCCACAATGTAACACGTTACTGATATATGCCTGCGCCACAATGTAACACGTTACTGATATATGCCTGCGCCACAATGTAACACGTTACTGATATATGCCTGCGCTACAATGTAACACGTTACTGATATATGCCTGCGCCACAATGTAACACGTTACTGATATATGCCTGCGCCACAATGTAACACGTTACTGATATATGCCTGCGCCACAATGTAACACGTTACTGATATATGCCTGCGCCACAATGTAACACGTTACTGATATATGCCTGCACAACAATGTAACACGTTACTGATATATGCGTTCGCCACAATGTAACACGTTAATGATATATGCGTGCGCCACAATGTAACACGTTACTGATATATGCGTGCGCCACAATGTAACACGTTACTGATATATGCGTGCGCCACAATGTAACACGTTACTGATATATGCGTGCGCCACAATGTAACACGTTACTGATATATGCCTGCGCCACAATGTAACACGTTACTGATATATGCCTGCGCCACAATGTAACACGTTACTGATATATGCCTGCGCCACAATGTAACACGTTACTGATATATGCGTGCGCCACAATGTAACACGTTACTGATATATGCCTGCGCCACAATGTAACACGTTACTGATATATGCCTGCGCCACAATGTAACACGTTACTGATATATGCGTGCGCCACAATGTAACACGTTACTGATATATGCCTGCGCCACAATGTAACACGTTACTGATATATGCCTGCGCCACAATGTAACACGTTACTGATATATGCCTGCGCCACAATGTAACACGTTACTGATATATGCCTGCGCCACAATGTAACACGTTACTGATATATGCCTGCGCCACAATGTAACACGTTACTGATATATGTGTGCGCCACAATGTAACACGTTACTGATATATGCCTGCGCCACAATGTAACACGTTACTGATATATGCCTGCGCCACAATGTAACACGTTACTGATATATGCCTGCGCCACGATGTAACACGTTACTGATATATGCCTGCGCCACAATGTAACACGTTACTGATATATGTGTGCGCCACAATGTAACACGTTACTGATATATGCGTGCGCCACAATGTAACACGTTACTCTGATGTGGGTGTACGGACAGCAAGGAGACTTCAATTACTGAACTGAAACAGTCGTCGTCTTGTGGTATCCAGCTTTTGACGCCGAGTTTCTCTTATGTTGGAAATGCGATACCATCACCACCTGGTGTGACGATATATGGATCTACTTGGTGTGACGATATATGGATCTACTTGGTGTGACGATATATGGATCTACTTGGTGTGACGATATATGGATCTACTTGGTGTGACGATATATGGATCTACTTGGTGTGACGATATATTGATCTACTTGGGCCGATTGTTTACTAACAATAACATAAACTATATGAGAAACTCGGTGTTATGTTTATAATTATTTTGATATCTTGAAGCTGCCACACACCCGGACATTGGACATTTTGTGGAAGGTAAGGACATAACAGATTGTGATACATGGTGAGGAAACTCAACCAGGATTAACATGCAGGAGAATGGTATACAATGGGGATTTGCAATACAAACACGATTTTGTTATTTCCTTACATTCTACATGATGAAGGAGTGAGTATATTTATACCCCACTTCCGGTCTCGTTGCTATGGTTTCTTTTGTTACAAGTGTAGGTGTATTAGCCGATACACCTACAATTTTTCTGATATACCTATACTTTTTCTGATATACCTACACTTTTTCTAATATACCTACACTTTTTAACAACTGAGAAACAATGTAGTCAATTTTCTAAATTTCCAAATTCTAAGTGATGATACTTTATAAAATGTCAGATTATAAATGAACATATAAGGAACCTGGGATCGAACCCGTGTCCTGTTGCTTTCTGGCCGAACGACCTGACCATTACACCACGAAGCAAGTTGAAACTTCTTATAATGCGTGAAATAATATCACAAATTTATGTTTTTCTTTTTATATAAGAATGTAATTTAATTTTGGGTGCAAAATGTCTTAACATACTGAAAGTTGTTTCTCCTTTCTCTAAACTTTGGCCACGTTGACATTAGCCATGCTGTTTATAGTGTTAGATGTACATTTCAGCAAGATGCGCGTGCATCTGCGTTGACAATGCCGTCATTGGGGCATATCAATTAGATTTCGAGCCCCAAACCATACAACGCAGCACGGACTGCGTTGTCACAGACGACGCCGTATTTGGGTTGTGCGTTTCATGCACAAGCTTGTTTACAGATGTGTTTTTTAAAGAAATATTATGAAATAGTATCCGCTTACACTCGACCGTAAGTGAGGTATAAGACAGATATACCCATACTTTTCCTCGTGTATCAAATGATACCCTACACTTTTCCCCGTTAGAGCCTTACTCGGCTCCGCCTCGTAAGTGCCCCACGGGGAAAAGTGTAGGGTACCATTCGATACACGAGGAAAAGTATGGGTATATCTCTCACATATACCCCGAAACGTCGTGTATTTTCACATTAAAGAAGTTGTTATCCAGGAAATATGTCTGTTCGTATGTATGTCACTTCTAAATGCCCCATCAGAGACCCGGATCAATCTTCTGTAATAATATGTCTACTATGAATATTCAAAGTGCTCTGCCTCCATAAAATCAACACATAGTAGAAATAACGTTCCCTTCTGCTATCAAAACAAACTCAAACCTTCCCAAATGCCTTTGGACCTTTTTTTTTTTTTAAAAAAACCCAAAAAACAATACAGCAATATACACTTGCATCAATATTGAAATGTGAATCCACACAAAGAGGAAAGAGACCTACCTTAACTACACGCAGATCCGTCTGATCCACCGGACCAGGACATTTATACACCTCAGTGTTTCATTTACATCGATATTTCATATTATTTATCTGTGTTGTAACTGGCTTCAGTGTAAACACGAGCGTTACATTTCATACATCTTTACTGGAGAAAAAACACAAGAAATGCTCTGCAGATGAGATGAAAATGTTGTTTGCACAGTTTCCTATCGCGACTTGACTAACACTCTGTCCCTCTGCCTTACATCCTGGTAACCAGACCTCTTTGTTTCGCTCGCTAGACTTTGAAAACTAACCTGGTTTCCAGGATGTCTGCTACTGTTTGTCCAGGACTACAGACGGAGATGAAGCAAACCGACTCTACTCTTGGTTCTCATTCAACCCACAATCAAAGGCTCTCGAGCTGGAGAGAGCGTTAAAGCATTTGTTTAATCACTTGAATGCGTGTATCTTCTATAGACGACCTCCACTGATATCAGAGTGCTTACTGACGGAGAATCTCAGCGCGAGAAGTTGCCACGAAGAGATGTAAACCTGAACGGCGGGTTCGATTCTATTGTTAAATTTTTTCAAGGGATCTATTTTCATATGATTGAAAAGAAACGAAGCTTGGTCATAATTGATTATTTTGTAAGTGTTTTAATATATTTCAAGACATGTTCACTTGATCAGCCCCGTGTTCAAGTTCGCTAGATCTAGCCCAGAGTATGAAAGTGGAGCGATGTCACACGTGCTGCCGATGCATTTAACTGGTAGCGGGTTGTCGCCATCCTATCTCGGGGTAAATCCACGTTCATACCCTGGGGTTCAACCCTACCAAATATAGCGACCTGTGGCATAGAAGATTTTAGCGGGGGTTTAACCCAGAGTATGAACGTGGAGCGAAGCGTATACGTTTTCTCCTGAGACAGGGTGAGTTCTCGCTCGCGCTAGCGCTCTTGAACACAGGGCCCGGCTGGGGTCAACATTGTCTCTGTTCATGTTGGTACGTCCTCCCTGTTGCGAGGAGTAGACGTGATATTGTTGAAGCTTGAAGGATTTTCCTGATAGTTTGAAGTCTGATACTTATCACTGGTAGGGAACTTGGTTACAGTGAAGGTGGAGTATTTGTAAGTATTGCGACAGAGTCCTTGTGATATGTAACAGAGTCTTTGTGATATGTAACAGAGTCTTTGTCATTTGTCACAGAGTCTTTGCATTGTTGTACAGGGATTTCGCATTTTGACACGATTACATGAAAATAATTAACTTGCCACATCAAGACTCAATGTTATCTTTAATCATCTGTATTCTCTTTGAAAAGCAAATCTAATGCATAGCTGTAATTAAATCCCAAACTGCAATTAAAGTCATTTTCATGAGAAATATGAGTTAATCAGTAGTAATAATAACATTCAACAATAGAAAAATATAAAGTAAATATCCTGCAAGATTACCAGTAGATTTCCGTCACAGGGATGTATGTTAAACTAAACAAACATATTTCATAAATGTCAGTTTTTGTCACTGGTAACGGAGAATTTGTGATGGAAATATGATGGTAACGGAACATTCTTATATTATTTCCTTAAAAATCAATACGTCCATGCATTGTTAATCAACATTTCGTTAGCAAATACCTCATTTAATATCCATTCACCATATGAACAAATGTCTATATTGATATACCCCTCAAATATGAAAGTACAAACTTTTAACTGAGATGTGGACAATATTGTGCACAAAACAAAGTATAAAACAAACCAATATATATTACCCTATATTGACAAAGCCCCGAAATTGTATACATTTTAAAAGAACGTGAACTCACAAAAAGTTATTTGCAGACATAGTTGACACTATCATAATGCCAATGTTGTTGTACCGATGATCTGATAGAGGTATATGAGACATTGGTTTATGCGTACCCGTACCCGTACCCGTACCCGTATGCGTACTAATTGTCATCTACACAGAGGGGCCAGAAGAAATGATACCAAATTGTCAACAGGAACAAACATTCGATATTGAACGTCTGTGATGAATATTTATCTCGTAAAGAGATATAATATCTCCATTCATGGCAGTATGGCATTGCTTCATCCACACATGGGGTGCTGAACTTGCTTCATCCACACATGGGGTGCTGAACTTGCTGTTTCAAAGGGCTTTCTTTTTACGTATTTTTTGTTATTTTAGTTACACTTTTATGAAAGATGGAAATCATGTCAGTACAAGATGTTGTCGTCACAATGTTCCTTCTCAAAACATGCCAGGAAGACCTAGTTCATGCAACCTCCCATCTCTCCAGATTAAGATTTCATATCGAAGGATTTCAATTCTTTTTACAAATGTTTTTAGTTGGCTTAAAGAGACAAGATATAACTATGTTTCAGTCGTATCTATCCTCTTGGATTAAACTATATTGCATTTGTGTTGGTTTCTTTGTAAAAATTGTCAGTCCCTGTAGTTTTGTTCCAGTTTGTTTATAAACCGCATTTCGACAAGCACACATGTATATGTAATTCAGATGACTTTTTTTATTATCTATAGAAAGGTGGTCGTTTTATAATGCTGTGCATTATTTTTTGTTATGGTAAACTGTTGATCTTGCTCTGCAGTGTTAGATCTGATGAAGGTCAAACGAAATGAGTATTCCCTGTGTATAAATATGTTTTGTTTTGTGAATATCTGCATAATGTTTTGACAATAATTATTTCTGTTTTAAGTTATATCATCTCTTTAAACAATCGCAGACTGACCGATATATTGACGAACTGCTTTCACACGCTGGGGTCATAAGGAGGTGCGAGTTGTTGAACAAATACTGAGGTAAATTGCCATTGAACGAAGGACTTAAAGGTGCATCCATTGTGTTTCATAAAATTTTATTTGGCTTTAATACGTTCCAACTCACCACATGTGCTGTCTACAGTACAAATACATTCACTCAGTTGCATATTTATCCCTAATCGCCAAATATATCTTAATTACTAGTTTCCAATTAAAATTGAGTAACATCATTTTACATATGCAGAAACCGAAACTGCGGGTCCCATTTACATGCACAGAAGTTATAAGACCTATTACACATTATCAACTCAAATTTGTCTTTTTGGCTGCGATAAATAAGATTCCAAAATTACGTTTGACTGATGGATTCGCGCCACACGCTGTGCATTGTCCGGTTTTCGATCAAAATCACTATTTTTACCTTCATATCGTCAGTATGCGAAGTCTACTATCATCAAAATGGTAGTTTTCGGTAACAGTCGGTACTTCTCGATAAAGTAGCACCATTTATAACGTTTGCAATATGTGACCCCCAAAGACTCAATGGATGTACCTTTAATAAGATTCGAGATAAATCTTTCTACAAAATAATACAAAATTAAGCAATTTCCTGAAATGTTGTGTGTGTCGCATCTCTAGCATACATGGATTCCAAGAATGGTTGCCTTATAACGCATAATTTGCATAAAAAAAAACAAGCTGGAGGAATGGACGGCATTTCCATCTCTGTACAAATGGTGATTGCCGTGAAAATAACATTGCTAGTCAGTTGTTTCTTCTGTGGTAAAATTTCATCAATGAGATTTTTCAATGAAGAAAAGTAGTTACGATGATCTTCTGCTTCAAGAAACACGTTCAGTGACACATCTTTATCCAATTCGTAGATCATATTGGCCGAATCAAGCCAATTAACTTTGATTTTATGATTTGAAATAATCTGTGACAATGCACAAATTGTCAGTTACATCAATTTTGTAATCACACATTTTCTGTGACAGATTATAAAATTTCAGGGTAACTGCATCATGATACCTACGTTTTTGTACTGATAAAACGCCGAATGCTTTATGATAAAAGAGGATGAACCCTAATCGGAGCAACATGCTTTGTTTAATAATATACAAATCTATATTCACCCGTTACTTTCAATATACCGATAATTTATGAAAAACTATTAATTTTGTGGCAATTCTGGTTTTACGACATTATCAATGGTTATTTGTTCATCATAAATTTAGTTGTCACTTATGTACATATGTGTTAACTGTGACCTAAATTCTCTGATAACATCGAGTTTGTATATCTGCAACCAATGTATCGGTCCTTACCCTTGACCTACCGATGCTAAAATCACAATAACTCTGTTACATTATGCAAATTTTCCGTCACAAAAATAACAGATACTTCACTCTCACTGTAACCAAGTTCCCTACCAGTGCTTATATACATTGAAGACTGTTATCGTCCCGAGTCATTTGCGAGTCCTTTGAAATATTTCACACGTAGATGAAGTGACAGACAGAAGGACGAGCATACAGAGTGGCAGCGCGGTGATCACATGAATAGCTACAAGTGTATGACGAGTAACCTGTGAATTCACATAGGAAGGAATTAAAAGACAGTTACTGTACACGTCGTCACGTCACGTCAGGACAGGATCTCAACTGGTCAACATCTCAGACAGCAGTGCCGTGTTCAAGATAGGTTTCAAAGTAATCGCTCAAAGAGCGATTACTTTGAAACCTATCTTGAACGCGATTGCTCAATGTAGCGCTACGTAGCAAGGCGAGCAAACTTTGAGGAATTTGCACTGTGTCGTTCAAGAGAGAAGAAGCGCTCATTGAGCGCTACATTGAGCAATTTAAGCGCTCGCTGCTATTGAACGGGGCGCAGATGAACGACCTGGTGACCTCGTGCAGTTTGACCTTTTTGAGCAATTTTATAGATAACGAGCTATTTTCACTAAGGTGGCATGATAACCCTCCAAACATCACTTAAAATTTGAAAAAAATGTCATGGTAACCAACGGTCAGTCGTTATATCTACACTTTGCGACAATGCCACACCACTGTTCTGCTGTAAATTGTTCGAGTAATACTGGGTATCAAGTTTGAATTACAAGTTTCCTTCTGATGTCTCGCTTCACGCCAAATGAACCGATTTTGTTCGAAAGGGACGTTAACACGGTAATGTTTTGTTACGATGAGAGAAGTAGATCGGCAAACCAACCAAGGACTTATGTATCGCTCTCCAAAAAAACATACACGCGACGTATATCTATATCATTTTGTAAATATCGAAAGTACATATAATTAGTTTTATACATTGTGATGATTGTGCATATATTTCGTAAACGAATAGCAACCTGCAATGTGTCCAATGATCAGAATAACGAACCTGTTTTCATCATGAGCTTGATAATCAATGAATATCGTCGTATATCCACTGTAATCGCACAACGGTAAGTTTCTTCAAATGAGTTGATGATGATGATGGTGTGTGTAAAACACGTGTTTAACGTCAGCTTTGACATTAAAGTATTTTCACTGACGGAAAGTCTCACTGACGGCTTTAAATGAGTGACATCGACAAAGAATAATAATCATCCTATTCCTAAATTCCATATTTAATACACAATACTATTTATAAATCTGTAATGTTGTCTCGTTTGTTTGGACAACCAAACGTTCAGTGTATATGAAATACCTACCAGATTACTTAATTTATCAATACGTACACCGCAATGTACATCAATAACGTCCCATGAATGGTGAGTTGGGATAGAGCAGTGTTCCTTCACTTCCTTGATCTATGCGTTATGACAGCAGTCCCGCTGTTCATGGTCACACATATACTGTACATCAGTGCTAAATGAACACCAATTAAGCAAGACCCGGCCGCTGTAACCATATGCAATCGCTAGTTAAATAGTTAAGTATTCCGTTTATCGAAAATTTGGGTTGGTTTGAGGAAGAATTCTGTCTAATATGATCAGGTTAAAAGTTGGGAAAACGCGTTAAATCAAGATTAGCGGCCATAATGAGATCCCTCCACCTACGTCACAGCAAGATACGCTTCAGTGACCACAGCTCCGCCCACTTCCATTGTAGCTCAACACATTCAAAACAGCCGTAAACAAATAATTTACGAGTCGATTAAAAAAATTTAAAGTCTAGTAATTGTCAAATTGAAATCCCTTCTCAACGAATTCCGAAAGTGACCCATGGGTACGACATGTATACTTTAAAGAAAACGAGCCATTTTCACTAAGGTGGCATGATATCCCTCCACACATCATCAAAGATGAACATATCGGAAAATTGACAAAAATCCATCTCCGTGAAATATATACACTTAATTTTTCACAGATTTTTTCGACACAAAATAAGCCGAGAAATTGCACTAATTAGTAAAGGTTTTTTCCAGTTTTCCAAATATTTATCGTCATGTTGCAGATAAAGATTTCTCTAGTGATTGACGTTTTAAGTATATTTTCCACAAATAATTTTGTATTTGAAACACTTACATCTTTGATGGCTCTTTAAAATTCCAAAAAACATGTCATGGTAATCAAATTCGACTGGGTACTGTGTCTGCCCGAGGAGAACATTGGTAACTGGTGTAAGATAATAAGAGAATCTTATATATTCCGCTGACAAGCTGAACATGCAAGCTCACATGCAGTATCGCTTTGGCCTTGAGAATAATATCAAGGTCACCAAATCGTGTCACTCCATCTTCCCTGGTGGGTGCTTCGTACACGATATGAAGAGAATCCAGTGAACGGTCTGATGAGTTGAACTCTGAACGTTTGTCATTTTAAGGTGAGGTGAGTTGGGGTTTATTTAACGCCGCTTTCAATAGTATTTCACTTATATCGCGGCTGCTAGTATTATGACAGGGAGAAAGCATGCAGCGTCATGTGGCTATGCTTTGCGTTGAAACCTGCGAGCAGCGGCAGGAACTAGCGAACCATGGGTGGTACTACGCTGAAATTCAGTGTAGCATTTTACCCAAACCTTACTGCGTGTAGAACGGTTCTCTACTGCAGGATTCGGCAGACGGGATTCGAACCCCGGACCTCTCCTGCCGAACGCGCTAACATCTGCACTATCCCGCCCCCCGTCATTGTAAGTAAGATCTGTACTGCCAAATCTAGATTTACCAGGACTCTATTACATATTTTACAAATATTTGAAAATATTCGATGTCTTATTTTAGAACAACTACATTCCATAAAATAATATTGAAAATGTGTACAAATGCATCTGCAATTACATCCATGATATACCTAGTGTTTTATGAGATCAATGTTAATAATATTATTGTTAGTTTAGTTTACTTTTTGAATCTCTTATCGGAGGGAGTGAAGTGGTGAGTTATTGTTTAACGCCGCTTCGGCAGTATTGCAGCCATAAGCGGCGACCTCTCTTATCGGAGTATGAATAAAGTTTAGTTTTCTTTAACCAAATTGGGCTTTTAACTTTCGTGGGCATACATACGATATTAAACGCTTAATAGAAACATATTCTCTTATTTCTAGTATTAGGTTATTCCAAAACACTTGAAGGAAAAACTAATTCTGTAGAGTTGTGCGGTAATAAGACAAGGACAGATGACAGTGGCGGATCGAGGGGGTCTGTTATTCAGACCTCTCAGCTTCATGGTTTCCTTGCTTCTTTAGTCTCCTTTCTTATCCCTCTCATTGTTGTCAAGTCTGCCTTCCTGTGAACTTATTGTTATTAAAGTATTGGCGAACTGTATGGCAGAGTAAACCCCCTGAGGTAACAAATCAGGCATTGATGGTAGAAGTGTGGACACTGTCGTGGCTCCTCATGTAACACATCAGGCATTTTTGATTGTAGAAGTGTGGACACTGTCGTGGTTCCTCATGTAACAAATCAGGCATTGATGGTAGAAGTGTGGACACTGTCGTGGCTCCTCATGTAACACATCAGGCATTGATGGTAGAAGTGTGGACACTGTCGTGGCTCCTCATGTAACAAATCAGGCATTGATGGTAGAAGTGTGGACACTGTCGTGGCTCCTCATGTAACACATCAGGCATTGATGGTAGAAGTGTGGACACTGTCGTGGCTCCTCATGTAACAAATCAGGCATTGATGGTAGAAGTGTGGACACTGTCGTGGCTCCTCATGTAACAAATCAGGCATTGATGGTAGAAGTGTGGACACTGTCGTGGCTCCTCATGTAACACATCAGGCATTGATGGTAGAAGTGTGGACACTGTCGTGGCTCCTCATGTAACAAATCAGGCATTGATGGTAGAAGTGTGGACACTGTCGTGGCTCCTCATGTAACAAATCAGGCATTGATGGTAGAAGTGTGGACACTGTCGTGGCTCCTCATGTAACACATCAGGCATTGATGGTAGAAGTGCGGACACTGTCGTGGCTCCTCATGTAACAAATCAGGCATTGATGGTAGAAGTGCGGACACTGTCGTGGCTCCTCATGTAACAAATCAGGCATTGATGGTAGAAGGGTGTGCACTGTCGTGGCTCCTCATGTAACAAATCAGGCATTGATGGTAGAAGTGTGTGCACTGTCGTCGCTCCTCATGTAACAAATCAGGCATTGATGGTAGAAGTGCGGACACTGTCGTGGCTCCTCATGTAACAAATCAGGCATTGATGGTAGAAATGTGGACACTGTCGTGGCTCCTCATGTAACAAATCAGGCATTGATGGTAGAAGTGTGTGCACTGTCGTTGCTCCAAATCTGGGATTCGAATCCAGGCTTCTTGAGAATTGTAGAAAACACAAACAAGAACTTGTCTATACTATTTTTATTTTCATATTCATAATTTTGTTGTTGACATGATGGATAGGTGAGAGGAGACAACAACGTAAGTTTACCAGAAGATCTGTGAGAACAGTTTACAACGGGATGTTTCCCCATCTACTAATACTGCAAATCTTCGAATAATCGCTGAGGGTTTGATAGACACTGGTTGACAAATAATTGCCTGCTTTGAATCACAGACAGGTTAGATCTAGCAAATGTAAAAATGTCAATATTTCCCCTTGTTCAAAGTTCTTCCTGCGTATAGGCATATTCAAACGTTGTTCAAACCTTACCACAAGAATTTTGTTTAAATTTAAAACGTCAAATCATACAAATATTGTGAATTATTGTAATTGTCTGCCTCAAATAATTGCTTGGTCAAATCAGTGTTTGAAACTAATATTCGCTGGGAGGTTATTCACGGATTTAAGGTAATGGAAAACTGTAGAACTTTGTCATTATATAACACAAAACGAACAGGACAGTGAACAAATATTTGTGATAGAATTCAATCATGTGTAGCAAAATACAAAAACATAATTGCAAGAAATGTTTTTCACTATTTTGATTGCCCTGGACTTCCAACTGAAACAGGCCAAGTTCTATGAATTAACAACTTCTTCATTCAATGAATTAACAACTTCTTCATTCAATGAATTAACAACTTCTTCATTCAATGAATTCAACGCTGTAGGTTTTACAATCTGAATGAATTTCAAAGGAGATATATTCAATACCCTGTGATCATATATATATATGTTCAGATGGATTTATACTCATAAATTGTACAAACCCTGGAAACCTTACATCGTCATAAAGCAGGTTATTAGTTCTATACAAAATTCTAAAAGCCTCTCAAGGTAAGCTGTCTATCCTTTATCAGCGATGTACACATGGTTATAGTATTTACTTATTCTAATCAGTGACACCCATAAGACTGCCATGATCAACTGAATTACGTAGAAGAAATTGAAAATACGAACAAATCCATATGGATGCACTTGTACTCTTTAAATGAATCCATAGACATTGAAAACTACTATCATATAATTTCATTAGGGTATAATATTTAAAAAAAAGATATCTAAATTATACGTCAAATTATAACATTCATTCTCAATTATTTTGACATCAGAATTATTCCAAACTAGATATAATGAGATAGATCAATAACAAACATCCACAATGATATTTACAAAAGTAAATGTAAGGAATTGTTATCTTTTATCACATGAACATTAACAACAAGAATAACAAAAACTATGTTACAAAACAAGTCAATCAGATCCCTCCTTCTCCACGCAAGCCATAACTCTTGCCAGTCTCCATCACTGGCTGACTAAAACTTGCAGTATTTCTCTCACTTTTGCGTGCTAAGTAAGTGGAGCGCTGCACCTGAAATGTATAGTGGGCTCATAAACATTAAGGAAATACGGCAAGGTTTAAATCAGCCAGTGATGAAGACAGACAAGAGCTATACCTTGCGTTGGCAAGTTGTCCCCGACATCAGTGGAAAGTGTTGAGCAACAGACTTCTGTCCTTAGCCAAACTATTCTAACATGGAATACAACCACATAGACTCGTTCTTAGACACTTGTTTGACAATAAGAGTTAACTCAAATGCAAAAGCATGTATTACCAAAATATTGTAGATTTGAAATGTTTGAGCTGATGTTTGAAATGGTAGATTAATGAATAATGCCAACATTTGGATGCAAATGATCAAATAAAATAAGTTTATCCATGTAAAGGAAAATAATGCCAATAAATTGTGATGAAAGTACTACACTGTTTTCAGTACAGTACACATCAACATTTATATGTAAATAAGAAAACAAGAGTTTGTGTAGGTCGACCGACATGCCTTGAAGTAGTACATAATATTGAACATAAAAACTCACTAAATATATATAAATACAAAATTAGTAACAGAGGAAATGTACATTATTGATAAATTAGTACAAGAAAAACAATGAATACTACTGTTTAAATGATGACAACCAAAGACTTGTTCAGTGGACATGAAGTGTCGAATACATTGTTACAGTGTAACAGAGAATTAGAGTAACAAACCTATTGATATATCTACATAATACATAAACAATACAAACAAGGTGAGTCGTCCTTTTAGGAGTGTATAAATTGCTGTTAATATTTGCACATGGAGTACATACATGTTGAGTATGGTGACACTAACTACTAGAATTATTAAGTAAATTAATTTACATTCACCAAAAAAAGTATCTGCAGATGAGTTGTTCATATTTGTTTATAATATAGTACCTATTTCATCTATTCATTTTCAACATTTTTAACTATAACAAATACATTATTTCTATAAGAAAAATAATATCAGAAATGTACATTCATCAGAACAATTCATATTTGCTGAGTTTCCATGGGTTACACTGAGTGAGGTTTGACACTAGAGATCGGACGTTCCATCCTAGGGTTTAATACTGACTTAACTTGCAACCGTCAGACTTAACACATAGGAATGATTTCTTAGAAATAAGAATAAAGCCCTTCAAAAACCAACAAGCTGTTTGTATTTGTTAATACATGATGTATATTTTAATGCAACTTGAAAATATATATTTTTGATATGCGGTACATTTATTAAAATATATTCATTAAATCATGATTAATGCGATCATGAAGATGGTGTACCCTATAAATTATTTATATTACTCGATCTATTCTCAGAGACACTTACTCAGGGGTTAGAACATTATTTTCAGTCATTAAGTCATTGCCTTACAACTGTTATTTTCAGTAAGTTATACAGGTCAGTATGAAAATCAAGCTAATTTATCATTTTAAAAGAGGCAATCATCAATTAAGATGTGTTAAGTCTGTGTCCTCAGACTTACAGATTTAAATCCTGTTACTATAATCACGGATCTTCCCAAATACTGCCAACTTTGATCATTTTCTAGCTAACCAATTGAGGGCTTATCCAACTGATTACAGCCACAGTGACACTAGAGATCTCTTTATTAAGTGTCTATTCACATGGAGTAGAAGTGTAAACCATTGGAATGTTTTCATCACCTAACCGCGAGATGACTTTTTGCCGTCTACAATGTTACAAGATGCGTAGTTACATTCAATTGTGATAGATGCATCTGGTGATTACCTGACAGGATTGCCTCCCTCGGCTTGAACTTTCGTTTTCTGCTTTATTCGACATACACTTGACCTGTTTTCAACTGCAGGGTTTGAAAGAATCTCCAGTTATAGCCCAGACTAACACAATTTAGGTTAGCATATGTTGTATCATTTCGATAAACGTTACCATTGGGATAATTTCAGGTAGGTTTTAAACATCGGGATAAGTTCAAGTAGGTTTTTATCCTTACTTCAAACACTGCTTACCGATACTGACCGACTGACAAGTGAAGGCAGATACATACATTCCTTGTTACAACCGTCGTAACAAGAGACCAACTCTGCTGTATGCAAATACTGAGACATGTTTTATTGCCACTTAGGTCAATGGTCAGTTATCTATTGTCGTCGACTTAACATAAATAGTTGTATGTACAGTACAATCTGTTTCAACCACACATCACAATCGCAACTTGACACTTTTCGCACGTCATACTGAAGGCAACCTTGACCTTTGACCTCTGAACCCAAGGGTCAGCACGGTAATTATGAATATGACAGTAATATCTCCACGATGATCAGATCTCTTAGTAGAGCCGCTTCTCGTAACTGAAACGAAGATTACGCTTTGATTAAATATCGGTGACTGCTGGTTTTAAGATGCAAAGAGAGATGAAACACAACACTTTGTCATGACTCTGAAAAACAAGGACTCATTCACATGAGTGAGATTATCTGGACAGTGAGTCAAACCAAACTTTACCTCTGAATGCAACCATTGAATCCCCCTAATATTAGTATTGAATCCTATATCTAAAGCTCTGGTACTGAGTAAATCAAACACAGCCACTCGGACTGAGTGTGTAGTTTTTTCTCTATCCATTGCATGTGATCCTTTGTCTTTTAGTTCTTATTTCCATCGTAATATACCAACAACACTTTAGGCAATCTCTTCACATTACAGCAAATGAACTTAGTTCATAAAATAGCAAGTTTCATTGGATATTTGAGACTTCAATTGGATAATATCGGCCGATACTTTAAACAAGAAAAATAGAGCCATGGCCTCTGTAGCTCATCAGGAGATAATAAGTGGGGTATGTTATGGAGTGGACTTTATAGCAATGGTCAGATAATGGAATGTAGTAATAAGAATCTAGGTAGTGAAACGATTAAAGCAGTTTAAAAATATTTTGTTACCATAACTTTGCCAATCTGCTATATATATGTGTTGAAAGAGCAACACAAAGCTTGGAAATAAATTGCTGGTATCAAACATATAATAATGTGGTGGAGAGATCATACTATTTTTTAAGATCGTACACACATTATATAATAATGAATATACCGGGTACAATTCTTTGCATACAATTCACCACTGTAAGCTATTGCAATAATGGCCTGGGGCTGTAGAAGAAAATGAAAACAAACTTTTTAGGTCATGACCCCAGCTAATTATTATCAAAATTGGTTACACATAAATCAACATTCGTTATGAATATCATACACCTTTGCATTATATTGTTTTAATTCTTAATTGCATTATGGCAATACCAACATTTATTACATAATGAATAGGAGCCTCAGTTTTTGAAAATCCCATTTCTCATAGGCTCCATTTCAATACTTAATAAAAATTGGTGAATTTTTTTTAGTAAATTCTTTTTCACCATTTCTTATAGGCTCCTTTTCAATATTTGATAAAATGGTGATATTCTATGAATAAATTCTTTTTTAGAGTCAGTGGAAGACTAAAGCAGTCTCACGCACAGTCTATGATAACACAGTGCTGCACAGAAGTTTGAAGTAACCTGAAACCTCTGTGTAACTATCAGTTTTCATTTTTCTGCCAGGAAGAGGTCAACACAATGCAATTACATAACATGCAGACACTGGACTCACAGCCAGTAAAATTTATATGTTAGATGCAGTTTTTCCTACAATTAATTATTTTTCTGTACTGGAGAAGATGATGAAAATAGGTGTGATGTCACAATCTCATATAGCTACTTCTTTTATAGTCCTATGTTATCACCAGTCATCACTAGTCATATTCAGTTCACATAAAAAAAAAATGAAAAAATTTAATTCCTCTTCAAGTTATTCCTTCAAAGGGTATTCAATAGTTCTCATTTCAAATAGATTCACATTAAACATGTCCATGATGTAGACATCTATCTCATTTCTTGTTCTTATTGAATAAAATTAACTGCAAAGTTAATAGAAAACTAAATCAGTTAAAATATGACTTATAATTTTTGTTAGACCTCCAATTCTAAGTTTTTAATTCTAAATATCTCATCAGACATATTATATTCTCAAAGCACATGTTAGAACTCTCACATCAGAAAGATGAAATGCCTTTAACTCAGCTGTTTTCTTTAAAATTACCTCCCTTACCTACTTACTGATTGAAGTGCACATATAATCTCAGAAAGATGCTGTAAACTGAATTAGGCTTTTAGGTTATGATCCCTGTGACCCATATTTGGGGTCACAGACTCACCAAATTTACAATTTAGAATCCCTTACAGCCAAGGAGTCTGTACATAAAATTTCAGCTCGCTAGAGCCATTGGGACTGGAGATGAAGATGAAAATAGCATTTTAGGTCATTGCCTCTGTGACCCAATATTTGGGGTCTCACTGTCACCAAATTTACAATTTAGAATCCCCTTCAGTCAAGGAGTATGTACATAAAATTTCAGCTCTCTACGTTCATTGGGACTGGAGAAGAAGATGAAAATAGTTTTTTTTAGGTAATGACCCCTGTGAGCCACACTTGGGGTCACAGGGTCACCAAATCTACAATTTAGAATCCCTTTCAGCCAAGGAGTCTGTACATAAAATTTCAGCTCTCTGGAGTCATTGGTTCTGGAGAAGAAGATGAAAATAGCTTTTAAGGTTATGACCCCTGTGACCCACATTTGGGGTCACAGGGTTACCAAATTTACAATTTAGTATCCCCTTCAGCCAAGGAGTCTGTACATTAAATTTCAGCTCTCTGGAGTCATTGGTTCTGGAGAAGAAGTCGAAAAAGCGAAAAGTTTACGGACGGACGGACGGACGGACGGACGGACGGACGCCATCCCATGCCATAAGCCCATCGGACCTTTCAGGCCAGATGAGCTAAAAAAGTGAGCATGTTTAAAAAACAGCTTCAAGCATCATAATATTGTCCAAAATAATTTTAGGAACTGACTGTTATTACAAATTTCATTCACCCAGATGTAATATTTTTCAGGTAACTTAATCTTTCCCATTAGGGCATCACACCGGTAATTTGTACCAAGTTCAATTACAGATTCAAGGGCTTCATAACTCCGTAAAAAATAATATTTCGGAACTGGACTGTCAACTCAATGAAGAGTATCATCTGGACTACCTACATGTAAAATTTCATTCACCTAGATGTAATAGTTTCCGAGAAAACTTGTCCCAATTGGAGCATCACAGCTCTTTTGGTACAAAGTTAAATTTCGGATTCAAGGGCCATAACTCCGTTAAAAATAATATTTCGGAACTGGTTTTCGAACTCGATGAAGAGTATCATCTGGACTACCTCCATATCAAATTTCATTTACCTAGATGTAATAGTTTCCGAGAAAACTTGTCCCCATTGGAGCATCAAAGTTCTTTTGGTACTAAGTTCAATTTCGGATTCAAGGGCCATAACTCCGTTAAAAATAATATTTCGAAACTGGTTTTCGAACTCGATGAAGAGTATCATCTGGACTACCTCCATATCAAATTTCATTCACCTAGATATAATAGTTTCTGAGAAAACTTGTCCCCATTGGAGCATCACAGATCTTTTGGTACTAAGTTCAATTTCGGATTCAAGGGCCATAACTCCTTAAAAAATAATATTTCGGAACTGGTTTTCGAACTCGATAAAGAGTATGGTCATGAGTACTCACAACCAAAATTTCATTCACCTAGGTTGAACAGCATCCGAGAAAACTTGTCCCCATTGAACACAATAAAACTAAGTCCAAAAAATTGTCTGTGCGCGATCGGAAGAACATGGTTAACATCTGTACAAAGTTTGGTTGATGTACCTTTGACGGTTTTTGAGAAAATTGAACGGACGGAATGACCGCTATATACCCCCGCTTACTTCGTAGCGGGGGTATAATTAAACAACTTTAGAAAATACTTGGCATACACATTTGGCCAAATTTAGTCCATCCGATCCTTCACTCACTCACTCACTTCACTCACTCATTTCACTCAACTCCCCCACTTCACTCATTTCACTCCACTCCCTCATTTCACTCACTTTACTTCACTCACTCACTTACTCCACTCCCTCACTTCACTCACTCATTTCACTCCACTCCCTCACTTCACTCACTCATTTCACTTCACTTCACTCACTCATTTCACTCCACTCACTCATTTCACTCCACTCACTCATTTCACTCCACTCACTCACTTTACTTCACTCACTCACTTCACTTCACTCACTTGTGTAAACTGTGTACTCCTCCCTCGATCTGAGCGGACGTTGTGCGTTTCTCAAACTTCAATTCTCCTGAGTACATCATGGACCTGAAACATATCATCTTCTTCTGTCTACAAATATTCCTATTTACAAGGACCTGAAACATATCATATTCTGTCTACAAATATTCCTATTTACAAGGACCTGAAACATATCATATTCTGTCTACAAATATTCCTATTTACAAGGACCTGAAACATATCATCTTCTTCTGTCTACAAATATTCCTATTTACAAGGACCTGAAACATATCATCTTCTGTCTACAAATATTCCTATTTACAAGGACCTGAAACATATCATCATCTTCTGTCTACAAATATTCCTATTTACAAAAACACTACAATTTTTACATAATTATTCATTTTTAAGTGATCTTGAAAATACCTGCTGCTAACTAAAGGCATTGTAACATCTTTAAATTCTTATTCCATTTTCTTTGGTAGCATAGCAGATCCCTAGTTCAAACCATTCCACTGTGAAACTAAATACTCCAACAAAACAAGTCAAAGCATTTTAATGAGATGACAATGAATGACAACAAACGTACCTCAAAATGGAAAGACTTTTGGCACCGATATCCTGACAGCCGTGCTTGATGCCAGCGATGAGATATGGAACGAACTTATGGATGGAGCCCTTGTCGACAATAGAACCGGACACGCCCTGGGCTACTTTGATTTTATCACTCTCACTGGAATTGAATTCAGATAATACATGTTTACACATTATTGGCTTATAACAGAACTCAGAAACATTCATTATGCTCACTTATTTTTGGCTTAGTTGTGTAAAGTCCATTCCATTCCCTAAAGAGTTATTTGATCAACACAGGTAAACTCAGTGGGTCAGTTTCATACCACCCTCTCTGAACCAACTCCACCCACCTGAAGTATCTACAGAAGTCTGTGTCTCCACCCACCTGAAGTATCTACAGAAGTCTGTATCTCCACCCACCTGAAGTATCTACAGAAGTCTGTGTCTCCACCCACCTGAAGTATCTACAGAAGTCTGTGTCTCCACCCACCTGAAGTATCTACAGAAGTCTGTGTCTCCACCCACCTGAAGTACCTACAGAAGTCTGTGTCTCCACCCACCTGAAGTATCTACAGAAGTCTGTGTCTCCACCCACCTGAACTACCTACAGAAGTCTGTGTCTCCACCCACCTGAAGTATCTACAGAAGTCTGTGTCTCCACCCACCTGAAGTATCTACAGAAGTCTGTGTCTCCACCCACCTGAAGTACCTACAGAAGTCTGTGTCTCCACCCACCTGAAGTACCTACAGAAGTCTGTGTCTCCACCCACCTGAAGTATCTACAGAAGTCTGTGTCTCCACCCACCTGAAGTATCTACAGAAGTCTGTGTCTCCACCCACCTGAAGTACCTACAGAAGTCTGTGTCTCCACCCACCTGAAGTATCTACAGAAGTCTGTGTCTCCACCCACCTGAAGTACCTACAGAAGTCTGTGTCTCCACCCACCTGAAGTATCTACAGAAGTCTGTGTCTCCACCCACCTGAAGTATCTACAGAAGTCTGTGTCTCCACCCACCTGAAGTACCTACAGAAGTCTGTGTCTCCACCCACCTGAAGTATCTACAGAAGTCTGTGTCTCCACCCACCTGAAGTATCTACAGAAGTCTGTGTCTCCACCCACCTGAAGTACCTACAGAAGTCTGTGTCTCCACCCACCTGAAGTACCTACAGAAGTCTGTGTCTCCACCCACCTGAAGTATCTACAGAAGTCTGTGTCTCCACCCACCTGAAGTACCTACAGAAGTCTGTGTCTCCACCCACCTGAAGTATCTACAGAAGTCTGTGTCTCCACCCACCTGAAGTATCTACAGAAGTCTGTATCTCCACCCACCTGAAGTACCTACAGAAGTCTGTGTCTCCACCCACCTGAAGTATCTACAGAAGTCTGTGTCTCCACCCACCTGAAGTATCTACAGAAGTCTGTGTCTCCACCCACCTGAAGTACCTACAGAAGTCTGTGTCTCCACCCACCTGAAGTACCTACAGAAGTCTGTGTCTCTACCCACCTGAAGTATCTACAGAAGTCTGTGTCTCTACCCACCTGAAGTACCTACAGAAGTCTGTGTCTCCACCCACCTGAAGTATCTACAGAAGTCTGTGTCTCTACCCACCTGAAGTATCTGCTCTGACTGCTCCGATGCGCCTCCATCGCGTCCAGTGATCCCATCCCACGGTATTTCTTCAGTCTCACTCCATCAGCGAAGAAATACTCGCCCGGTGCCTCCGTGGTGCCGGCCAGGAGAGAGCCCATCATCACTGGGACACAAGGGAGGGGAGGTTACTCTTACTTCTTACATTCGCAAAGTCAGATCAGAAGATTATCTATCTTACTAACAAAAATACCTTTGATGTTTTCCAACAGAATAAGTTTCAAGAAAAATAGTATCAAAAAGCTGAAAAATCATTTGTAAGTAATTTATCTATAGGAAAAGCAATCACCAATTCTAACTGTTTTTAAGTATTCAATCTACCACCTACCTGTAGATGCTCCGAGAGACAAAGCCTTGATAATGTGACCTACAGACGAGATGCCTCCGTCGGCAAGCACCGGCACGCCAAACCTACGTGCGTACTCGGCAACCTTGTAGACTGCCGTACCCTGGGGGCGTCCCACCGCCATCACTGTAGGGACAATGATAGATACATACAGAGTTCAACTACAAAGGATTTTTATTTGGACATGTCATAAATAAAACAAATTATTGGGACATAATATTTGCATTGATGGAATAATGGTAATAATCCCTCAGCGAAAATGAGTTTGTATCCCATTATTTTGAAATTTTATTCCTTAGAACAGGGTTGATTTTAAACAGTACAAAAGATCGAAAAATGCTATTTATCCTACTCCATCATGGTATTTTAAACATAATGACTATGTAATACCCCGAGTGTGTAAGACTTCAATTAAAATTAAGCTGTCAAATCAAGAACTAACTGACAATATACATGTTATAAATAGCGATGTGTAACAGCTGGTTAGCATTTTATAACGAGTCTTTCCCTGTCTTACACTCAGGCTATTGTATATGAACTGTGCTATGATGCCAAATGAATCTATCACTACAGAAGCAATGCGTGAGGAGGCAGGCAGCTTCACGTACCCTCCTGTGTAATACAGATGGAACCGCTGCCCATGCCGACCCGGAGACCGTCCACGCCTGCGTCGATCAAGTTCTTAGCTTGAGCAGCCGTCACAACTGAAACAGATAAATGTGTATAAAGTGAACGTAAGTTTATACTGAGTAAATATGATTAATACAAGAATATATATAACAAGATGAATACATGAGTATATAGAGTGCAATACAAAACGAATGCAAGATGATAAACAGAAAATAAACAGTCATCTACTATTATGATCATTTGTTCTGAATTAATTACAAGGTTTCTTTTCTGTTATTGTTCTAAAAAACTTAGTTATCATTGATTAAAAAACACCATGAAACATTGATAAATTAGATGATATTTTAAAAAGAGCAACAATTTAGGACAGATACATAATAGATTATTACAAGGATCATTATAACTTAATTTGAAAAATGCAAAACTTGATAATGTTAAGTGCATAATATAACAAAAACTTCAACATAAACTGAACAATAAATGCTTGATTTTTCATGTTAGTTGGTTGATAGTGATATCAATAACTGAACACAGACGATGAGGCAAGAACGTTTAGGGTTAGAAGCTTCAGTGCCATAACGGAAAAGAGGCAATAATGGTTAGGGTTCGTACTGTCAGTACCGTAACGGAAAAGACTAGAGGCAATAAAACAATTCTGACAGCACAGTATTATTAAACGCAGTTAGCTCCCATCCAAAGTGAAAGATATTATCAAAGTTAAACACAAGATAGTTCTGAAAGGTCTGGTTAAAAAATAAATCTGAGCAAACTGAAATGTGTGATCAAAATTAAACAATAATTGTTGCTTAAAATGTTAACAAATAGATCTAGGGATATAGATTTGATCAATGCAATCAACTGTGATCAAACATTTCTAGAGAAGAACTAAGATTAAAATGATCAATTTGAAATGTGAAATGTGAACATTTGATCGAACAGATCAACATATAAACTGTGATAAAAAAAAATAGAGCCATGGGCTCTGTAGCTCATCAGGATTTCATTGATTTACTATCTCAAGTTGAATATTTAAGTTATTTAAGTTATTGTTTACAAGCAAAAGTTCTTAGATCATGACCACTGTGACCCCATTTGGGGTCTCGGGGTCATACAATCTACAATTTAGAATCCCCATTGGCCAAGGAGTCTGCACACAACTTTTAAGCTCTCTAGACCTTTTGGAACTGGAGAAGAAGATGAAAAATAGGTTTTTAAGGATGTGACCCCTGTGACCCTATTTGGGGTCATGGGGTCACGAAATCTACAATTTAGAATCCCCATTGACCAAGGAGTCTGTACACAACTTTTAAGCTCTCTAGACCATTTGGAACTGGAGAAGAAGATGAAAATAGGTTTTTAAGGATGTAACCCCTGTGACCCCATTTGGGGTCATGGGGTCACAAAATCTACAATTTAGAATCCCCATTGACCAAGGAATCTGCCAACAACTTTTTAACGCTCTGGACCTTTTGGAACTGAAAAGGAAGATGAAAATAGGTTTTTAAGGATGTAATATAGGTCTAGTGAGTATGTTCTACGATGGGAGGCATTTGGGGTCATGGGGTCACGAAATTAACAATTTAGAATCCCCATTGGCCAAGGAGTCTGCACACAACTTTTCAGCTCTCTAGACCTTTTGGAACTGGTGAAGAAGATGAAAATAGGTTTTTAAGGATGTGACCCCTGTGACCCCATTTGGGGTCATGAGGTCACGAAATCAACAATTTAGAATCCCCATTGGCCAAGGAGTCTGCACACAACTTTTCAGCTCTCTAGACCTTTTGGAACTGGTGAAGAAGATGAAAATAGGTTTTTAAGGATGTGACCCCTGTGACCCCATTTGGGGTCACGGGGTCACGAAATCTACAATTTAGAATCCCCATTGCCCAAGGAGTCTGCACACAACTTTTCAGCTCTCTAAACCTTTTGGAACTGGAGAAGAAAATGAAAATAGGTTTTTAAGGATGTGACCCCTGTGACCCCATTTGGGGTCATGGGGTCACGAAATCTACAATTTAGAATCTCCATTGGCCAAGAGTCTGCACATAAAATTTCAACTCTCTAGAGTCATTGGTTCTGGAGAAGAAGTCGAAAAAGCGAAAAGTTTACAGACGGATGGACGGACGCCATGCCATGCCATAAGCCCATCGGGCCTTTCAGGCCTGATGAGCTAAAAAGTAAGTGCGAAAGAAACTTTTAACTTTCAAAGTTTCAGAAACTTGATGTCGACTCTTAGACCGTGAATGATTTCTTGATGAATGAAATCTTCTAGAGGCAGCAGAGGGCTAGACGTCGATAAATAGACAGACAAGTTTGAATATTTACTGTTACCATTTCCGCCGATGATCTGCAGCTCGGGGTACTTCTGTTTGAGATAGCGGATCAGGTTGATCTGGAATATGGAGTTGCCCTGGGACGAGTCCTGGAGAGGAGAGAAACAATATCTCATCACACGTGGCATGTTTCTACCAACACACGGCACATTTTCATTTACTCAGCAAAATTCCTTCGACACAAGAAAGCGACAAAGTCCAAAAAGCGTTCACAATCTCTTCTGACGTCAGGCAAACTTAAGAGTTTATTTAATTCAGATTGCTGGGAACAGAGTTTAACAAACATCACAAAAGTATGCACATTTTGAGTTAGATTTAATTTTATGAAAATAAAATATGTTCAACATAATTTAGTCACAGAAACGTTTCCTTTCTCAGAGATTGCAAGTAACAACATGTCTATTCTTCCTTTTTCCTAATGTAACAGAATCTTGACAATCCTGTTGCAAATATGCTGTCGTCCTACTCATCACTTTGCTACGAGTAACTGTAAGCCTGATAGCTGCTATCAACACGTGGAGGCAGCACATACCAAAACAAGGACGTCAACGCCTGCCTGTACGAGCAGTTCAATTCGCTCCTTGTCCTCCTCCTGTGTGCTCACTGCAGCCCCTACCAGCAACTGCTTCCTGTTAATAGAAGTTAGAGTTAGCTCCCTTTGGCTTGAAACAGTCTATTGAAAATAGTGAGAACACTTGACATGTAATAGTGCCTACCAGCAACTGCTTCCTGTCAACAGAAGTTACAGTTAGCTCAGAGCGGTCTATTGTAAAGATCAGGATATTATGGTTAATTAATGGTTAATGTTAATTATCTTATTTAAAATCAATAGTCCAAAAACAATTCGACTCAAGTATTCTAGAATTAATCATAAGTTGTCTAATGGGGTTTGAATATACCTTTTTTTAAGGAAAGTTATGATTGGAAAAAGATTTTAAAATATCATTATCAGAAAAGTAAGTATCTCGATGGTATAATTATCTGTGAGTGAAGAAAACATTGTCCAAATTAGAACATACTTCTCATCCTTGGAAGCCAGGGGGAACTCTCGGTTCTTCTTCGTGTCCGTTCTCGCGATCAGGGCCACCAGCTCTTCACGTTCATTAACGATCGGGAGTTTACCTGGACGATTATAATAATATCGTAGTGGATATTGTTTAGTTCAAAAGTTTTTGACGAAGATATTGATACAATGTATATGGATGCATGTCAAACACTGCAATTTCTTCACTTTGACAATGTCTAAAAAACATTTTGAAATGTTATAAGTGCAAATGTTTACCTACCTTTCTTACTCTTCTGTAGAATAAGGTTCGCCTCCTTGAGGTTGACCCCCGCTGGAGCGACGATCAGATCTTCATACGGAGTCATCACCTACACACAAACACACATAAGTTTCCAGTTTACACTATGAATTTAAAATAATCAAAATTACAAAACTATCATAAAACTCAAAGCAACGTCACTGAACCTACAGGAGTGGTGATGGAATACTTTGTTTCAAAGAAATTTTACTCAGTGACATTTAAGAAAACTAGCTACAAAATTATCTTAACTCCAAAGTTCAAGCCAAATCTGCAAAATTAATCAGTTACTGTCAAAACGTTCCTCTGGTTTTAGCCAGCCTGCTCATCATGAACCTTAAATAGCTTTATCCAGCAGACATTGTTCTAATGATAATTACATTTGACGAGGTGTTGACGACCTGTTTAAAAATATCTGCGTGGAGATAACAGCATGATGATCCACAAAAGGAATGCTATGACGAACCAACAGGAGTTGGTTAAAAATAAAGAGGAGGAGAGAGATGCCAAAGAGGCTGATGAAAGATGAGGTAAATTGGAGTTTTAACGCCGCTTTCAAGAGTATTACAAAGTTGCCGTGCCCCTGGCAGGATTCGAACCCCGGACCTCTTGATCCAAAGCCGAACACGCTAACCACTGCGCTATCGCGCCCAACTGATGAAAGGAGACTAACCCCCCAAAACATGCAACTACAACATTATGCTTCCTCCTCCTCTCTAATACAAGAGTCATCAGAAGATGACATATCACACCGGTTCCACAAAATTTGTAAAACATATCTTTTACAGATACTTGTGCATCCTCGATAATCCAGCGCTATTGTTCCGATAAATCTACACACAAGCGCTGGAAAACAGTAAGGGTATTTATCCTTAACCTAGTTACCTCCCTTCGCAATGACTCAGCGAAACGCTTGCTTTCTAACAACCAATGAGATCACTTGAAATCAAGGGTGAAATAACAAGCACTCTCGTGTCAGGATCTTGGCTTTCGCAGTACAGGGATTTTAATCATTTACCTCCACCCGTTTTGATGGACATGAATACACCCTTCTTCTCGTACAGACCTCTTAAAACTTTCTTTTGAGTTTCTGTCAGGTTTTCTACGCTGAATGTGTTACAAACTTTATCGTAATCGAGTGAGTCGGCCGCCGCTATGTTTGTTTCTATAAACAACGGTAGTGATGCGTTTTGAGTTGTCGAGTTGTTTACGCAGATAGTGTCTGCGTTTCGTTTCTGATTGGATAACATGGGCCCAAGAGGAGGTAACTAGGTTAGGGATAAATACCCTTACTGTTTTCCAGCGCTTGTGTGTAGATTTATCGGAACAATAGCGTGTGCTCCGGAAACGAACCTGTCGCTGAACAAAGTCCAACTTCAACATGTTTCTATGGAAACGAAAATTTTTTTTTTTTTTCAGAAATCTGAAAATATCAAAAGGCACCACTTCAGTTGGTGGGTAATACACATGCAAAGTTTCAGGAAGATATGATGAACGGTTTTGGAGCTGTGGAAACGAACCTGTCTCTGAACAAAGTCCAACTTCAACATGTTTCTATGGAAACGAAAAAAAATAAAAAATTCAGAAATCTGAAAATATCAAAAGGCACCACTTCAGTTGGTGGGTTTATACACATGCAAAGTTTCAGAAAGATATCATGAATGGTTCTGAGTTCTGCTCCGGAAACGAAATGATTACGGACGGACGGACAGACGGACGGGGCGATGACTATATCCCAGGGTATTACATACCGGTGGGATAAAAAAGTACAACTCAAGACGTGTCTACGTACCTCTGAGATGGGGGTGTAGTACTGGTCCCGTGTCAGGAAGTCGACGTCGCGCTGAGTGACGAGGCCCACTAGCTTCTCTCCCATGTGACCCTTCTCTGTGACCGGGATCCCGGAGAAGCCATACCTCTGTTTTGCCTGGACCACATCTGCGACAGTGTGTGTGGGCGACATCACTACCGGGTCCAGGATGAAACCTTGTTCGTATTTCTGTAACGCAAGGTTCACAATTTACAATTTGATTTAAAATGTGAGATACAAATGAGATGAAGGACGAGGTGGGGTTTAATGTTGTTTTCAAGATTATCTCACTTATATCACGGCTGCTAGTATTATTGCAGGGAGAAAACCTGCCATGGTTGCTAT
The DNA here is from genome assembly GCA_936450465.1 of Gibbula magus. Taxonomy (NCBI): domain Eukaryota; kingdom Metazoa; phylum Mollusca; class Gastropoda; order Trochida; family Trochidae; genus Gibbula; species Gibbula magus. The sequence continues at coordinate 79,042,327 of OW388296.1, forward strand.
ACATTGCGGTGAAACCTGCAAGCATCGACTGGAACTAGCCAACCATGGATAGTACTGCACTGAAATTCAGTGTAGCATTGCAACCAAACCTTACTGTTCTCCACAACAAACAAAGTTGCCGGGGGCCTGGCATTTGGGTTACAAAAAAACATAGAAACAAAATTTATACAATATAAAATTTGATTTAAAGGAGCAGTAGCATGTTTTTTGAAAATTTTATTTGTTCAAATTTCCCATTTATAATGATAGTATATGTCATTTATATTTACTTTAGAGGACAAAACATTTTATTACACAAACACATTTTCCGTAGATGCAAAAACGGTGTTGCGTATAAAGAGAAAATTGCATGGCGGCCATTTTATTGTGAACACATTTTATTATTTCGAATGATAAAAACGATTCCCATGGCTTTACAGAACCATGTATACTCATTTTTAAACTTGATTTCCAGAAGAGTGAAAGGTGTTCTACTATTTGTGACATTATTTTTCAAATACATTTCATCGACCTATTTCACCGAAAAAACTTGCTACTGCCCCTTTAAAATGTACATTTAAAACATAGAAACATTTGTACAGCGCCATTATCCAGCTTCATTGCTTTTTGGGAGATTTCCCTTATAATAGTAAATGTTACTGTTTCTTAAGATTTAGGTTTAGAAAAAGCCAAGATGGCAATGTTGTTCATCTTAAGTTAGTTTGGACTGAAAACTGAGACAAATCAAAATAGTGTCAGACAGGAGACATCGCTTGTATGAGATCAAGCAATAACTCATTTTGACAGTACAATTTGCACTCGTATCTTCTAATATCAAATATTTCAACACCCACCTTGGCAAGCCTTGGATATTTGCAACTTTTATTCACTCGTGTTGATATATTTCAAATTGATATTTGAAGACAATTGGGGTGATATTCTCTACGTTCAAGGAAGGAAGGACTGTGCAATTATTATTTTAAAGATAAAAATGTCGCTGCAAGGGTTGTTATTAACCACTGATCAAAGAAAGTTATACACGTTTCAATGATTGACATACACTACAACATTGTTTGTCATCCAATGCTTTGCGTCCTCGTTGCCATGGAAACGTGAGAGCTCATTACAAAGAGTTCTCAGCAGTGTGATCAATCATTCGTAAGCTATTGATCTAATTAAGTGCCACTCAATTCTAATTAGACAATGTTTTCATTGTGAGTGGTTGTTTGATACGGATAAAACTGATGTAGAGTGAAACAATCAGCTCTCCAGTAGCTCCATAGCTCCACTGATATTTGTTATATTGTATGGTTGTTTAGTGAAGAAAGTCGACTGATATTTGTTATAATGTATGGCTACAGTTTAGTGAAGTAAGTCCACTGATATTTGTTATGATGTATGGCTCAGCTGTTTAGTGAAGGAAGTCGACTGATATTTGTTATGATGTATGGCTACAGTTTAGTGAAGTAAGTTCACTGATATTTGTTATAATGTATGGCTACAGTTTAGTGAAGAAAGTCCACTGATATTTGTTATAATGTATGGCTACAGTTTAGTGAAGAAAGTCCACTGATATTTGTTATAATGTATGGCTACAGTTTAGTAAAGAAAGTCCACTGATATTTGTTATGATGTATGGCTCAGCTGTTTAGTGAAGTAAGTCCACTGATATTTGTTATAATGTATGGCTACAGTTTAGTGAAGTAAGTCCACTGATATTTGTTATGATGTATGGCTACAGTTTAGTGAAGTAAGTCCACTGATATTTGTTATGATGTATGGCTCAGCTGTTTAGTGAAGGAAGTCGACTGATATTTGTTATGATGTATGGCTACAGTTTAGTGAAGTAAGTTCACTGATATTTGTTATAATGTATGGCTACAGTTTAGTGAAGAAAGTCCACTGATATTTGTTATAATGTATGGCTACAGTTTAGTGAAGAAAGTCCACTGATATTTGTTATAATGTATGGCTACAGTTTAGTGAAGTAAGTCCACTGATATTTGTTATGATGTATGGCTACAGTTTAGTGAAGTAAGTCCACTGATATTTGTTATAATGTATGGCTACAGTTTAGTGAAGTAAGTCCACTGATATTTGTTATGATGTATGGCTACAGTTTAGTGAAGTAAGTCCACTGATATTTGTTATGATGTATGGCTCAGCTGTTTAGTGAAGGAAGTCGACTGATATTTGTTATGATGTATGGCTACAGTTTAGTGAAGTAAGTTCACTGATATTTGTTATAATGTATGGCTACAGTTTAGTGAAGAAAGTCCACTGATATTTGTTATAATGTATGGCTACAGTTTAGTAAAGAAAGTCCACTGATATTTGTTATGATGTATGGCTCAGCTGTTTAGTGAAGTAAGTCCACTGATATTTGTTATAATGTATGGCTACAGTTTAGTGAAGTAAGTCCACTGATATTTGTTATAATGTATGGCTACAGTTTAGTGAAGAAAGTCCACTGATATTTGTTATAATGTATGGCTACAGTTTAGTGAAGAAAGTCCACTGATATTTGTTATAATGTATGGCTACAGTTTAGTGAAGTAAGTCCACTGATATTTGTTATAATGTATGGCTACAGTTTAGTGAAGTAAGTCCACTGATATTTGTTATGATGTATGGCTACAGTTTAGTGAAGAAAGTCCACTGATATTTGTTTTAATGTATGGCTACAGTTTAGTGAAGTAAGTCCACTGATATTTGTTATAATGTATGGCTACAGTTTAGTGAAGTAAGTCCACTGATATTTGTTATAATGTATGGCTACAGTTTAGTGAAGTAAGTCCACTGATATTTGTTATGATGTATGGCTACAGTTTAGTGAAGTAAGTCCACTGATATTTGTTATAATGTATGGCTACAGTTTAGTGAAGTAAGTCCACTGATATTTGTTATAATGTATGGCTACAGTTTAGTGAAGTAAGTCCACTGATATTTGTTATGATGTATGGCTACAGTTTAGTGAAGGAAGTCCACTGATATTTGTTATGATGTATGGCTACAGTTTAGTGAAGAAAGTCCACTGATATTTGTTATGATGTATGGCTCAGCTGTTTAGTGAAGGAAGTCCACTGATATTTGTTATGATGTATGGCTCAGCTGTTTAGTGAAGGAAGTCCACTGATATTTGTTATGATGTATGGCTACAGTTTAGTGAAGTAAGTCCACTGATATTTGTTATGATGTATGGCTCAGCTGTTTAGTGAAGGAAGTCCACTGATATTTGTTATAATGTATGGCTCGTCTGTTTAGTGAAGAAAGTCCACTGATATTTGTTATAATGTATGGCTCAGCTGTTTAGTGAAGGAAGTCCACTGATATTTGTTATGATGTATGGCTACAGTTTAGTGAAGTAAGTCCACTGATATTTGTTATGATGTATGGCTCAGCTGTTTAGTGAAGGAAGTCGACTGATATTTGTTATAATGTATGGCTCGTCTGTTTAGTGAAGAAAGTCCACTGATATTTGTTATGATGTATGGCTACAGTTTAGTGAAGTAAGTCCACTGATATTTGTTATAATGTATGGCTACAGTTTAGTGAAGTAAGTCCACTGATATTTGTTATAATGTATGGCTACAGTTTAGTGAAGAAAGTCCACTGATATTTGTTATGATGTATGGCTACAGTTTAGTGAAGTAAGTCCACTGATATTTGTTATGATGTATGGCTACAGTTTAGTGAAGTAAGTCCACTGATATTTGTTATAATGTATGGCTACAGTTTAGTGAAGTAAGTCCACTGATATTTGTTATAATGTATGGCTACAGTTTAGTGAAGTAAGTCCACTGATATTTGTTATAATGTATGGCTACAGTTTAGTGAAGTAAGTCCACTGATATTTGTTATAATGTATGGCTCAGCTGTTTAGTGAAGAAAGTCCACTGATATTTGTTATAATGTATGGCTACAGTTTAGTGAAGTAAGTCCACTGATATTTGTTTTAATGTATGGCTACAGTTTAGTGAAGTAAGTCCACTGATATTTGTTATAATGTATGGCTATAGTTTAGTGAAGAAAGTCCACTGATATTTGTTATGATGTATGGCTCAGCTGTTTAGTGAAGAAAGTCCACTGATATTTGTTATAATGTATGGCTCAGCTGTTTAGTGAAGAAAGTCCACTGATATTTGTTTTAATGTATGGCTACAGTTTAGTGAAGTAAGTCCACTGATATTTGTTTTAATGTATGGCTACAGTTTAGTGAAGAAAGTCCACTGATATTTGTTATAATGTATGGCTACAGTTTAGTGAAGAAAGTCCACTGATATTTGTTATAATGTATGGCTACAGTTTAGTGAAGTAAGTCCACTGATATTTGTTATAATGTATGGCTCAGCTGTTTAGTGAAGAAAGTCCACTGATATTTGTTATGATGTATGGCTCAGCTGTTTAGTGAAGGAAGTCGACTGATATTTGTTATGATGTATGGCTATAGTTTAGTGAAGTAAGTCCACTGATATTTGTTATAATGTATGGCTACAGTTTAGTGAAGTAAGTCCACTGATATTTGTTTTAATGTATGGCTCAGCTGTTTAGTGAAGGAAGTCGACTGATATTTGTTATAATGTATGGCTCGTCTCTTTAGTGAAGAAAGTCCACTGATATTTGTTATAATGTATGGCTATAGTTTAGTGAAGTAAGTCCACTGATATTTGTTATAATGTATGGCTATAGTTTAGTGAAGAAAGTCCACTGATATTTGTTATGATGTATGGCTATAGTTTAGTGAAGGAAGTCGACTGATATTTGTTATGATGTATGGCTATAGTTTAGTGAAGTAAGTCCACTGATATTTGTTATAATGTATGGCTACAGTTTAGTGAAGTAAGTCCACTGATATTTGTTATAATGTATGGCTCAGCTGTTTAGTGAAGAAAGTCCACTGATATTTGTTATGATGTATGGCTACAGTTTAGTGAAGTAAGTCCACTGATATTTGTTATAATGTATGGCTGTTTAGTGAAGAAAGTCGACTGATATTTGTTATGATGTATGGCTCAGCTGTTTAGTGAAGAAAGTCCACTGATATTTGTTATAATGTATGGCTACAGTTTAGTGAAGTAAGTCCACTGATATTTGTTATGATGTATGGCTCAGCTGTTTAGTGAAGGAAGTCGACTGATATTTGTTATGATGTATGGCTACAGTTTAGTGAAGTAAGTCCACTGATATTTGTTTTAATGTATGGCTCAGCTGTTTAGTGAAGAAAGTCCACTGATATTTGTTATGATGTATGGCTACAGTTTAGTGAAGTAAGTCCACTGATATTTGTTATGATGTATGGCTCAGCTGTTTAGTGAAGGAAGTCGACTGATATTTGTTATAATGTATGGCTACAGTTTAGTGAAGTAAGTCCACTGATATTTGTTTTAATGTATGGCTACAGTTTAGTGAAGTAAGTCCACTGATATTTGTTATAATGTATGGCTGTTTAGTGAAGAAAGTCGACTGATATTTGTTATGATGTATGGCTCAGCTGTTTAGTGAAGAAAGTACACTGATATTTGTTATGATGTATGGCTACAGTTTAGTGAAGTAAGTTCACTGATATTTGTTATGATGTATGGCTCAGCTGTTTAGTGAAGGAAGTCGACTGATATTTGTTATGATGTATGGCTACAGTTTAGTGAAGTAAGTCCACTGATATTTGTTTTAATGTATGGCTACAGTTTAGTGAAGTAAGTCCACTGATATTTGTTATGATGTATGGCTACAGTTTAGTGAAGTAAGTCCACTGATATTTGTTATAATGTATGGCTACAGTTTAGTGAAGTAAGTCCACTGATATTTGTTATAATGTATGGCTACAGTTTAGTGAAGTAAGTCCACTGATATTTGTTATAATGTATGGCTCAGCTGTTTAGTGAAGAAAGTCCACTGATATTTGTTATGATGTATGGCTACAGTTTAGTGAAGTAAGTCCACTGATATTTGTTATAATGTATGGCTACAGTTTAGTGAAGTAAGTCCACTGATATTTGTTTTAATGTATGGCTACAGTTTAGTGAAGTAAGTCCACTGATATTTGTTATAATGTATGGCTACAGTTTAGTGAAGTAAGTCCACTGATATTTGTTATAATGTATGGCTACAGTTTAGTGAAGTAAGTCCACTGATATTTGTTATAATGTATGGCTACAGTTTAGTGAAGAAAGTCCACTGATATTTGTTATAATGTATGGCTACAGTTTAGTGAAGTAAGTCCACTGATATTTGTTATAATGTATGGCTACAGTTTAGTGAAGTAAGTCCACTGATATTTGTTATAATGTATGGCTACAGTTTAGTGAAGTAAGTCCACTGATATTTGTTATAATGTATGGCTACAGTTTAGTGAAGAAAGTCCACTGATATTTGTTATGATGTATGGCTACAGTTTAGTGAAGTAAGTCCACTGATATTTGTTATAATGTATGGCTCAGCTGTTTAGTGAAGTAAGTCCACTGATATTTGTTATAATGTATGGCTACAGTTTAGTGAAGTAAGTCCACTGATATTTGTTATAATGTATGGCTACAGTTTAGTGAAGTAAGTCCACTGATATTTGTTATAATGTATGGCTACAGTTTAGTGAAGTAAGTCCACTGATATTTGTTATAATGTATGGCTACAGTTTAGTGAAGAAAGTCCACTGATATTTGTTATGATGTATGGCTACAGTTTAGTGAAGTAAGTCCACTGATATTTGTTATAATGTATGGCTCAGCTGTTTAGTGAAGTAAGTCCACTGATATTTGTTATAATGTATGGCTACAGTTTAGTGAAGTAAGTCCACTGATATTTGTTATAATGTATGGCTACAGTTTAGTGAAGTAAGTCCACTGATATTTGTTATAATGTATGGCTACAGTTTAGTGAAGTAAGTCCACTGATATTTGTTATAATGTATGGTTGTTAAGTGAAGGAAGTCGACTGATATTTGTAAAATGTATGGTTGTTTAGTGAAGGAAGTCGACTGATATTTGTTATAATGTATGGTTGTTTAGTGAAGGAAGTCGACTGATATTTGTTATAATGTATGGTTGTTTAGTGAAGGAAGTCGACTGATATTTGTTATAATGTATGGTTGTTTAGTGAAGAAAGTCGACTGATATTTGTTATAATGTATGGCTACAGTTTAGTGAAGAAAGTCCACTGATATTTGTTATAATGTATGGCTACAGTTTAGTGAAGTAAGTCCACTGATATTTGTTATAATGTATGGCTCAGCTGTTTAGTGAAGAAAGTCCACTGATATTTGTTATAATGTATGGCTACAGTTTAGTGAAGTAAGTCCACTGATATTTGTTATAATGTATGGCTACAGTTTAGTGAAGTAAGTCCACTGATATTTGTTATAATGTATGGTTGTTAAGTGAAGGAAGTCGACTGATATTTGTAAAATGTATGGTTGTTTAGTGAAGGAAGTCGACTGATATTTGTTATAATGTATGGTTGTTTAGTGAAGGAAGTCGACTGATATTTGTTATAATGTATGGTTGTTTAGTGAAGGAAGTCGACTGATATTTGTTATAATGTATGGTTGTTTAGTGAAGAAAGTCGACTGATATTTGTTATAATGTATGGCTACAGTTTAGTGAAGGAAGTCGACTGATATTTGTTATAATGTATGGCTACAGTTTAGTGAAGGAAGTCGACTGATATTTGTTATAATGTATGGTTGTTTAGTGAAGGAAGTCGACTGATATTTGTTATAATGTATGGTTGTTTAGTGAAGGAAGTAGACTGATATTTGTTATAATGTATGGTTGTTTAGTGAAGAAAGTCGACTGATATTTGTTTTAATGTATGGTTGTTTAGTGAAGGAAGTCGACTGATATTTGTTATAATGTATGGTTGTTTAGTGAAGGAAGTCGACTGATATTTGTTATGATGTATGGTTGTTTAGTGAAGGAAGTAGACTGATATTTGTTATAATGTATGGTTGTTTAGTGAAGGAAGTCGACTGATATTTGTTATAATGTATGGTTGTTTAGTGAAGGAAGTCGACTGATATTTGTTATAATGTATGGTTGTTTAGTGAAGGAAGTCCACTGATACATGTTATAATGTATGGCTGTTTAGTGAAGGAAGTCGACTGATATTTGTTATAATGTATGGTTGTTTAGTGAAGGAAGTCCACTGATACATGTTATAATGTATGGCTGTTTAGTGAAGTAAGTCCACTGATATTTATGTATGGCTTGTTTGTTTTTGACACTTTTAGAGACTTTAGAGAAACAGCTGATCACACTACTGGTAAGAACAGGAAAATTTTCTGGATAACAACTTTAAAGTGATAATACAGGGGGTTTCCGAGTATATGTTATATGCAACTTAAAGAAGTTGTTATCCAGAAAATATTCCTGTTCTTACATATGCTACTTCTCAATGCCCTTCAAAGACCCTTAGTACTGATACATTTATACAAGGTTCCAAACAATCAGCAGCAGAAAGAGCAACAATGTGTTGAGACTTAACGTACACTGGTAGTGGGACACATGATTACATCGTTAATGCTTTGATAATGTTAATGTTTTATCTCTCAATACAATTTTAGAAGGGCTTTGGCCACGTTTACCCTCATTGATAAAGCTTGACACTCCGTTGAAAATATTACCTTCAGAACAAAATCCCATGGAAATGGTACACATCAATCAAAACTTTTGATGAAAATCTGATAGTGTAAAAACCAAGTGAACATTTTATCCATGTGAGTTTTCTCAGCTCTAACAATCCACGAAACGTAAGTATAAATAAAACACCAACTGTTCAGTTACCCCTGGTTTGTTTCCCCTGATCCTCACTCCACATAAAATTTTGAAGAACAGAAAGATGGCCTTACTTTGACTTTCCTCACTTCGTTAGACTGGAACTCGGGTGTACAGTTGTGATGTATGATTCCGATACCACCGCAGAGCTGCAACAAGAGAGATCATTGACGCGTCGCCGTCACACAGGGGTAGAACTTAACTTGAAATATATGGTAGTCTGCCGGGCTAGTTGCTCTTATTTTGGCTAGACCAACTAAAAGCGCACCAGTCCATAAAGTCTGTATAGATAATCTCAACTTCTGTGTTTGAAGGACACTCTTATTGCCATCTTTACTAGTAAACATAAGATGCTTGTCTCTTGCTACGAGTATTTCAAAATGATTCAGTTTTTTCTGGCCCACAGGGCTTGCAGTATCCAAATTTTGATAGCCCAAGGTAATTTTTACTAGCCTCGGGCTGAAGGACTGTTGTTAATTTCTAGCCCTTGTGTTACAAAACGTTTCATTATTCCACACAAGACACAGCAGTGCAACAATGTTCACCAGCTCACCGTGTGTTTCTATGAATTTCATTTATTACTGGAGTGATATCCTTACAAATCTATCTATATATATATCTATATAGCTAGTGAAAACTTCAGGTGCTTTCAAGATGACAATAGTTTGCTGCAGACAACACTAATGGGAAAAAACAAGAACTGTTGTATACAAGACCTCAAACACCCTCAAAAGCCTCTACAGGAAAATAAATTAAGTTACTGAAGCGGACTAGAATAAAAGTTCTAATGCTCAAAATACCATTTGTCTCAGTTTTAAATTGAAAATGATTCTCCTTGATGATCAAACTAGACTACAAGACAGCATGTACTCACGGCGAGAGCAATAGCCATGTGAGCCTCTGTCACTGTGTCCATGGGGGACGAGACCAGCGGCGACTTGATGGTGATCTTACGTGTCAGGGCTGACGTCAGGTCCTGGAACAAAAATAATCAAGAATCATGATTTTTACTTATCAGAATCTTCCAATGATAACAGTGCTATTAGCCTAATAATGTTAGAGTTGTGAAGGAGTACCAGCGTATTGAGGAAACTCATGTTGTGTCGGAATTCAGTTTAAATAGACTGCACAGCAGGGCTATTTTGTGTGGAACAATATTTTAGCTTTTACTATTAACACTCATCAAAAAAGCTTTCTGTCTTCCAAATAGACTTTATTTTTTTAATCATGCATAAATGAAAAATTATGAATATTTCTGCGTTCTCAATTCAACAAAAAATAACCTTTTTAACCCCTGATTTGGAGGGAAAACTCCAAATACATTTTACGTGACACCATTCATCGGATGAATAGAGGGTGCAGTCACAACATAGCTTAACCTGTCGCCTGCCGATGCAGTAATAGAATACAACTTTATCTTTAGCTACTCATCAACCCCAATTCCACCCGTTGTGATTCCTGTTTTGGGGAGGCACTAATCAATCAAGTTTTAAAGTAATAAACACATAGATGACATTTAGCAGATCATGTTTGCCTTGTATACAACACTTCAAACTTAACAAGATCAGCAACATGTAATTATTTCCTGTTCCAATAGGTGTGAATATTGACAGACCATATCTACATCAGGTAGAGGCACCACATCAACATATCGCTGCTGTATCCCGTAGCGGGACATCTCTCCGCGCATACACTTCATGCTACCGCTTCAAGCCTTCGTGGATCACAACCCAATGTTCCACGCTTCAACTTCAAAGCCTGTGTCGTTAACAACCCGTAAGTTTCATGCTACAACTTCAAATGTGTGTGGCTCCCTGCCTGTAAGTTTCACACCACCACTTCAAGCCTAATACGCTTGCCGTCTATCCTCCAAATAATCATACATGTCGTACACACGGAGACAATCAATGCATCACCAACATGCTGCAGTTGTCTTCTCGTCGTATGTAACAGGATAACCAGATCAATATGCACAGCACAGCACAGCACAACACAACTAGCTGTGTCGACATTCGACAATGCTTCCTACTTTTTTTTGTCAATAAACTATTGAACAATCATGAAGACTTAAGCCAGACGTAAAGATTAATTAAAATGTAGGTGCGTTCTGACGGGATATTGAGATAATATTATTTGATCACTTGTTTAAAGCTAGACGAGTAGGAGATACAACATGCTCTGTTGTCAAACCAGGAGAATACGAAGGACCTACAACAACTCTTAATATATCTGTACTTCTGGAGATTTGTTACATTAATATTTTGCTACAATAAATTAGTGTCAAACCATACTTAGTAGACAATTTACAGGAATCCTAACTAGTTAATGAAGGAAATAAGCCTGAATGAGATATACTGCAGATTTTCCAAACTGGCAGTAAAGGTTTAGCTAGGTGTGATATTCGAGTATAACCCCTATACTGACTGTAGACTGTCACAGGATACTGTCCGACTGGGATATACAGAGACAAAACTCACCACATCAGCAGCACTGAAGTCGATGAAGCCAGGGAGGATGAGGAAATCACTGAAACAATCAACATATCGTGTACAGAATAATTATATATAACAACTCTAGATGTTCAGCATACACATCACTTCACATCTTCTACATTCACAAAATAAACAAACATTAGCATGAGCTGAAAAAGTGTTCTGATGGTCACATAATTATAGAATTGATTTAGGAGGCAAGGTCATACATGATTACAACATCGTTAAAACTTCTGCTTCTTGATTCTAGCCATTAGATTTGATTATTTTCAATTTGATCCATATATGTAATAATTAAACAATTAATCATATATAAAATACAATACAATAACATGAAACTAAATATTTACTGGGTTTTCTTTTGCGCTGGACCTCTGCAGAAAAGCCACAGCAATTTAATTAATCATCTGAATCAAAATATGTGCTATAGCATGCTGATTTCCTGGCAAACACTTTTTACACTAATTTAAGGTATCTTCATTAGGTGTTTCTGTGTACTTTGTGAACAGTTTGCTTGTTGTGACCTTTTAAATTAATCTGTAGAGCATTTATCATGTTACGATATGGTGCCTTTTGCTATACAAGGATAATGAAGGTTATTAAGAAATCAATCTTTTCCATCTAAATATTCAATTCTTTATTCCACTATTAGGGGCCTCAAGTTCAGGGTACAAACATCTGCATGATTTATCTGTGGTGAAATCTGTACACAATGCATACACAGTATTGCATAAGATCATAGTAAAGAGTGGTTTATTTATACACAGTGGAAAAAATCACAGGGATTGAAAAATCATTGAGTCATGGACTTACTAGGTAAGTCAAAGTTGTGTGTGTCTAAGTCATCAGGACATGACAATATTAGTTGAGGTAAGTTTCACTTTTTTCACTGAACTTAATTATGACTATAGTGACAAATCACCAAATAACGTTCAATTTGAACAGTCGAATATCAAAGGTTTTATGTTTTGAAAACCAGAAAAAGAATGATTCTAAGATTGTTCCTGGACACTACTAAGTTGTCTCGTGCTGTCCACACAAAGAGAAGGAAGTAGAATGGTTGGTAAGCAGATACTGTACAGGGGTTGTCCTGAGCAACTATAAATATGGATGAATCACTCGACGATCCCAACATTCCGATTTATTTATCACAGGCCATATCAGGGAAAACTAATCATAGGCCGAAAATCCAAAATAAAATAAAATTCTTCTAAAAATCCTTTATATATAATTGGGCTCCTATAATTGATGAATCAAAACAGACCCAGGGCAAGAAAAGGAACAACTCGCTTTACCGAGTAATGGTCGGATTACTGTTTGTTGCTCCGTCGATTGTTTACGTTCATTTTCTATGGCGTTGTAGCGGACCACGTGTCGACTGGTGTACTGTCGTGTTCTGCTAACTACTTACTTGTATGTCATTCCCTCCCCGCATCCAAACAGCTGAGCTCCTGTCAAGCCGTCGTCGGGAACGTAGCCAGTGCCCCCGGTGATTAGATAATCTGCCATGCTGCAAACAAATGTGGAAGCCGAGTGACACCTCTGTTGGATTGGATCAATGGCGGGATTTAGTGAAGGTGAAGGCCGTGGCCTTGAACTTGAGTTATAAATAGACATCGAGCACGCGGGGGATTCCCTACGCCATACCTTTCCCTTTCACCAGTTTCACCGCTGTCGCTCGTCACATAACTTTATCATACATGGACGAACTTGATTATGTTCTTAACTTAACTTGAGTGATTTCAAATCAAATTATGGAATGTTTATAGCTTTTATAGTGTAACACGTTTGAATATAAATAAAATATAAACAAATGACAATAAGATATATCCAAGCAGACGAAACAAAACATTTACAGTAAATCCATTCAGCAAACATCAACCAAATAGATGGAAATCATCACAATGTATGTCAGGCCTTTTTTACGTGAACTCTACATTTGATTGATATTAAATTAAGTGGGCCTTTAATTGTTGTGTCCAATCTAATTAATATATGGATACACCTTTATTATTCTCTACATTATAGTTTAATTAAATTGGTCGAATGTTACAGCACATTGTTTAAATACCCATCTATGCGAAATAAAATGTTATTCCTATTGTGTTGGTATAACTAGTGGATTGCCTGCCCTGTTAACACATCACATTAAACTGCTAGAAAACATAAACATAAGTTATAGAATACACATTAAAATAGACATCTGTCTATGCACGATATTACACACCTGAAGCACTGTAATTGACGCGTCACGTTTTGTGCTCCTTTAACCTTTCTATTGTCAGTATACAGAGTCGATTGTCATCAAAATGGCACATTTCGGCAACAGACACCACTTCTCGACACAATTTATAACATTTGGCAAATATGACCCCAAACAACGTACATAATGGATGTACCTTTAATACCCTTACATCAAGAACTAGTCCACTAATCGGGTTGGTTTCCCTTCTTGTAAACCTCGACTGTGTAAATACATAATAATGTTCACATGACGATACAAATCGTGAGTGGTTGCAATCCGATTGTTTCATGCAGTCTGCTAATACATGCGTAATTGCCCCTGGGGTTATCTTTCGCTTTACACGAATATTATTTCATTCTTATGTTTCAAAGTATTTATTCTGAACGACCGTTACTAAAAATCTTTTAAAGTTTTTCACACGTTTGTGTTGAGTGTAATGGTATTAAATGACTATAAATATATTTCAAATGATAGAGCATGGAGGTATTTGCTATGCTTGACTGTGACAAAGCGTTATTATTTAGTTTTCACATTATCAGCCATATTATTTTTAAAGTGTCTAGTCAAGTCTACAACAAGACTACAGATCTTTTGTCCAAAAATTAAAATTAAAATTCAGAGGCTAAATGTTAGACTATATCAGCCAGTGACATTCCGGATAGCTGCAGAGTGGACCCGCAGCCTGACGATGAGGTGAGGTGAGGTGAGTTTGGGTTTAACACCGCTTTCATTTACATCGCGGCTGCAAGTATTACGGCAGGGAGAAAGCCCGCAACGCCATGTGACTATGCATTGCGGTGAAACCTGCGAGCAACGGCTGGGACTATGGGTGGGACGACGCTGAAATTCAGTGAAGCATTACACCCAAACCTTACTGCGTGTAGAACAGTTCTCTAATGCAGACAAAGTTGCCGTGCCCCAGGCGGGAATCGAACCCCAGACCTCTTGATCCGAAGCCGAACGCGCTAACCCGCCCCCGCCTGACGATGACGTCTCGTCTGCATTTTCCAGAACCTCAACCTCTATGTTTGTTCCGTTTTCTAACTATCAGTCAATGAGCACTGAGTGAACTTCAAAGTCAAACCTCAACTTGATTTTCGTACCCCGCCTACACGGTCTTACCTCGACAAAAGCCATTATAGTTTTACGAACAATGCCACCGTCTGTGCGAACACCGTGAAGGTGTGTTAAACTCCCACACGTGTGTTATCTGGTGTCTAAAGTTCCTACATCCGGGGTACTGGAATTAACCCGGAATTTACACGATGTTTATCAAAACTTTTGTTTTTAAATTACAAAACACAAAATTTGTAAAATTGACGTCTCATATAGAAAATGAATTTACTGAGATGTAGTTATTTAGTTTCCTCACAGTTGATAGTGTTTCTTTGCAATACATACATTAATGTATACTGACCAGTATCCGTTGCCGGTATTCCTACTTGTAAACAACCTGATAAAGAAACAAGCATGGAAAGACCCCTAAACCTCGTGTTTGTTCACAATAAAGAAGCCGTTATGTAGAAAGTCAATGTGTTGATGTTTTCATGCATAAGACCCTTGGTGTGAATGTCATCTTGTATTATACACATCGCCTGTGGTCGACATACACATCGTCTGTGGTCAACATACACATCGCCTGTGGTCAACATACACAACATGGGTAAACAGTGCTAGTATCTGCATCGAAAGGCCGCATCGATTGCAATAAAGAAGTTCGCTATCAATAGAACTTGTTCTTCTACACATAGTTATGCAACCTTATTTGAGCAATATAATTTGAGTGTTACAATGATACAACTAGTTTAATGAGACGATAACCAAACTGCAAACTCGAACCTAATAAAAACAAATGCTTTAATCATATCAATTTCGTTGCCCCAAAATACAAGAACTTTTAAAAGTTGTTTTACGTTTATTGTCAATTTCCACGTATTGCAATATGCTTCAAAATATAGTATATAGTACATCACAGTTGACAATTTACCATTGACAAATCTACAAGACATTGAAAGTTGAAAAAATAGAATTGGCATCGGGTCTTTGAAGGGCATTTAGAAGTGGTATACATAAGAACAGAGTTTCGGAGTACATACTCACTCATTCCACCTGATGAAGGAGTGAGGATGTACTCCGAAACGTCGCGTATTTTCACATTAAAGAAGTTGTTATCCAGAAAATCTTCCTGTTCTTAGATTCGGTATGGAAACCAGAAATGCGCCTCTGAAAAACTATTTGGATCCTCTATAAATTTAAAAACTCCATTATCTATGATACTTGTAAAGAGTTGACCAAAACAACTTACATAAGACGAATTATTCCGCTGGGTTACTGCTTCGGATAAACACCATCGTCAAAGATTTGATCACAGGAAAATAATACGTCCTAAGTCAAAAACTTCGTCCTCTGACAGCTACCTACATATACATCCCTTTATTTATGTATATGTAGGTAGCTGTCAGAGGACGAAGTTTTTTTTTACTAAGGACGTATTATTTTCCTGTGATCAAATCTTTGACGATGGTGTTTATCTATACTGTGGTGATGAAGGTCTATTCAGATATAAAGGGGCCATTCCGTAATTATCTATACTGTGGTGATGAAGGTCTATTCAGATATAAAGGGGCCATTCCGTAATTATCTATAAAAGAATGGAGATCGGTCCTCTCCATAATAAAATCTATTTCATCATTTCAATAAAGACAAGAACAACAAAACGTGGATTTGAATATGTCCTCTCTCCACAAGAAACTAGACTCATTTAAACACTTGTCTTTATCTAACAAATACCGGAAGGTTACTAAGAGTCAAATAGAAACATCACGAAACACGTGTCCGATATGTATCCGCTCAAATTGATGTGATTTCTTTAAACGTATCCATTTCTACCGTTACACAGCACTGTTTAGTGCATCATGTTTTTATGGTCTCTAAATCAACGCAAACAGCTAACAACATGTATGTCAATTCCCTGAACAAAGGGGTCCATATAAATCCGGCAAGGAACTCGACCCGAAAACAGTTGCAAATAGTGGGATTCCAGATGTAACATTGTTGCATTATTTCGCTATCTAAATGCCATGTATGCCTCGGTTCAATATTATTACAAGGTAGTTCCGCTAGGCCCCATATAGAGGAGTGCAGATTCCTTGACTGTCGCCAAATTAATAAAGAAAACCGCTCGATGGAGCCTATCTTTTAGAACTTCCTGTTATGTACGAATTTGGAAAACCAGTTTAAAATCCCACATCGTTTCACATCTCCGACCGGACTGACTTCTGTCTTGCAAAACTACATGTGAACACACCGACTGCTCAGTTTGAAAGGTTGCTGGTTGCACAACAAACTTTGATTGCAACCAACCACGATTTTATATTTAGAAAGTGACACTTTCGACAGAGGTAACGTTTGAAGAAATGAGCGGAAATTTATGTTGGTAGAGAACGATGTCCTGTAATATAATATAGTCTGTACTATATATGTAGAAGAAACCCGTAACCTCAACTCATATTTATGTCTTAAGGATGTCCGCTCCTTCCTGTTGAACTTCAAAAATGAAATATGATTAAGTAAAGATTTTTTCTCATCTTTATTTACTTCATGATATTCTATATCATCTACATACTTTAAAAAAACAAATGATTTAAAGAAAATGTGACTTTAGAACCTCTAAAAAGTGCTTAAACAGCATAAATGGCCTAAATTTGACTAAAAAGGGGGGTTTTAAGGTACTTTTTGTGTCAAAGCTTACAAAAACCCACACTACCATATATATTTTTTCATCGATTTTGGTAGGGTAAAATGAACTTTGTAACATATCAAAAAAAGGAAAAAAAGTTTAATTCTAGAAATGTAGTATTTTAAAGTTTTTAGCACTTTTTTTCTCATTTTCCCATAGACTCCCATGTTAAAATGTACTATCTTACAGGCGTCATATCTCGAAAAAACCCACACTACCCCCTATTTTTAATGCTGATTTTTCAATCATATACTTTGATCATCTAAAAAATGTAAGTTAGAAAAAAAGTTTAATTCTATAAATTTGAGGAGCGAACATCCTTAAGTCCAAATCTCCTCTTATAACTTGACACGGTATATGTATATAATACAGAATCAGCAATAGCGCAATCCCCTGTGGAGGCTGTCGAGAAATTTGAATTATAGAACATAACATGTAGCAGATATTTCAGTTAAGCCTCACCTCACTATTGTGATATACACAACATAAAATACACATGATGAGCCATCCCACATGTGATTACGAGAGACTGTAAAGGTAAAATAGTATGCAAATACATAAAATGTACACTATACATATAATATATAATATAGCATAAGGTAAATAGCGTAACATAGTAATAACAGGGTGTTGAGTATATGTGACCTTGAAACTAAGGTCATGGTCACCAAAGATGACTTGAATCTTGAATGTGGCTGTGTATAGTCAGTATAGGGTGTCGCATTTGAAGACTCTTAATTTTAGTGCATAGGTTCATGCATGGTGTGTTTATTATGATAATTATGCATGATGTGTTTATTATGATAATTATGCATGATGTGTTTATTATGACAAGTGGTCAGTGTTGTAGTCATACGAACATAATTTGTTCATATTTCAACGGAGATATAACACTGACAAATACTTATCACGATTGCCAAAATTTAAAAGTCGATATTTAAACGTTTATCTTCTGATCATTGTTTCTAAATTGCCAAGCTAACATCAGATAGAGCCGCGATATCCTTCGTTTCGTCGAGGTTTAAAAAAAACCCCAAAAGAATGATTAGTTTACCACTAAGTTTAATCTCAATTCATGTGTTGGCCGTAACTCTTATGTATAATTATGCAATTTTAATCCGATGTATCTTTGCAAAACGATTACTTGTTTTACTTATCTATTTGATAGGCCTGTATGCCATCATCTACTTTCATTTAATTTGTTGTTTAGCTTTCTTCCGTTTTCCTATGCGCATTGACTTCGTTTTGCTTCATTAATAAGATAACGCATATAATATAGTAGTGATTATATGATAAGCATACACTAGCAGTAGCCTGTTGAAGTAACGTAGATCTCCTCCGAATAAACAACACAAGTTTATCAAGGACAAATGGGTAATGTCATACTTGGGTCAATAAAAATGTTAAATTATATGATAATTTGAGTTTTAATATTCTCTTAAGTTTATTTTTTAGCCAGGAGGGTCATGTTCTGTTTATTATTGGTCACCCAATGTACAATATGTACAGCGTGCAGCGCGGTCGATCAGTACTTATAATATTCTGAATATATTACTCTGCTGCATGCACTGATTTTACTATCACCCATGACTTGAACTTGCAGAATAATAACATAAATCGATGGTCGCTCGCAGAAATAAATAAGGCATCGCCTACACGTGTAATCTATTTCAGGAGATGATGCCATCACCACACACTGCACGCGTTGTCAGCTGATCCGGCCTTCCTAGTGATGCACGTGCAGTGCTGTTTATATCACATGGCGATGGTGAGAGATGGTTATGGAGGTAAAATGGCCGAAAGTAAATGTAAACATGAGAACAAACCTGACGTTGTCGACTTCTGGATGGAGCATTTCGTTACAACGCTTGCCGATAGCCTCGTGCCCCGACACGCGAGTGGGTTCCATTGCCACAGTGGACGACATGAACGGGGGCTGTCACTCAACCCAGCTGTCGTCTGCGAGCAGCTGATCGGACCAGACGACACTTATCCACGTTCTACTCCAGTCGTCTGCTTCTAGTTTTGTGTCCAGTTGCTATGATGCGCATATGCGAGATGTGTTTATCACACGGAAATATCACTCTCCCGATGTGTACAGCGTCCACTCTTGTTTCCCGATGCGTCAGTGGAGTCGATTTGTCGTCTGCGACTCAGCGACTGTGTGTATCCCGCTCCGCTCTGAGTCTGCTCAGTTGTAATGAGATGTGGGCCGAGTCAGAGTCGGAGAGACACAGATACACTCATCTCCATTACCGAGCAGCGTTCAGTCCTTCCCTCCATCTGTCCACACTAACACAACATATAAACGCACCTCTGTCCACCGACCCGTGAAGCAGAACTGACAATTTATTCAAATATTGAACAGCTACGATCGTGTTACTTTGAGATGGCAGATTGTTCACTTTCTTCTCGTAACGCTGCGCCATCGCGCACCGGTCGAACTGTAAACATCCACGGATTCTTAGCCGCGTCTGAACGCTTTCTCGCTTCTCTCTAATTGCTTGTACAATTTCCACCCGGCTTACTGTGATCATGTGAAATTAGTCACTTGGTTTGACATGTAATTTGTTTTGGGAAATGATAACAAAATATCACCCAAGTCTGTGTTCCACGAGATATATGTCGCTTGATATATAAGCTATATTTTCCATACGGGATATAATATATATAGAATACCGAGCAGTAGAGTTTAAAGGTATGACATCACAATGTTATGACGAATAAACACTCGTGGTCACAGCGCTATGATGGCTACGCATTGGAGTTTGTTGGCAGTGTCGCATAAGAGATCTGCTTGTTTCATTAAAAAGTAATAATAAAAATATGATGTTGTATGCTAAATAGAATACCTTTTGTCTTCTGATAACACTCGTTGACAAAAGTAAAGTTTTCATTGATATATTTAATATCTGAAGACACTTGGGGTGATATTGCCTATGTCACAATTTGCGTATTCATTTTTAATCGCCAAATGTATGATAATTATTTGTTTCCTGTAGAAATCAAAACACAGCCTTAGTCATATGTTGAAACGTAAAGTACAGGTCCGTTTTACATGCACGGTAGTTATATGACCTATTAAACATTACCAACCCATTTTGTCTTGTAAATAGGTTTCCCAAAAAAAATTGACTAATCGACGCACGCCAGCAACGGTGTATTGTCCGATTTTCGATCATAAATCAACACTTTCACCTTGTTAACGTCGCTGTACTGAATCGGCTAGCATTATACTAAAGGATAAACCTGGGCAAAAGTACACCATTTATAACGTTTGACGTGTGTGACTCAAACAACACACCGAATGTTCTCTTCAGCTAGAGATATTGAAGTATATTTTACCTTAAAATAGATCATGTGTATGGTCTGTAATGCTTTGCTTTGTTTGTTTTGAGTAAATGATGGAATGAAAATAAAATACCTCTTTAAATAAACTCAACACAAATTATTTTGAAAATGGGATGTCAACAATAATTACCCACTATCCATGAATATTTTAAATATATATACATTTAAAATGTACATAAATATGTATATGTATCTGTCTGTCATCTGTTGTGAGAAAGCCATAAACGTAATTACTTATGTATAAGCTTTTTCTGATAATGGTATCAACATCATGAATATTACAGTCATACACAATTGATGTTTCATAAAGAATTTTAATTTTAGTAATAAATGTTATCACATTTGAAGAGGTAGCATTTTGTTGTCCCCCGCCGCAACGCGGAACGGGGGACTATGTATTCAGCGGCGTCCGTCCATCCGTCCGTATACGTCCGTATACTTTGCGTTGTGTGATTTTATTTATTTCCGACATTTCCTTGTTTCTTACAGTAATGAAACGTTATTATTTACATTTCTGCTTTGAGTTCTTACTTGGTTGAAAGGATTGACAAATGCCATTGAACTGTAGGGATTGTGCACTGTTTCATCGTTTTTCCACAAGTTACCATCACACAATAAAATCACACAACGCAAAGTCTACAAATAAAACATGTAACAGAGTAACACCAAGGTACAATCTAATTAGCTACTGTCACTGGGCTGCCTATCAGAGGGCACGCCTATTACAGATTTGGTGCCGTGACCCGGATTTGTCAATTACTTAATGATACTTCTAGATTTCTTGTCAGAATATGTAATTATTAGCATTTAGAAACAAGGATAAATAAAATGTAGAATTTAGTGAAATTTTGAAGGTTAAAATCTGTTTCACTATACGGGTGTATCCTGTTGAAACTGATTATTTGGTTCTTTGACTATATTTAGGTTTCTTGTCTTTCAACATCTTTTGTCAAACATTATGGCATCTGAACAGACACAGGATTTGTTTAGCGTCTCACGTGGGATAAATGAGGGATAAATGTCCACATTTGGCTAAGTTAGGTTTACCAGTTTCAGCTAAGGCTAAGGCTAATGAGGGAAACTAGGTCAGGCTGGGATCGAGGCCGAGATTTCAGCCAATATAGAGCAAGTTGATAGGCCAACTGAGAGTTGTACTATAGGGAAGGTGTTATCACATGGTGGTGATAGTCATTCTAGTGTACGAGAGCCAGTTGCATTACGTGCTAGTACTAGTGGTAAAACATGTCTTTTTCTGGATGTTAAGCTTATGTCAGATGTATGTACAGTGCTGGTCGATACGGGTTCTCCTGTTTCAGTACTGTCATACAATGATTTTCTGAAGTTGAGTCTCAGTGATTCTATTTTGATTGATGTCGATAGGGAAATTTTCACAGCTAACGGTACTCCTGTTGATGTGTATGGTTGTGCAACATTTGAATTTACTGTTGGTAGTGCGCTGTTTGTGCAAGAGTTTGTGGTTGCAGACCTAGGGCATTTGAGCAGTATCGTTGGTATGGATTTCTTAGACAGGTATGATTGTGAGATCAAAATCAGAAGGAAGGTACTTAGTACTTCACAGGGCAAGCTTAAGCTGTACAAACAGAAAACGTACAACTGTTCTCGTATACTAGTAATGGACAGAGTTGTTATTCCTGAGGGTACAGAAAAGTTTATTGAGTGTAAGGTGGTAGGTCCCTTTTCACATGAGCATGGTTTGATTGAACCAAATAACCAGTTGCGGAGTAGAGGTCTTTTTGTGGCTAGAAGTTTAGTCAGGCCTAAGGATACGGTTGTGGTTTCAGTTTTGAATCTCAGTAACAAGGGTGTACTATTAAACAGCTCATCATTAGTTGGTACAGTCAGTGCTATTGATCAGGTGGTTGAGTGTCAAGATCAGAAGCTGGAACAAGTTAAACAGGAGCTCCCTCCTCACTTGATTGACAATAGTTGAACAGAAGCAGGCTTTGACTCACTTAGTTTCTGAGTTTGAGGATATTTTTGTTGGTGAAGATGGAAAGTTAGGACAGACTAGTGTAGAGACTCATAGGATAGACACTTCTGGGGCAGTCCCCATTAAGCTTCCTGCTAGGAGAGTGCCTTTGAGTAGAAAACAGGTGATAGAGGATGAAGTTGACAAAATGTTAGAACATGGTGTCATTGAACCTAGTGACAGTCCTTGGTCAGCTCCAGTTTGCTTAGTGACTAAGAAGGATGGTAGTTGTAGGTTCTGTGTTGACTTTAGAAAACTCAACTCTGTTTGTACGCGGGATGCGTATCCGTTACCTCGTATCGATGAGACTCTTGAGACTTTGGGAGGGTCAAAATGGTTTAGTACTCTTGATTTGGCTAGCGGTTATTGGCAGGTTAAGATGGATCCAAGGGATAAGCTTAAAACTGCGTTTGCTACGCATGTTGGGCTGTACCATTTCAAAGTTATGCCGTTCGGTTTAACTAATGCACCAGCTACATTTGAAAGGCTAATGGATAAAGTCCTTGGTAAACTCAGGTGGAAGAAATGTCTGTGTTATCTTGATGATGTCATCGTCTTTGGGCCAGATTTCGGCGAGGCATTAATAAATCTGAGGATGGTCTTTACACAGTTACGTCATGCAAACCTGAAGTTGAAACCTAAAAAGTGTACACTCTTTCAAACGGAAGTTGCTTATCTAGGTCACATAGTCTCAGTAGAAGGAATTAAGTGTAATCCTGATAAGATCAGTTCTGTCAAAGCTTGGCCAATTCCTGAAAGTCGTACTGAGGGTCGTAGTTTTCTCGGACTAGTGGGATACTACAGGCACTTCATTTCGGATTTTTCCCAGATAGCTTTTCCTTTGAATCGGCTCACACGGAAAGGTGTTCCTTTTGTGTGGACAGAGCAGTGTGATAGCGCATTTAGCCGGTTAAAGCAGTGTCTGATAGATTCACCAGTATTGTCATTTCCTCAGGAAGAAGGCTTGTTCATCTTGGATACGGATGCTAGTGCATACGGTATGGGAGCTGTTCTCTCACAAATGCAAAATGGGTCAGAAAAAGTGTTAGCTTATGCCAGCAAAACGTTAGGTCCCGCACAGAGGAATTACTGTACTACAAAAAGGGAATTGTTAGCAGTAGTTACATTCTTGAAGACTTTCCGTCACTACTTGTACGGTAGGCAGTTCTTGATTCGTACAGATCATGCTCCTCTCATCTGGTTGAAGAACTTTAAGGATCCAGAGGGAATTTTGGCAAGGTGGCTAAGTGTCATTGAGACATACAGTTATCAGATCCAGTATCGTGCAGGCACTAAGCATGGCAATGCTGATGGTTTGTCTCGTAGACCAGTACGGAAATGCAGCTTCCAGGAATGTTCTGACTGTAGGGATTCTCAAAGTTGTAGTGAGGTTGATTATGTTGGAGATGTTACCTCGTCCAGAGTTGCTCCACTGTCTGTTAGTGATAGTGTGTCTTCACCACAGGGGGATCAGTCTTCAGATGAGAGAGATGGGTGTTTCCTGTCACAGACTCAAACTGATACACTGACATCTAGCGTTTCAAATTGGTTACCAGTCTGGACTAGGGATGAACTTTTGAAGGGACAGGAGGATGATTTAGGGATAGGTCCTATTTTGAGATTGCTCAGAGAAAATCCAGATAAGCCATCCAGGGCAGAGATTGTAGATCTTCCTGCAGATGCTAAAAGTCTTTGGGGTCAGTGGCACAAGCAGCACAACTTAGTTATTCAAAATGGTATTCTGTACAGGAAAGTTGAGTGTGATATATTTGGTCCTCGACTACAGTTAGTCGCTCCTTCAACTGTACGGGATGTTTCAACATCTACATACAGATAGAACTGCAGGTCATTTTGGCAAAGACAAGATGAAATCAATCAAACAGAGGTTTTACTGGTCTGACATGTCTTACGATATTAAGCGTTAGTGCAAGTCTTGCTTATTTTGTGCTAGGTGTAAGCCAGGTCCTGGTAAAGGAAAGTCTCCCTTGAAGCAGTTTAAGGTGCGTTCACCTCTGGAGTGTATGGCAATTGACATTGTTGGCCCTCTACCTATCAGTCGTAATGGCAATGAGTACATCATGGTGGTAGGAGATTACTTCACAAAATGGAAGGAAGCGTTTGCAATCCCCAATCATACAGCAGTGACTGTTAGTTGGTTTCCGAAGTCTTGTGTCGTTTTGGTTGTCCACTGCAGTTGCATACAGATCAGGGAAGGGAGTTTGAGTCTAATCTGTTTGCTGAGGTCTGTAGATTGTTAGGGATAGACAATTAAGACTAGAACCACTCCTTATCGTCCGCAGTCAGATGGTATGGTAGAGAGATTTAATAGAACACTCAAGCAGATGTTGTCCATTTATGTTCATCAGGAACCACTCGATTGGGATGATCATCTTCCTTATCTTCTCATGGCATACCGTTGTAGTGAACATAAGAGCACTCATTGTTCTCCAAACTTAATGATGCTAGGGCGTGAGATTAGGGTTCCCATAGATGTCATGGTGGAAAGTCCATCAGAACATGCTTCAGATTGTCCAGTTGAATATGTTAGATGGTTACAGGACACTACGCAGAAGGTTTTCCAGTTTGCATCAGAACAGTTAGGAGTTGCTGCTACTGCACAGAAAAGAAATTATGATCAGGGTTTGAAATCTAGGACTTTTGAGTCTGGGGAGTTTGTTTGGAGGTGGTATCCACCGAAAGCTAATCAAAAGCTTGGTTTAGGATGGGATGGTCCCTATCTTGTGGTTGATAAGGTTTAAGATCTAACGTTTAGGATTCAGAAGAGTGCTGGTGCTCCAGTAATTTCTGTACATGTTGATCATTTGAAACCATTCCAGGGTAGTTCCATACCGCACAACTGGTTAGATGGTTCAGCTGAGACCAGTCGTGAGGTATCATGTCGTGTGGACTCGGAATCTGAGGACGATTCTGAGTCTTTTTCTATGGAGGGAGGGGGGTTTGTTGTTAATTCTCCACTTGAGAAATCTCCAGTGAGGACAAGAGTCGGGAGAGCAGTGAAGCCAAGATGTTTATATTCTCCTTGATTTGTTACTCCATTTGCTTTTAGCCAGGATTGTATTGATGGTATTTTCTTATTGGAGTGTTCTCCAGTATTGAAAATCTGAGGGATTACGCAAACGGGGTTTAACCTGTAGGGTAGGCAGTTAAGTATATCTATATGTATTTTTAATAGTTTTTTCTCTTTTCTCGTCTGCCATTTTATGTTACGCTCGCTTGTTTTTTTTTGTTTTTTTTTTATAGTTGTTTTCGTTGTTTTAAGTTGCATTTTGTTCAGTTTTGCTTTTTCGATTCTCGCTTCCAGGAAAATTATGATGGAGATGATAATACATGTTCCACAAGAGGAAATCGACGAGCTTGAGGAAGACAGGGTCGTCTTCCCTGAGCGGGGTATGAAGTGCCATGTGCTCTTCTGCCCGGAGCAGACCCATTTTGCCAGGTATTGGGGGTTGTTGGACCACTGGCTGGAGACCCATCGGACGGAGGTGAGGCGGTACAAGTATTCACGCTGTGGACACTTGTCACGGAAGAAGTCTTCCTCCCGCCTTCATCTCCTGCGCCACCGACAAGCCACCAGCGAGGAGGTGTGGATCAAGAACAAGGCCTTCGTTCCCCCCGAACAACTTCAGCTTCCCAGGGCCACTGTACCCGCCGGGATGAGCCGCCCGACACACCTCCCCAGGAGCCTGAAGGACCAGAAGCTGCGGGACAAAGGGAGGCTTTTTGGTACCTACAGGCCCTTCCAGTCTATGGATTGGACACCTCCAGCATCGCCGACACAGACCCCGTCGTCAGCCCCATCCACTCCGCCGCCAGCGCCCTTGTCACCAGGCCGTCTCCTCCTCCGCCAGCAGGCATGCCCTGCCGTCGCGACGCCGCTCCAGGGAAGAGAGGGAGGAAGAGGAGCTTGAGTTGATGGAGCTGATGCCGTCGCCGCGTCGTAACTGAAACTGGAGTCGAGTGTGAGAGAGTATATGTTTGGTAAAAGAAACCTGGGGACATAATTAGGGATAATTCTGATCTAAGGGGGGGAGGAATGTTGGAAATCAGGGTAATTATTATTCATAAATGGGTTAATGGGCGGTATAAATTAGTTACTTAGCATAGTGGGTCATTATTATTTAGTTATCGGGAGGTTGGGTGGCTTTTCACTTATTTTGCCGGTAAAGTAAACATGTCAATAAAGGGGATTATCCGGTGGCTTATTAGCGTGTTTTTGCGATTTAAGTGGATATTCTATTGATGCAGCTTCCTTGTAGTTATTAACCTATTTGTACTTACATTTGGCAGTAAAATTCCTTTGGAATTTCCTCCGTTGGTAGCGCTAGAGTACTGTTTATCGGCTAGGTGTCCGCCATGTTTGTTGTGAGGCGGAACCGGAAGTTAGACTAGTGCTGCAGTTAATCTGTCGCTAGCCAATCAGGAGTTAGCTCATGTGTATAAAAGGCCTGGTTGCTCTATCAATCGTTGTCATACTGACGCAGCAGCCTGCTAAGTAAGTTCCACTGCCGCTTACGGGGGATATCTCTCTGGCGTTTTCCGATAGATCATTTTAGAAGTAGTTGTAATGGGAGTATATACGTTATGTTAGTTGGGGGAAAATAGATGTAGGGACAATAGACGGTAGTTTCTGGGGTTAGAGTTCAACGAGGTCAACAGTACATTTGGGAGTTAGGTTATTTATCACGTAGGTAGTGGGAAGGGGGAGAAATTAGTGTTAGGAAAGAAATAGGATCGTTAGGTTAGTGGTTAAAAAGGTTTCTGTGAGCGAGTGCTTTACTTTTGTTGATTTTATTTATTTCCGACATTTCCTTGTTTCTTACAGTAATAAAACGTTATTATTTATATTTCTGCTTTGAGTTCTTACTTGGTTGAAAGGATTGACAAATGCCATTGAACTGAAGGGATTGTGCACTGTTTCATCGTTTTTCCACAAGTTACCATCACACAATAAAATCACACAACGCAAAGTCTACAAATAAAACATGTAACAGAGTAACACCAAGGTACAATCTAATTAGCTACTGTCACTGGGCTGCCTATCAGAGGGTACGCCTATTACACAATATATAAAGTAGCTCCAATGATGTGTCTTAAAAACTCAAAGTCACCGGCGGGGGACATTGCCATGTTATAGTGGCAAACACTTGTTTTGGTTGATTTCTCTACCATGTAATACGTGAGTTGATGAACATATCGTTTGTAAGTGGTTGGTGGGATATCGACTGGAGTTGAAACACTAGTTTCACAAAATCGTTAAATAAATATAACAATGGAAATTGATAATAAAAAAAAGGCACAGGTTTACATTACTTTAAACATAATTTACATAACTGTCATGAATTGAAATGTAACATTGGTTGAATACGTAATTGAAAACGAAATAGACAAGAAGAACAATACTTCCGACATAAAAACAACACAGCTAATTAAAACGTATCGATCAAATGTTGTAAGTCGAGCAAGTCGTGACAAGAGCATTGTTGTGACATGTAATGAGGAGCTAAACAGTTAACGGGATGATTGTCACACTGCGCATAGACCATAGTGTATCTACCACAGATCGTGAAGGAACTGAAGACACGCTCTCTCTGGATAGAAGTCGGTGGTTACCATGACATGGCTCTTCATGGCGTCGACCGATCAATTTCCAAATCAAATCAACGAAACACCCGTCATCTTTCAAGTATGGAATATAACTGATGCAAGAACATAGTGACACCATCAATAATTATATACGAATATTATTTATCTCTGAACTGTTTGTGTCGAACCCGTGATTTGTTCCCCAGCACTATGTGGTATTCCCACTTGTGTACTTGCATTCTTCAATACTGGTGAACTGTAAGCATACATGAAGTCTATGTGTCTGTATAATATTCTTGAATACAGTAATAGTATTAAAGAAGATTGATCCAGTCAAAACCATCTGATATATATATATGACATGCGACGCATCCAGTCATCATTAAAATGATATCTACAGCATGTGTCGTCTGAAGTATTCTATTTTTATAAACATTTACTTCACGTGAGACCTTCCTCAATGTTTGTATATGAATATATATATATATATATATATATATATATATATATATATAAGCTCTCAAACCATTAATTTGGCCTGATTGAGCACTCTAACATGGTACACTCATTTGCTACGGCCTTGAGCTAGCCAACTGTAGAAATACTATTTATATATATAGGAAGTACCATGAAGAACATATCTAAAGTCAATACATTGTTTCATGACGTCAAGGCACATTGACAAACTGCTTCGAGCAGGTGGCAAACACGTTAAAATGTTAAATTAGCACAAATAAATCGTTGTCTTCGGCAGATTGAGGACTGTATACACCAGTTTCTTCTGAATGTGGCCAGGTATGGGTTGAAAGATCTAGCATACAGTGTGGTCAGATATGGATTGAAGGATCTAGCATACAGTGTGGTCAGGTATGGGTTGAAGGATCTAGCATATAGTGTGGTCAGGTATGGGTTGAAGGATCTAGCATACAGTGTGGTCAGGTATGGGTTGAAGGATCTAGCATACAGTGTGGTCATGTATGGGTTGAAGGATCTAACATACAGTGTGGTCAGATATGGGTTGAATGATCTAGCATACGGTGTGGTCAGGTATGGGTTGAAGGATCTAGCATAGTGTGGTCAGGTATTGGTTGAAGGATCTAGCATACAGTGTGGTCATGTATGGGTTGAAGGATCTAGCATACAGTGTGGTCAGGTATGGGTTGAAGGATCTAGCATAGTGTGGTCATGTATGGGTTGAAGGATCTAGCATACAGTGTGGTCAGGTATGGGTTGAAGGATCTAGCATAGTGTGGTCAGGTATGGGTTGAAGGATCTAGCATACAGTGTGGTCAGGTATGGGTTGAAGGATCTAGCATACAGTGTTGTCATGTATGGGTTGAAGGATCTAGCATACAGTGTGGTCAGGTATGGGTTGAAGGATCTAGCATACAGTGTGGTCAGGTATGGGTTGAAGGATCTAGCATACAGTGTGGTCAGGTATGGGTTGAAGGATCTTCAACTGTACGGGATGTTTCAACATCTACATACAGATAGAACTGCAGGTCATTTTGGCAAAGACAAGACACTCAAATCAATCAAACAGAGGTTTTACTGGTCTGACATGTCTAACGATATTAAGCGTTAGTGCAAGTCTTGCTTATTTTGTGCTAGGTGTAAGCCAGGTCCTGGTAAAGGAAAGTCTCCCTTGAAGCAGTTTAAGGTGCGTTCACCTCTGGAGTGTATGGCAATTGACATTGTTGGCCCTCTACCTATCAGTCGTAATGGCAATGAGTACATCATGGTGGTAGGAGATTACTTCACAAAATGGAAGGAAGCGTTTGCAATCCCCAATCATACAGCAGTGACTGTTGCCGATAAGTTGGTTTCCGAAGTCTTGTGTCGTTTTGGTTGTCCACTGCAGTTGCATACAGATCAGGGAAGGGAGTTTGAGTCTAATCTGTTTGCTGAGGTCTGTAGATTGTTAGGGATAGACAATTAAGACTAGAACCACTCCTTATCGTCCGCAGTCAGATGGTATGGTAGAGAGATTTAATAGAACACTCAAGCAGATGTTGTCCATTTATGTTCATCAGGAACCACTCGATTGGGATGATCATCTTCCTTATCTTCTCATGGCATACCGTTGTAGTGAACATAAGAGCACTCATTGTTCTCCAAACTTAATGATGCTAGGGCGTGAGATTAGGGTTCCCATAGATGTCATGGTGGAAAGTCCATCAGAACATGCTTCAGATTGTCCAGTTGAATATGTTAGATGGTTACAGGACACTACGCAGAAGGTTTTCCAGTTTGCATCAGAACAGTTAGGAGTTGCTGCTACTGCACAGAAAAGAAATTATGATCAGGGTTTGAAATCTAGGACTTTTGAGTCTGGGGAGTTTGTTTGGAGGTGGTATCCACCGAAAGCTAATCAAAAGCTTGGTTTAGGATGGGATGGTCCCTATCTTGTGGTTGATAAGGTTTCAGATCTAACGTTTAGGATTCAGAAGAGTGCTGGTGCTCCAGTAATTTCTGTACATGTTGATCATTTGAAACCATTCCAGGGTAGTTCCATACCGCACAACTGGTTAGATGGTTCAGCTGAGACCAGTCGTGAGGTATCATGTCGTGTGGACTCGGAATCTGAGGACGATTCTGAGTCTTTTTCTATGGAGGGAGGGGGGTTTGTTGTTAATTCTCCACTTGAGAAATCTCCAGTGAGGACAAGAGTCGGGAGAGCAGTGAAGCCAAGATGTTTATATTCTCCTTGATTTGTTACTCCATTTGCTTTTAGCCAGGATTGTATTGATGGTATTTTCTTATTGGAGTGTTCTCCAGTATTGAAAATCTGAGGGATTACGCAAACGGGGTTTAACCTGTAGGGTAGGCAGTTAAGTATATCTATATGTATTTTTAATAGTTTTTTCTCTTTTCTCGTCTGCCATTTTATGTTACGCTCGCTTGTTTTTTTTTGTTTTTTTTTTATAGTTGTTTTCGTTGTTTTAAGTTGCATTTTGTTCAGTTTTGCTTTTTCGATTCTCGCTTCCAGGAAAATTATGATGGAGATGATAATACATGTTCCACAAGAGGAAATCGACGAGCTTGAGGAAGACAGGGTCGTCTTCCCTGAGCGGGGTATGAAGTGCCATGTGCTCTTCTGCCCGGAGCAGACCCATTTTGCCAGGTATTGGGGGTTGTTGGACCACTGGCTGGAGACCCATCGGACGGAGGTGAGGCGGTACAAGTATTCACGCTGTGGACACTTGTCACGGAAGAAGTCTTCCTCCCGCCTTCATCTCCTGCGCCACCGACAAGCCACCAGCGAGGAGGTGTGGATCAAGAACAAGGCCTTCGTTCCCCCCGAACAACTTCAGCTTCCCAGGGCCACTGTACCCGCCGGGATGAGCCGCCCGACACACCTCCCCAGGAGCCTGAAGGACCAGAAGCTGCGGGACAAAGGGAGGCTTTTTGGTACCTACAGGCCCTTCCAGTCTATGGATTGGACACCTCCAGCATCGCCGACACAGACCCCGTCGTCAGCCCCATCCACTCCGCCGCCAGCGCCCTTGTCACCAGGCCGTCTCCTCCTCCGCCAGCAGGCATGCCCTGCCGTCGCGACGCCGCTCCAGGGAAGAGAGGGAGGAAGAGGAGCTTGAGTTGATGGAGCTGATGCCGTCGCCGCGTCGTAACTGAAACTGGAGTCGAGTGTGAGAGAGTATATGTTTGGTAAAAGAAACCTGGGGACATAATTAGGGATAATTCTGATCTAAGGGGGGGAGGAATGTTGGAAATCAGGGTAATTATTATTCATAAATGGGTTAATGGGCGGTATAAATTAGTTACTTAGCATAGTGGGTCATTATTATTTAGTTATCGGGAGGTTGGGTGGCTTTTCACTTATTTTGCCGGTAAAGTAAACATGTCAATAAAGGGGATTATCCGGTGGCTTATTAGCGTGTTTTTGCGATTTAAGTGGATATTCTATTGATGCAGCTTCCTTGTAGTTATTAACCTATTTGTACTTACATTTGGCAGTAAAATTCCTTTGGAATTTCCTCCGTTGGTAGCGCTAGAGTACTGTTTATCGGCTAGGTGTCCGCCATGTTTGTTGTGAGGCGGAACCGGAAGTTAGACTAGTGCTGCAGTTAATCTGTCGCTAGCCAATCAGGAGTTAGCTCATGTGTATAAAAGGCCTGGTTGCTCTATCAATCGTTGTCATACTGACGCAGCAGCCTGCTAAGTAAGTTCCACTGCCGCTTACGGGGGATATCTCTCTGGCGTTTTCCGATAGATCATTTTAGAAGTAGTTGTAATGGGAGTATATACGTTATGTTAGTTGGGGGAAAATAGATGTAGGGACAATAGACGGTAGTTTCTGGGGTTAGAGTTCAACGAGGTCAACAGTACATTTGGGAGTTAGGTTATTTATCACGTAGGTAGTGGGAAGGGGGAGAAATTAGTGTTAGGAAAGAAATAGGATCGTTAGGTTAGTGGTTAAAAAGGTTTCTGTGAGCGAGTGCTTTACTTTTGTTGATTTTATTTATTTCCGACATTTCCTTGTTTCTTACAGTAATAAAACGTTATTATTTATATTTCTGCTTTGAGTTCTTACTTGGTTGAAAGGATTGACAAATGCCATTGAACTGAAGGGATTGTGCACTGTTTCATCGTTTTTCCACAAGTTACCATCACACAATAAAATCACACAACGCAAAGTCTACAAATAAAACATGTAACAGAGTAACACCAAGGTACAATCTAATTAGCTACTGTCACTGGGCTGCCTATCAGAGGGTACGCCTATTACACAATATATAAAGTAGCTCCAATGATGTGTCTTAAAAACTCAAAGTCACCGGCGGGGGACATTGCCATGTTATAGTGGCAAACACTTGTTTTGGTTGATTTCTCTACCATGTAATACGTGAGTTGATGAACATATCGTTTGTAAGTGGTTGGTGGGATATCGACTGGAGTTGAAACACTAGTTTCACAAAATCGTTAAATAAATATAACAATGGAAATTGATAATAAAAAAAAGGCACAGGTTTACATTACTTTAAACATAATTTACATAACTGTCATGAATTGAAATGTAACATTGGTTGAATACGTAATTGAAAACGAAATAGACAAGAAGAACAATACTTCCGACATAAAAACAACACAGCTAATTAAAACGTATCGATCAAATGTTGTAAGTCGAGCAAGTCGTGACAAGAGCATTGTTGTGACATGTAATGAGGAGCTAAACAGTTAACGGGATGATTGTCACACTGCGCATAGACCATAGTGTATCTACCACAGATCGTGAAGGAACTGAAGACACGCTCTCTCTGGATAGAAGTCGGTGGTTACCATGACATGGCTCTTCATGGCGTCGACCGATCAATTTCCAAATCAAATCAACGAAACACCCGTCATCTTTCAAGTATGGAATATAACTGATGCAATAACATAGTGACACCATCAATAATTATATACGAATATTATTTATCTCTGAACTGTTTGTGTCGAACCCGTGATTTGTTCCCCAGCACTATGTGGTATTCCCACTTGTGTACTTGCATTCTTCAATACTGGTGAACTGTAAGCATACATGAAGTCTATGTGTCTGTATAATATTCTTGAATACAGTAATAGTATTAAAGAAGATTGATCCAGTCAAAACCATCTGATATATATATATGACATGCGACGCATCCAGTCATCATTAAAATGATATCTACAGCATGTGTCGTCTGAAGTATTCTATTTTTATAAACATTTACTTCACGTGAGACCTTCCTCAATGTTTGTATATGAATATATATATATATATATATATATATATATATATATATATAAGCTCTCAAACCATTAATTTGGCCTGATTGAGCACTCTAACATGGTACACTCATTTGCTACGGCCTTGAGCTAGCCAACTGTAGAAATACTATTTATATATATAGGAAGTACCATGAAGAACATATCTAAAGTCAATACATTGTTTCATGACGTCAAGGCACATTGACAAACTGCTTCGAGCAGGTGGCAAACACGTTAAAATGTTAAATTAGCACAAATAAATCGTTGTCTTCGGCAGATTGAGGACTGTATACACCAGTTTCTTCTGAATGTGGCCAGGTATGGGTTGAAAGATCTAGCATACAGTGTGGTCAGATATGGATTGAAGGATCTAGCATACAGTGTGGTCAGGTATGGGTTGAAGGATCTAGCATACAGTGTGGTCATGTATGGGTTGAAGGATCTAGCATACAGTGTGGTCAGATATGGGTTGAAGGATCTAGCATACAGTGTGGTCATGTATGGGTTGAAGGATCTAACATACAGTGTGGTCAGATATGGGTTGAATGATCTAGCATACGGTGTGGTCAGGTATGGGTTGAAGGATCTAGCATAGTGTGGTCAGGTATTGGTTGAAGGATCTAGCATACAGTGTGGTCATGTATGGGTTGAAGGATCTAGCATACAGTGTGGTCATGTATGGGTTGAAGGATCTAGCATAGTGTGGTCATGTATGGGTTGAAGGATCTAGCATACAGTGTGGTCAGGTATGGGTTGAAGGATCTAGCATAGTGTGGTCAGGTATTGGTTGAAGGATCTAGCATACAGTGTGGTCAGGTATGGGTTGAAGGATCTAGCATACAGTGTTGTCATGTATGGGTTGAAGGATCTAGCATACAGTGTGGTCAGGTATGGGTTGAAGGATCTAGCATACAGTGTGGTCAGGTATGGGTTGAAGGATCTAGCATACAGTGTGGTCAGGTATGGGTTGAAGGATCTTCAACTGTACGGGATGTTTCAACATCTACATACAGATAGAACTGCAGGTCATTTTGGCAAAGACAAGACACTCAAATCAATCAAACAGAGGTTTTACTGGTCTGACATGTCTAACGATATTAAGCGTTAGTGCAAGTCTTGCTTATTTTGTGCTAGGTGTAAGCCAGGTCCTGGTAAAGGAAAGTCTCCCTTGAAGCAGTTTAAGGTGCGTTCACCTCTGGAGTGTATGGCAATTGACATTGTTGGCCCTCTACCTATCAGTCGTAATGGCAATGAGTACATCATGGTGGTAGGAGATTACTTCACAAAATGGAAGGAAGCGTTTGCAATCCCCAATCATACAGCAGTGACTGTTGCCGATAAGTTGGTTTCCGAAGTCTTGTGTCGTTTTGGTTGTCCACTGCAGTTGCATACAGATCAGGGAAGGGAGTTTGAGTCTAATCTGTTTGCTGAGGTCTGTAGATTGTTAGGGATAGACAATTAAGACTAGAACCACTCCTTATCGTCCGCAGTCAGATGGTATGGTAGAGAGATTTAATAGAACACTCAAGCAGATGTTGTCCATTTATGTTCATCAGGAACCACTCGATTGGGATGATCATCTTCCTTATCTTCTCATGGCATACCGTTGTAGTGAACATAAGAGCACTCATTGTTCTCCAAACTTAATGATGCTAGGGCGTGAGATTAGGGTTCCCATAGATGTCATGGTGGAAAGTCCATCAGAACATGCTTCAGATTGTCCAGTTGAATATGTTAGATGGTTACAGGACACTACGCAGAAGGTTTTCCAGTTTGCATCAGAACAGTTAGGAGTTGCTGCTACTGCACAGAAAAGAAATTATGATCAGGGTTTGAAATCTAGGACTTTTGAGTCTGGGGAGTTTGTTTGGAGGTGGTATCCACCGAAAGCTAATCAAAAGCTTGGTTTAGGATGGGATGGTCCCTATCTTGTGGTTGATAAGGTTTCAGATCTAACGTTTAGGATTCAGAAGAGTGCTGGTGCTCCAGTAATTTCTGTACATGTTGATCATTTGAAACCATTCCAGGGTAGTTCCATACCGCACAACTGGTTAGATGGTTCAGCTGAGACCAGTCGTGAGGTATCATGTCGTGTGGACTCGGAATCTGAGGACGATTCTGAGTCTTTTTCTATGGAGGGAGGGGGGTTTGTTGTTAATTCTCCACTTGAGAAATCTCCAGTGAGGACAAGAGTCGGGAGAGCAGTGAAGCCAAGATGTTTATATTCTCCTTGATTTGTTACTCCATTTGCTTTTAGCCAGGATTGTATTGATGGTATTTTCTTATTGGAGTGTTCTCCAGTATTGAAAATCTGAGGGATTACGCAAACGGGGTTTAACCTGTAGGGTAGGCAGTTAAGTATATCTATATGTATTTTTAATAGTTTTTTCTCTTTTCTCGTCTGCCATTTTATGTTACGCTCGCTTGTTTTTTTTTGTTTGTTTTTTATAGTTGTTTTCGTTGTTTTAAGTTGCATTTTGTTCAGTTTTGCTTTTTCGATTCTCGCTTCCAGGAAAATTATGATGGAGATGATAATAAATGTTCCACAAGAGGAAATCGACGAGCTTGAGGAAGACAGGGTCGTCTTCCCTGAGCGGGGTATGAAGT
This sequence comes from Gibbula magus, assembly GCA_936450465.1. Lineage (NCBI taxonomy): Eukaryota > Metazoa > Mollusca > Gastropoda > Trochida > Trochidae > Gibbula > Gibbula magus. The sequence continues at coordinate 79,078,847 of OW388296.1, forward strand.
GCCATGTGCTCTTCTGCCCGGAGCAGACCCATTTTGCCAGGTATTGGGGGTTGTTGGACCACTGGCTGGAGACCCATCGGACGGAGGTGAGGCGGTACAAGTATTCACGCTGTGGACACTTGTCACGGAAGAAGTCTTCCTCCCGCCTTCATCTCCTGCGCCACCGACAAGCCACCAGCGAGGAGGTGTGGATCAAGAACAAGGCCTTCGTTCCCCCCGAACAACTTCAGCTTCCCAGGGCCACTGTACCCGCCGGGATGAGCCGCCCGACACACCTCCCCAGGAGCCTGAAGGACCAGAAGCTGCGGGACAAAGGGAGGCTTTTTGGTACCTACAGGCCCTTCCAGTCTATGGATTGGACACCTCCAGCATCGCCGACACAGACCCCGTCGTCAGCCCCATCCACTCCGCCGCCAGCGCCCTTGTCACCAGTCCGTCTCCTCCTCCGCCAGCAGGCATGCCCTGCCGTCGCGACGCCGCTCCAGGGAAGAGAGGGAGGAAGAGGAGCTTGAGTTGATGGAGCTGATGCCGTCGCCGCGTCGTAACTGAAACTGGAGTCGAGTGTGAGAGAGTATATGTTTGGTAAAAGAAACCTGGGGACATAATTAGGGATAATTCTGATCTAAGGGGGGGAGGAATGTTGGAAATCAGGGTAATTATTATTCATAAATGGGTTAATGGGCGGTATAAATTAGTTACTTAGCATAGTGGGTCATTATTATTTAGTTATCGGGAGGTTGGGTGGCTTTTCACTTATTTTGCCGGTAAAGTAAACATGTCAATAAAGGGGATTATCCGGTGGCTTATTAGCGTGTTTTTGCGATTTAAGTGGATATTCTATTGATGCAGCTTCCTTGTAGTTATTAACCTATTTGTACTTACATTTGGCAGTAAAATTCCTTTGGAATTTCCTCCGTTGGTAGCGCTAGAGTACTGTTTATCGGCTAGGTGTCCGCCATGCTTGTTGTGAGGCGGAACCGGAAGTTAGACTAGTGCTGCAGTTAATCTGTCGCTAGCCAATCAGGAGTTAGCTCATGTGTATAAAAGGCCTGGTTGCTCTATCAATCGTTGTCATACTGACGCAGCAGCCTGCTAAGTAAGTTCCACTGCCGCTTACGGGGGATATCTCTCTGGCGTTTTCCGATAGATCATTTTAGAAGTAGTTGTAATGGGAGTATATACGTTATGTTAGTTGGGGGAAAATAGATGTAGGGACAATAGACGGTAGTTTCTGGGGTTAGAGTTCAACGAGGTCAACAGTACATTTGGGAGTTAGGTTATTTATCACGTAGGTAGTGGGAAGGGGGAGAAATTAGTGTTAGGAAAGAAATAGGATCGTTAGGTTAGTGGTTAAAAAGGTTTCTGTGAGCGAGTGCTTTACTTTTGTTGATTTTATTTATTTCCGACATTTCCTTGTTTCTTACAGTAATAAATCGTTATTATTTACATTTCTGCTTTGAGTTCTTACTTGGTTGAAAGGATTGACAAATGCCATTGAACTGAAGGGATTGTGCACTGTTTCATCGTTTTTCCACAAGTTACCATCACACAATAAAATCACACAACGCAAAGTCTACAAATAAAACATGTAACAGAGTAACACCAAGGTACAATCTAATTAGCTACAATATATAAAGTAGCTCCAATGATGTGTCTTAAAAACTCAAAGTCACCGGCGGGGGACATTGCCATGTTATAGTGGCAAACACTTGTTTTGGTTGATTTCTCTACCATGTAATACGTGAGTTGATGAACATATCGTTTGTAAGTGGTTGGTGGGATATCGACTGGAGTTGAAACACTAGTTTCACAAAATCGTTAAATAAATATAACAATGGAAATTGATAATAAAAAAAAGGCACAGGTTTACATTACTTTAAACATAATTTACATAACTGTCATGAATTGAAATGTAACATTGGTTGAATACGTAATTGAAAACGAAATAGACAAGAAGAACAATACTTCCGACATAAAAACAACACAGCTAATTAAAACGTATCGATCAAATGTTGTAAGTCGAGCAAGTCGTGACAAGAGCATTGTTGTGACATGTAATGAGGAGCTAAACAGTTAACGGGATGATTGTCACACTGCGCATAGACCATAGTGTATCTACCACAGATCGTGAAGGAACTGAAGACACGCTCTCTCTGGATAGAAGTCGGTGGTTACCATGACATGGCTCTTCATGGCGTCGACCGATCAATTTCCAAATCAAATCAACGAAACACCCGTCATCTTTCAAGTATGGAATATAACTGATGCAATAACATAGTGACACCATCAATAATTATATACGAATATTATTTATCTCTGAACTGTTTGTGTCGAACCCGTGATTTGTTCCCCAGCGCTATGTGGTATTCCCACTTGTGTACTTGCATTCTTCAATACTGGTGAACTGTAAGCATACATGAAGTCTATGTGTCTGTATAATATTCTTGAATACAGTAATAGTATTAAAGAAGATTGATCCAGTCAAAACCATCTGATATATATATATGACATGCGACGCATCCAGTCATCATTAAAATGATATCTACAGCATGTGTCGTCTGAAGTATTCTATTTTTATAAACATTTACTTCACGTGAGACCTTCCTCAATGTTTGTATATGAATATATATATATATATATATATATATATATATATATATATATATATATATATATATATATATATATATATATATAAGCTCTCAAACCATTAATTTGGCCTGATTGAGCACTCTAACATGGTACACTCATTTGCTACGGCCTTGAGCTAGCCAACTGTAGAAATACTATTTATATATATAGGAAGTACCATGAAGAACATATCTAAAGTCAATACATTGTTTCATGACGTCAAGGCACATTGACAAACTGCTTCGAGCAGGTGGCAAACACGTTAAAATGTTAAATTAGCACAAATAAATCGTTGTCTTCGGCAGATTGAGGACTGTATACACCAGTTTCTTCTGAATGTGGCCAGGTATGGGTTGAAGGATCTAGCATACAGTGTGGTCAGATATGGATTGAAGGATCTAGCATACAGTGTGGTCAGGTATGGGTTGAAGGATCTAGCATATAGTGTGGTCAGGTATGGGTTGAAGGATCTAGCATACAGTGTGGTCAGGTATGGGTTGAAGGATCTAGCATACAGTGTGGTCATGTATGGGTTGAAGGATCTAACATACAGTGTGGTCAGATATGGGTTGAATGATCTAGCATACGGTGTGGTCAGGTATGGGTTGAAGGATCTAGCATAGTGTGGTCAGGTATTGGTTGAAGGATCTAGCATACAGTGTGGTCATGTATGGGTTGAAGGATCTAGCATACAGTGTGGTCATGTATGGGTTGAAGGATCTAGCATAGTGTGGTCATGTATGGGTTGAAGGATCTAGCATACAGTGTGGTCAGGTATGGGTTGAAGGATCTAGCATAGTGTGGTCAGGTATTGGTTGAAGGATCTAGCATACAGTGTGGTCAGGTATGGGTTGAAGGATCTAGCATACAGTGTTGTCATGTATGGGTTGAAGGATCTAGCATACAGTGTGGTCAGGTATGGGTTGAAGGATCTAGCATACAGTGTGGTCAGGTATGGGTTGAAGGATCTAGCATACAGTGTGGTCAGGTATGGGTTGAAGGATCTAGCATACAGTGTGGTCAGGTATGGGTTGAAGGATCTAGCATACAGTGTGGTCAGGTATGGGTTGAAGGATCTAGCATACAGTGTGGTCAGGTATGGATTGAAGGATCTAGCATACAGTGTGGTCATGTATGGGTTGAAGGATCTAGCATACAGTGTGGTCATGTATGGGTTGAAGGATCTAGCATAGTGTGGTCATGTATGGGTTGAAGGATCTAGCATACAGTGCGGTCAGGTATGGGTTGAAGGATCTAGCATACAGTGTGGTCAGATATGGGTTGAAGGATCTAGCATACAGTGTGGTCAGGTATGGATTGAAGGATCTAGCATACAGTATGGTCAGGTATGGGTTGAAGGATCTAGCATACAGTGTGGTCATGTATGGGTTGAAGGATCTAGCATACAGTGTGGTCAGGTATGGGTTGAATGATCTAGCATACAGTGTGATCAGATATGGTTGAAGGATCTAGCATACAGTGTGGTCAGGTATGGGTTGAAGGATCTAGCATACAGTGTGGTCAGGTATGGGTTGAAGGATCTAGCATACAGTGTGGTCATGTATGGGTTGAATGATCTAGCATACAGTGTGGTCAGATATGGGTTGAAGGATCTAGCATACAGTGTGGTCAGGTATGGGTTGAATGATCTAGCATACAGTGTGGTCAGATATGGGTTGAAGGATCTAGCATACAGTGTGGTCATGTATGGGTTGAAGGATCTAGCATACAGTGTGGTCAGGTATGGGTTGAATGATCTAGCATACAGTGTGATCAGATATGGTTGAAGGATCTAGCATACAGTGTGGTCATGTATGGGTTGAAGGATCTAGCATACAGTGTGGTCAGGTATGGGTTGAAGGTCTATGGTTAATGACATCATGACATATGTAGTCAGGCATGGGTTGAAGGTATATGGTTAATGGGTTGGAGGTATATGGTTAATGGGTTGGAGGTATATGGTTAATGACATCATGACATATGTAGTCGTGGCGTAGTGCAATACCAATCCTTTATCTCATCTTATATTCAGATAATAGTGTAATTAAATCAAACGAAGTAATGTTAAAAAATAAAACAAATACATTAAAAATCAAAACCAAACCAAGTTGTCAAACAGAGATGTCCCGAGTATAACCACAGTTTTGGGATGAACATACGTATCAACATGTAAAAGGTAAAACTGAATGTGAAAGATGCGGTCAATTATTCAAGGTTAACTATCACTGCACCAAGGTCATAGGAGGTAAAATTTATGACCTTATCTGAAAGATTTCCTCACATTGGTTGAACATGTTAAGTAAACAACAACAGTATATAACATACAAATATGGCCAAGATTAACATTTGTTTCGGATAAATAGACAGACAGACGGTGAAAAACATTACTCCCCCGGAATCGCTGATCCGAGGGCATAATAAGAAATATAGCAGGTGTGTTGCAATGTTGTTCCTTTGCTCGTTTGTTTGCTGTACGTATTTCGATTCTTAATGGTATCTAAAAATAATTTTTCTTCCTGGCACCACCATATATATCTCCTCAATGTAACTGAGTTGTTTGAAGTCTAAATTAGCTAATTAGCCCACACCTGTACATCAGCGTTAAGGGCAGTAATGGATTATATCTGGTCTGGTGACGTCAATATTGTGACATGTAGACAGTTCCATGTATATCGTATGGCCTTGGCGTATCGTATACCTTGGCAATAACTTTGGATTGTTAAGAGTTACGGCTTTCATACTTGGTATGTGCATACCTTGTGACGAGACCCACAGATGAGGTCATCATATTTGACCTTGTGACCTTGACCTTGACATTGCCCTTGCCGGAGTAGACATCTTCAGAAAACTTTAACCTTGGCCATAGCTTTAGATTTCTCAGAGCTACGGCTTTCATACTTGGCATGTGCATACCTTATGATGAGACCTTTCAGATGAGGTCATCATATTTGACCTTGTGACCTTGACCATGCCGCAGTGGACAATATTCAGAAAACATTAACCTTGGCCATAACTTTGGATTGCTCAGAGGCTACGGCTTTCATACTTGGCATGTGCATACCTAATTATGAGACCTTCAGATGAGGTCATCATTTTTAACCTTGTGACCGTGACCTTGACCGTGCCGTAGTGGACATCTTCAGAATACTTTAACCTTGGCCATAACTTTAAATTGTTAAGAGTTACGGCTTCCATACTTGGTAAGTGCATACCTTGTGACGAGACCTTCAGATGAGGTCATCATATTTGACCTTTTGACCTTGACCTTGACCTTGCCGGAGTAGACATCTTCAGAAAACTTTAACCTTGGCCATAACTTTAGATTTCTCAGAACTACGGCTTTCATACTTGGCATGTGCATACCTTGTGAGGAGACTTTTCAGATGAGGTCATCATATTTGACCTTGTGACCTTGACCTTGCCGCAGTGGACACTATTCAGAAAACTTTAACCTTGGCCATAACTTTGGTATATCCGGGGGCATCCGTGTTTAACAAACACATCTTGTTTTCTTAAATTTGCCATTTATTATTAAAGCTTGTACAATATTTTGTTACGTGAAAGGGTAAAACATCTCATTACACGACTCAATAATTTGTATCCATAGGAAAACGGTTATCCGTCAGTATTTGTAGAAAATGGTGCGAAGTATAAAGCGACAATTTTGTGGAATTCTCAAGTGTGAGAGGTAGATTTGTAGGTCTCAAGAGAATTCGAGAACTCAGACGGTGGTCGACCCACCCGCCATGGTGTCATATTTAAAGGTACATCCATTGTGTTGTTGGGGGTCAATATTGCAAACGTTATAAATGGTGTTACTTTGTCGAGAAGTACCGATTGTTACCGAAAACTACCATTTGGATGTTAGTAGACTGAGCATATTAACGATATGAAGGTAAAAGTGGTGATTTCTGATCGAAAACCGGACAATGCACAGCGTGTGGCGCGCGTCAATGAATCAAACGTAATTTAGGAATCGTATTTATAACAGACAAAAAGACAAATTTGAGTTGATAATGTTTAATAGGTCATATAACTACTGTGCATGTACTTGGGACGTGCAGTTTAGGTTTCTGCACATGCATAATGATGTTACTAAAATTTAATTGGAAACTAGTAATTATGATATATTTGGTGATTGGGGATAAATATGCAAGCTGAGTGAATTTATTTGCATTGTAAACAACACATGTGTGTTGGAACGCATTAAAGCCAAATAGAATTTTTATAAAACACAATGGATGCACCTTTAAAACTCCATTCTGAGTGTTTAGGTGTCGCTACGCTAGCCAAATCATTGAACTACCTTCGAGCAGCCATTTCAGTGTGCATTTCAGCATTATAATACGGCTACTGGAAGGGAAGGGGACAAGCATTGCTTAGTCGAACCATGTACATTGGTTTAAGAACTATTTTTATTGACTGGAGAGTATCATTTATCCATTGGCATAACCTTATTTTCAGGTTCATAAGCACTTTTCTTCAGTAATGACGGCGTGACAGTGCCTTTAATCGCTTTAGTGCCCGTATATGTCCGTACCTCCCATGTTGAGAGAGGGTACAATGCATGAATGAATGCGCTGAGGCCTTCTTAGGGTTAATCAGAGATCTGACTCTCGACGTCCCGAATAGATTTGTTTGAAACATGGAACATTGAAAAATGGAAATGTAGATAAACAAAAATATTGGAACATTCCTATTACCAGTGATGTCGCCATCCTCTCTGTTTAAAGTAAGTATTGGTGTAAACTAATTCATATGCAAGAACACCGCCCGTTTAAAAGTACATCCATTGTGTTGTCGGAGGTTACATATGCCAACTTAATTATAATGAAACACAATGAATGTATTTTTAAATTATTTAGTTTATAAACATTTACCCACGCATCAATGAATCAACATATCAAATAATGCTGACAATAGAAATAACTTGATATTTTTCTGCATGGGAACTCGACCTAATGCTGCTCACGTGACCACATCTACCCAGCACATGTCATAATAAACTCAAAACTACAATTTGTTTAGTCCACGTTAAGGCTTGTAATATCTAATATCGGATTTGACCCCATAATAAAAAAAATGTAATAATAAGTAAGATGCATTTGTGATGATGTCAGATTTGCTGTGTGTCGAACAAAAAAAGAGTTTCAGTTGTTTTGCTTACACAGGTGCCAAAGAGACCATACTAACAAAGATAATTTAACCTATGATGTATAGATAGGACTGACACGTTGTACATCATGTTCCATCTTAATTTATTAAGTCAAATTTTAAAAAATCATTGTGAAACATTATCTTATTATATTTATGAGGAAAATATGTTTTTTAAAAGGATTGGTTTTGTTTTATATCCTTAACCAGGGACTCTCTAAGTTGATATGAATTTGTATATAGAGCCTCTGCCTTAACTTAGTGAGATACAAGAGTGAAATCTCACTGTGTGCTTGTTTTAATACGCCATACGGTAATAACTACTAACAAATAATAATCAAAAAGGTATATTAGCGCATTTTATTAACTTAATCTCATATTTAAAAATGTTTGACCTAAATGTCAAACATTCTGTCCAAAATTCATTTGTAATACCGATTTCAACATCCCATGAATGCTTAGAGAGACATCAACATTAACAGTATCATTTACAGATGAACGGACATGTGTATACCCGTTTTAAAAAGCATATATTTATCAATGACATTCACAATTAACTTTGTAGGACTGAAATATTTTACAATATTTACAATTTAAAACCATCTGTAGAAATAAATTGGAAGCAAATGAATCAAAAGGTGAACTGATGGCATTTTGATAATATACTTCCAAATAATTATTTGGAAATATTAATGCTAGTCTTCGCCGATGATGTCATTATAATATTATAATATCAGACACAGTAGCGGGGCTATACACAGACAACTAAACATTCTGGACAATTTCACTAAAGAATGGAAACTATCAGTGAATATGGATAAAACCAACATCGTTGTATTTCGGAGGGGTGGCCTATTGTCTCAACAAGAGAAATGCTTCCTCCATAATCAACTTGTGAAAACAGTTGATGGTTACACTTATCTCGGTATTCGTTTTTATCATACGTTTAATATGAAAAATAGTGTGTATGATCTTGCTTTGTGCGCTATATAAGGATTCTCTTTTTCAGTTGATATCAATAATTCATAAAATTAAAATGTCAACACCAGGTCTATTTTTAAAACTTCTTTGATGCCCAAATACAGCCAATTTTATCATGTGGGTCAGAAATTTGGGGGTTTCAACGTTTCAACAGTTTGGAAAAAATACATTTATTGGCATGCAAACAATTTTTGGGAGTTGGATCTTCGACACTAAATGTTATGATATACGGGGAGTGCGGTATATACCACTTTATATTAACGCACAGTTAAGATGTCTGAAATACTGGCTAAACATTCTTAAAATGCCAAACCAACGCATTCCAAATTTATCATATAATATGATGGTATATTATGACAATATTAGTAAAGTTACTTGGCCATCGAAAATAAGACATTCATTGTTTTGTCGTGGCTTTGAATTTGTTTGGTTAAACCAAACTTTTGGAGATGTTAATGCTTTTATCACTGTTTTTCGAAATCGAGCTGTAAATATGTTTCATCAAGATTGGCGAGGAAGTCTTAATGCAAGCTCACGTTATGATTGTTATAGGACGTTTAAACGTTACTGCAGCTAGAGAACTATCTATCAACACTAAGATGCAAAGCTTTAAAGTATAAGCTACTAATATTTAGATTGGGACTACTGAATATAATGGTAAATAAGGGAAGAAAAATATTCATTGAAAGAAGTCAAAGAATCTGTCCATTATGTATAAAGAAGCAGTTGAAAATGAGATTCATTTTATCTTTACCTGTAAAAACATAATATGAAATTAGGAGGAAAATCATACTCATTTATTACTTGTCGAAACTTCATGCTATATCCCCTATTATGTTCTTCTCATAAACAAGATATTAAGAATATTCTAGTAAAGTAAGAGATGAAATTTTGCAATGATTTTCTTTATGTACAACACAACTCTGTAAACTATATATGTAGCGGAGGCCTTGAATACAATAAACTTCTTGTCTTGTCTCTTGTCTTGATAATATACTTTGAGAAATTCTAATTCATTCGTCTCTCGATGATACTGTTAGTCAGGGTGAAATATGATATAAATATGATATAAATATGATATCAAACGCCCAAGTCTTAGTTCAACGTCATTTCTCATTAGATAAACCGAACAATTTATTCCTGAAGCACATTAACAAAAGCTGTTCACTGAAAACATCAAACATTTAATCAAAGTTCATTGAATCAGATAGATACACTTCATAAGCGACTGACATTAAGGGAGCAATCACAAGTGCGGGATGAATCCCAATGGGCGCGGGTCTCACTTCACCACAATGCTGAATGGTTATGTGTGTGAACCATATATATATTTATGTTTTATAACGATATTTGTTTCACAGGTGTTGATTTGTTCTGACTGCGTGCCAGGTGTTGCATATATGAACAATCACTACAGAAAAGAAACATGAATAAATTGTTAATATTTCATGGTTTGATGTTTGAACAATCACTACATTGTTAATATTTAACGGTCCTGCCAAGGAACGGTATATACTGAAGGTGCCGACTCTGATTCGCAACATTGGTGTTTAGAATGATAGTATAATTGACAATGATGATTTCTGATTTGTTATCAAATGTTATTCAATAATAGCCTATGTGAAAATGTGTGGACGCTAAATGGTCATAGGAAGTCACTTACAACGTAGGGGGGCATGCACGATTTATAACAATCACACCTCAACAACATGTAATAAGTCCGTTGTTATGGAGACGTATGCAATTACATATATCTTTAACTACGTTGAATTTGTTCTTAATACTCTTCAAATTTAAAACCGAATATACCTTTTTCCATTCTCTTCTCACAGAGGTTACTCCCTTCAGATTTCCGATCCTACCCTCTGTTGGGTAGGATCGGAAATCTGAAGGGAGTAACCTCTGTTGGAAGAGAATGACCTTTTTCCTGCAATTTTTTATTTTTTTTACCCCGGAATTCGTAATAGGCTACACATTTCAAACTTACAAACGCATACTTGCTACAGTTTTCTTGAATTAATGTTACATTTAAACTTATGATAAAAGCTTAAATAGCAACAATCAGTTTAAACACATTAACATTTTCTGGGTAAACGTTCTGTTTGAGGGCGTATATCTTTTGTGCACATTTACGTCCAAAGGGCAGACGTGTTTTTTTATATAATTATTCAGTAGTGATGTATTCCAATCACGAAATTACTGTGATTACGGTATATTGCTATAGTTTGAATACATCTGATATGAGCACGTGCCACGTGCATCTCTGACATGATAATCCGAAATAAACATTCCACGCAGGATCACTTTTGACAAGCATGTAAATCTGGTTTTAAAATTCATCAATGGCCATGATTGTTGTCGATTGAAGATCATGCATACCAACAGTTCACGCAGGCACGTTATGGAGGGCCATTTCTGCCTTTTATTAGTACAGTAAATATGGAAGGTGATTGCTGCCATTCATTAATACAGAAATAATTGAAAGTGATTGCTTTCATTTATTAATACAGAAAGTATTGAAGGTGACTGCAATACAGGGAATCTGATTTCTGTCATTCATAAATACAGAACGTATTGAAGCTGATTTCTGTCATTCATTAATACAGAAAGTATGGAAGCTGATTTCTATCATTCATTTATACAGAAAGTATGGAAGGTGATTGCTTTCATTTATTAATACGGAAAGTGTAGAAGGTGGTTTCTGTCATTCATTAATACAGAAAGTATGGAAGCTGATTTCTGTCATTCATTTATACAGAATATTTTTCGCTGTTCGTATTTATTAGCTCTTTATGGTAACTGTAACTTCCAATGACCACAATACCTCGAGTACAGTAATGTGGTTATGTTGCTCCATCGCTCCTTGAAGTAGGGATGACCCGGGCCTCTCTAATCATCCCCTGATACTACATATCATCTCAACAACAATTGTGAAATGTAAACTCGCAACACCATTGATCACCAACCTCTTTACACTCTACACTAATGCATGCGCAACGGTTTATTGGTCTATTAGTCGATTGGAGAGAATAAGGTTCTAAATAATGATCAAATCATTTCCCAGCGAGTTTAGTTAGGTACGCGACTTTGACCTCACGGCCTGTTTGATATCGACTGTAAGGAAGTAAGCTCATCAGCTGTATAGAGAAGTATAGTTGGCTATTAGTTGGCTATGTTCCGGCTTATGGTCGATATATAGGACTGTATCAGAGTGTTGAGCGCGCACCTGCATCGTACAGCTAGTTCATCCGGGCGGTTAGGATTTTGCTTGGGAATTCAGGAGGAATTACCGATGTTTGAGACCAATATTACGGATTCATGCAATAAGAAACATTTCCATAAAGAAGACTTAGAGTTACTTATTTGAAACTTGTCCTTTCAGTTCACCGTTCCCATTTCAGTTCTGTCTCATTGAGAGCTGCATTAACGTGAGAAGAGCCTCGGATGTGTGTATGAGAGCATTTTATTGAATAAGAATTTCTGCCAAAAGGTAGATGTAAATGCCTACATTCCATACGTGGCAGGTACATGTCGTCTAGGCGGACCGTCAATAAAACAGCTTATAGCTCCCCGTGTCCGACAAGTCACTATGCTCTTTTCAGAGTATGATATTTCATACACAAGTCTACATGATGTACAAGCACCGAGTCCACGCGATACAGATCGCCACCATATGTGAACACAGGGGCTTGTACAATACAATACAACACAATACAACACAATAAAATACAAGCCCATGTGAATCAAATACAGTGTAACATACACACACACACACACACACACACACACACACACACACACACACACACACACACACACACATATATATATTATGCTTATCGTGGATTGCATGGCTAGTTGTTACCGTTTTTTGTGATGTAATGATTTCCCCCATTAGTTGAACCAAACTGGAAAAATAGAGTGGTATTCATGTAAAACATACATACATTTCGTATGCACGTATCGCAGGTCTAACTTCAGATAGATGTAATGTGAATTGGCGTGCAGGGGTTCCCATCATGTGAAGGAACTGAAACATATACTGTATATGTAACACATACATGCATTTCGTATGCAAGTTATCTACATCTATACATCTAAAGAATGCACTGTACATTGCTCGGGTCCGGTCTACCTCTCTTTGTGATGAACTACACCAGGGTCGGCCCGTGTACATTATGACCTATAAAACTCGTACACCTCTGTAGGTCTTTCTGTCTCTTTATGTCTCTCTATGTCGTTGTCATGGTGGATGATTTTATTATCTTTCAGCGATTATAAACGATCGAAACGATGATAATAAACAAGTCTTATGTTAGCAAATCGGCGGGTGTCAATACGTGCTTTTATATGGGAGTGTTTTTTGGCGATATCAACCAAACTGATTCATTCAAACGTCAATTATTACGCACTCGGTTATTGAAACCGGTTTCGGTTACGTGGAATTGTTTCCTATATGACAGGTAATAAAATTAAGCGGTGTGACGAATCCGCGCATAAAAACTTGTGTAATAAATGAAATACCACACTCGGTTTCATTAGATACGAATTATACGAAACTCGTGACCTTCCTATGGTATCTGACCTCGCTTTCGCTCGGTCAGATACCGTCGGAAGGACACTCGTTTCGTATAATTCGTATCTAATGAGACCTCGTGTAGTATTCTCTATGTATCATATAAAGGTATATCATATAAACGTGTATCATATAAAGGTGTACCATATAAAAGTGTATCATATAAAGGTGTATCATATAAAGAAGTATGATATAAAGAAGTATGATATAAAGGTGTATGATATAAAGGTGTATCATATAATGGTGTATCATATAAAGGTGTATCATATAAAGGTGTATCATATAAAGGTATATCATATAAACGTGTAGCATATAAAGGTGTACCATATAAAAGTGTATCATATAAAGGTGTACCATATAAAGGTGTATCATATAAAGGTGTATCAAATAAAGATGTATCATATAAAGGTGTATCATATAAAGGTGTACCATATAAAGGTGTATCATATAAAGGTGTATCATATAAAGGTGTATCATATAAAGGTATATCATATAAACGTGTAGCATATAAAGGTGTAGCATATAAAGGTGTACCATATAAAAGTGTATCATATAAAGGTGTACCATATAAAGGTGTATCACATAAAGGTGTACAATATAAAAGTGTACCATATAAAGGTGTACCATATAAAGGTATATCATATAAAGGTGTACCATATAAAGGTGTATCATATAAAGGTGTACAATATAAAGGTGTACCATATAAAGGTGTATCATATAAAGGTGTACCATATAAAGGTGTATTATATAAAGGTGTACCATATAAAGGTGTACAATATAAAGGTGTACCATATAAAGGTGTATCATATAAAGGTGTATCATATAAAGGTTTATCATATAAAGGTGTATCATATAAACGTGTATCATATAAAGGTGTACAATATAAAGGTGTACCATATAAAGGTGTACCATATAAAAGTGTATCATAAAAAGGTGTACAATATAAAGGTGTATCATATAAAGGTGTATCATATAAAGGTATATCATATAAACGTGTAACATATAAAGGTGTACCATATAAAAGTGTACCATATTAAGATGTATCATATAAAGGTGTATCATATAAAGAAGTATGATATAAAGAAGTATGATATGAAGAAGTATGATATAAAGGTGTACAATATAAAAGTGTACCATATAAAGGTGTACCATATAAAGGTATATCATATAAAGGTGTACCATATAAAGGTGTATCATATAAAGGTGTACCATATAAAGGTGTATCATATAAAGGTGTATCATATAAAGGTGTACCATATAAAGGTGTATTATATAAAGGTGTACCATATAAAGGTGTACAATATAAAGGTGTACAATATAAAGGTGTATCATATAAAGGTGTATCATATAAAGGTTTATCATATAGAGGTGTATCATATAAAGGTTTATCATATAAAGGTGTACAATATAAAGGTGTACCATATGAAGGTGTACCATATAAAAGTGTATCATATAAAGGTGTACAATATAAAGGTGTACCATATAAAGGTGTATCATATAAAGGTGTATCATATAAAGATGTATCATATAAAAATGTATTATATAAAGGTGTACCATATAAAGGTGTACCATATAAAGGTGTACCATATAAAGGTGTATCATATAAAGGTGTATCATATAAAGATGTATCATATAAAGATGTATTATATAAAGGTGTACCATATAAAGGTGTATCATATAAATATGTATCATATAAAGGTGTATCATATAAAGGTGTATCATATAAAGGTGTATCATATAAAGGTGTATCATATAAAGGTGTATCATCTAAAGGTGTATCATATAAACGTGTAGCATATAAAGGTGTACCATATAAAAGTGTACCATATAAAGATGTATCATATAAAGGTGTATCATATAAAGAAGTATGATATAAAGAAGTATGATATAAAGGTGTACAATATAAAGGTGTACCATATAAAGGTGTACCATATAAAGGTATATCATATAAAAGTGTACCATATAAAGGTGTATCATATGAAGGTGTACAATATAAAGGTGTACCATATAAAAGTGTATCATATGAAGATGTATCATATAAAGGTGTACCATATAAAGGTGTATCATATAAAGGTGTACCACATAAAGGTGTATTATATAAAGGTGTACCATATAAAGGTGTACCATATAAAGGTATATCATATAAAGGTGTACCATATAAAGGTATATCATATAAAGGTGTACCATATAAAGGTGTATCATATAAAGGTGTACAATATAAAGGTGTACCATATAAAGGTGTATCATATAAAGGTGTACCATATAAAGGTGTACCATATAAAGGTATATCATATAAAGGTGTACAATATAAAGGTGTACCATATAAAGGTGTATCATATAAAGGTGTATCATATAAAGGTTTATCATATAAAGGTGTATCATATAAACGTGTATCATATAAAGGTGTACAATATAAAGGTGTACCATATAAAGGTGTACCATATAAAAGTGTATCATAAAAAGGTGTACAATATAAAGGTGTATCATATAAAGGTGTATCATATAAAGGTATATCATATAAACGTGTAACATATAAAGGTGTACCATATAAAAGTGTACCATATTAAGATGTATCATATAAAGGTGTATCATATAAAGAAGTATGATATAAAGAAGTATGATATGAAGAAGTATGATATAAAGGTGTACAATATAAAAGTGTACCATATAAAGGTGTACCATATAAAGGTATATCATATAAAGGTGTACCATATAAAGGTGTATCATATAAAGTTGTACCATATAAAGGTGTATCATATAAAGGTGTATCATATAAAGGTGTACCATATAAAGGTGTATTATATAAAGGTGTACCATATAAAGGTGTATCATATAAAGGTGTACAATATAAAGGTGTATCATATAAAGGTGTATCATATAAAGGTTTATCTTATAGAGGTGTATCATATAAACGTGTATCATATAAAGGTGTACAATATAAAGGTGTACCATATGAAGGTGTACCATATAAAAGTGTATCATATAAAGGTGTACAATATAAAGGTGTACCATATAAAGGTGTATCATATAAAGGTGTATCATATAAAGATGTATCATATAAAAATGTATTATATAAAGGTGTACCATATAAAGGTGTACCATATAAAGGTGTACCATATAAAGGTGTATCATATAAAGGTGTATCATATAAAGATGTATCATATAAAGATGTATTATATAAAGGTGTACCATATAAAGGTGTATCATATAAATATGTATCATATAAAGGTGTATCATATAAAGGTGTAACATATAAAGGTGTATCATATAAAGGTGTATCATATAAAGGTGTATCATATAAAGGTGTATCATATAAACGTGTAGCATATAAAGGTGTACCATATAAAAGTGTACCATATAAAGATGTATCATATAAAGGTGTATCATATAAAGAAGTATGATATAAAGAAGTATGATATAAAGGTGTACAATATAAAGGTGTACCATATAAAGGTGTACCATATAAAAGTATATCATATAAAGGTGTACCATATAAAGGTGTATCATATGAAGGTGTACAATATAAAGGTGTACCATATAAAGGTGTATCATATGAAGGTGTACAATATAAAGGTGTACCATATAAAGGTGTATCATATAAAGGTGTACCACATAAAGGTGTATTATATAAAGGTGTACCATATAAAGGTGTACAGTATAAAGGTGTACCATATAAAGGTGTATCATATAAAGGTGTATCATATAAAGGTGTATCATATAAAGGTGTATCATATAAAGGTGTATCATATAAAGGTGTACCATATAAAGGTGTACCATATAAAGGTGTATCATAAAAAGGTGAACAAATAAAGGTGTACCATATAAAGGTGTATCATATAAAGGTGTATCATATAAAGATGTATCATATAAAGATGTATTATATAAAGGTGTACCATATAAAGGTGTACCATATAAAGGTGTATCATATAAAGGTGTATCATATAAAGATGTATCATATAAAGATGTATTATATAAAGGTGTACCATATAAAGGTGTACCATATAAAGGTGTACCATATAAAGGTGTATCATATAAAGGTGTATCATATAAATGTGTACCATATAAAGGTGTATCATATAAAGGTGTATCATATAAAGGTGTATCATATAAAGATGTATCATATAAAGGTGTATCATATAAAGGTGTATCATATAAAGATGTATCATATAAAGGTGTATTATATAAAGGTGTATCATATAAATGTGTACCATATAAAGGTGTACCATATAAAGGTGTATCATATAAAGGTGTATCATATAAAGGTGTATCATATAAAGATGTATCATATAAAGGTGTATCATATAAACGTGTACCATATAAAGGTGTACAATATAAAGGTGTATCATATAAACGTGTACCATATAAAGGTGTATCATATAAAGGTGTATCATATAAAGGTGTATCATATAAACGTGTAGCATATAAAGGTGTACCATATAAAAGTGTACCATATAAAGATGTATCATATAAAGGTGTATCATATAAAGAAGTATGATATAAAGAAGTATGATATAAAGGTGTATCATATAAAGGTGTACCATATAAAAGTGTATCATATAAAGGTGTATCATATAAAGAAGTATGATATAAAGAAGTATGATATAAAGGTGTATGATATAAAGGTGTATCATATAATGGTGTATCATATAAAGGTGTATCATATAAAGGTGTATCATATAAAGGTATATCATATAAACGTGTAGCATATAAAGGTGTACCATATAAAAGTGTATCATATAAAGGTGTACCATATAAAGGTGTATCATATAAAGGTGTATCAAATAAAGATGTATCATATAAAGGTGTATCATATAAAGGTGTACCATATAAAGGTGTATCATATAAAGGTGTATCATATAAAGGTGTATCATATAAAGGTATATCATATAAACGTGTAGCATATAAAGGTGTAGCATATAAAGGTGTACCATATAAAAGTGTATCATATAAAGGTGTACCATATAAAGGTGTATCACATAAAGGTGTACAATATAAAAGTGTACCATATAAAGGTGTACCATATAAAGGTATATCATATAAAGGTGTACCATATAAAGGTGTATCATATAAAGGTGTACAATATAAAGGTGTACCATATAAAGGTGTATCATATAAAGGTGTACCATATAAAGGTGTATTATATAAAGGTGTACCATATAAAGGTGTACAATATAAAGGTGTACCATATAAAGGTGTATCATATAAAGGTGTATCATATAAAGGTTTATCATATAAAGGTGTATCATATAAACGTGTATCATATAAAGGTGTACAATATAAAGGTGTACCATATAAAGGTGTACCATATAAAAGTGTATCATAAAAAGGTGTACAATATAAAGGTGTATCATATAAAGGTGTATCATATAAAGGTATATCATATAAACGTGTAACATATAAAGGTGTACCATATAAAAGTGTACCATATTAAGATGTATCATATAAAGGTGTATCATATAAAGAAGTATGATATAAAGAAGTATGATATGAAGAAGTATGATATAAAGGTGTACAATATAAAAGTGTACCATATAAAGGTGTACCATATAAAGGTATATCATATAAAGGTGTACCATATAAAGGTGTATCATATAAAGTTGTACCATATAAAGGTGTATCATATAAAGGTGTATCATATAAAGGTGTACCATATAAAGGTGTATTATATAAAGGTGTACCATATAAAGGTGTACAATATAAAGGTGTACAATATAAAGGTGTATCATATAAAGGTGTATCATATAAAGGTTTATCATATAGAGGTGTATCATATAAAGGTTTATCATATAAAGGTGTACAATATAAAGGTGTACCATATGAAGGTGTACCATATAAAAGTGTATCATATAAAGGTGTACAATATAAAGGTGTACCATATAAAGGTGTATCATATAAAGGTGTATCATATAAAGATGTATCATATAAAAATGTATTATATAAAGGTGTACCATATAAAGGTGTACCATATAAAGGTGTACCATATAAAGGTGTATCATATAAAGGTGTATCATATAAAGATGTATCATATAAAGATGTATTATATAAAGGTGTACCATATAAAGGTGTATCATATAAATATGTATCATATAAAGGTGTATCATATAAAGGTGTATCATATAAATGTGTACCATATAAAGGTGTATCATATAAAGGTGTATCATATAAAGGTGTATCATATAAAGATGTATCATATAAAGGTGTATCATATAAAGGTGTACCATATAAAGATGTATCATATAAAGGTGTATTATATAAAGGTGTATCATATAAATGTGTACCATATAAAGGTGTACCATATAAAGGTGTATCATATAAAGGTGTATCATATAAAGGTGTATCATATAAAGATGTATCATATAAAGGTGTATCATATAAACGTGTACCATATAAAGGTGTACAATATAAAGGTGTATCATATAAACGTGTACCATATAAAGGTGTATCATATAAAGGTGTATCATATAAAGGTGTATCATATAAACGTGTAGCATATAAAGGTGTACCATATAAAAGTGTACCATATAAAGATGTATCATATAAAGGTGTATCATATAAAGAAGTATGATATAAAGAAGTATGATATAAAGGTGTACAATATAAAGGTGTACCATATAAAGGTGTACCATATAAAGGTATATCATATAAAAGTGTACCATATAAAGGTGTATCATATGAAGGTGTACAATATAAAGGTGTACCATATAAAAGTGTATCATATGAAGATGTATCATATAAAGGTGTACCATATAAAGGTGTATCATATAAAGGTGTACCACATAAAGGTGTATTATATAAAGGTGTACCATATAAAGGTGTACCATATAAAGGTATATCATATAAAGGTGTACCATATAAAGGTATATCATATAAAGGTGTACCATATAAAGGTGTATCATATAAAGGTGTACAATATAAAGGTGTACCATATAAAGGTGTATCATATAAAGGTGTACCATATAAAGGTGTACCATATAAAGGTGTATCATATAAAGGTGTACAATATAAAGGTGTACCATATAAAGGTGTATCATATAAAGGTGTATCATATAAAGGTTTATCATATAAAGGTGTATCATATAAACGTGTATCATATAAAGGTGTACAATATAAAGGTGTACCATATAAAGGTGTACCATATAAAAGTGTATCATAAAAAGGTGTACAATATAAAGGTGTATCATATAAAGGTGTATCATATAAAGGTATATCATATAAACGTGTAACATATAAAGGTGTACCATATAAAAGTGTACCATATTAAGATGTATCATATAAAGGTGTATCATATAAAGAAGTATGATATAAAGAAGTATGATATGAAGAAGTATGATATAAAGGTGTACAATATAAAAGTGTACCATATAAAGGTGTACCATATAAAGGTATATCATATAAAGGTGTACCATATAAAGGTGTATCATATAAAGTTGTACCATATAAAGGTGTATCATATAAAGGTGTATCATATAAAGGTGTACCATATAAAGGTGTATTATATAAAGGTGTACCATATAAAGGTGTACAATATAAAGGTGTACAATATAAAGGTGTATCATATAAAGGTGTATCATATAAAGGTTTATCTTATAGAGGTGTATCATATAAACGTGTATCATATAAAGGTGTACAATATAAAGGTGTACCATATGAAGGTGTACCATATAAAAGTGTATCATATAAAGGTGTACAATATAAAGGTGTACCATATAAAGGTGTATCATATAAAGGTGTATCATATAAAGATGTATCATATAAAAATGTATTATATAAAGGTGTACCATATAAAGGTGTACCATATAAAGGTGTACCATATAAAGGTGTATCATATAAAGGTGTATCATATAAAGATGTATCATATAAAGATGTATTATATAAAGGTGTACCATATAAAGGTGTATCATATAAATATGTATCATATAAAGGTGTATCATATAAAGGTGTAACATATAAAGGTGTATCATATAAAGGTGTATCATATAAAGGTGTATCATATAAAGGTGTATCATATAAACGTGTAGCATATAAAGGTGTACCATATAAAAGTGTACCATATAAAGATGTATCATATAAAGGTGTATCATATAAAGAAGTATGATATAAAGAAGTATGATATAAAGGTGTACAATATAAAGGTGTACCATATAAAGGTGTACCATATAAAAGTATATCATATAAAGGTGTACCATATAAAGGTGTATCATATGAAGGTGTACAATATAAAGGTGTACCATATAAAGGTGTATCATATGAAGGTGTACAATATAAAGGTGTACCATATAAAGGTGTATCATATAAAGGTGTACCACATAAAGGTGTATTATATAAAGGTGTACCATATAAAGGTGTACAGTATAAAGGTGTACCATATAAAGGTGTATCATATAAAGGTGTATCATATAAAGGTGTATCATATAAAGGTGTATCATATAAAGGTGTATCATATAAAGGTGTACCATATAAAGGTGTACCATATAAAGGTGTATCATAAAAAGGTGAACAAATAAAGGTGTACCATATAAAGGTGTATCATATAAAGGTGTATCATATAAAGATGTATCATATAAAGATGTATTATATAAAGGTGTACCATATAAAGGTGTACCATATAAAGGTGTATCATATAAAGGTGTATCATATAAAGATGTATCATATAAAGATGTATTATATAAAGGTGTACCATATAAAGGTGTACCATATAAAGGTGTACCATATAAAGGTGTATCATATAAAGGTGTATCATATAAAGGTGTACCATATAAAGGTGTATCATATAAAGGTGTATCATATAAAGGTGTATCATATAAAGATGTATCATATAAAGGTGTATCATATAAAGGTGTATCATATAAAGATGTATCATATAAAGGTGTATTATATAAAGGTGTATCATATAAATGTGTACCATATAAAGGTGTACCATATAAAGGTGTATCATATAAAGGTGTATCATATAAAGGTGTATCATATAAAGATGTATCATATAAAGGTGTATCATATAAACGTGTACCATATAAAGGTGTACAATATAAAGGTGTATCATATAAACGTGTACCATATAAAGGTGTATCATATAAAGGTGTATCATATAAAGATGTATCATATAAAGATGTATCATATAAAGGTGTATCATATAAAGGTGTATCATATAGAGGTGTATCATATAAAGGTGTACAATATAAAGGTGTATCATATAAAGGTGTACCATACAAAGGTGTATCATATAAAGATGTATCATATAAAGGTGTATTATATAAAGGTGTATCATATAAAGATGTATCATGTAAAGATGTAATATATAAAGGTGTATCATATAAAGGTGTACCATATAAAGGTGTACCATATAAAGGTGTATCATATAAAAGTGTATCATATAAAGATGTATCATATAAAGATGTATCATATAAAGGTGTATCATATAAAGGTGTACCATATAAAGATGTATCATATAAAGGTGTATCATATAAAGGTGTACCATATAAAGGTGTACCATATAAAGATGTATCATATAAACGTGTAGCATATAAAGGTGTACCATATAAAAGTGTACCATATAAAGGTGTATCATATAAAGATGCAAACATATAAAGATGTATCATATAAAGATGTATCATATAAAGGTGTATCATATAAAGGTGTATCATATAAAGATGTATCATATAAATGTGTATTATATAAAGGTGTATCATATAAAGGTGTATCATATAAACGTGTATCATATAAAGGTGTACCATATAAAGGTGTATCATATAAAGGTGTATCATATAAAGATGTATCATATAAAGATGTATTATTTAAAGGTGTATCATATAAAGGTGTACCATATAAAGGTGTATCATATAAAGGTGTATCATATAAAGATGTATCATATAAAGATGTATCATATAAAGGTGTACAATATAAAGGTGTATCATATAAACGTGTACCATATAAAGGTGTATCATATAAAGGTGTATCATATAAAGATGTATCATATAAAGATGTATCATATAAAGGTGTATCATATAAAGGTGTATCATATAAAGGTGTATCATATAAAGGTGTATCATATAAAGATGTATCATATAAATGTGTATTATATAAAGGTGTATCATATAAAGGTGTATCATATAAACGTGTATCATATAAAGGTGTACAATATAAAGGTGTACCATATAAAGGTGTATCATATAAAGGTGTATCATATAAAGATGTATCATATAAAGATGTATTATTTAAAGGTGTATCATATAAAGGTGTACCATATAAAGGTGTATCATATAAAGGTGTATCATATAAAGATGTATCATATAAAGATGTATCATATAAAGGTGTATCATATAAAGGTGTAGCATATAAAGGTGTATCATATAAAGATGTATCATATAAAGGTGTACCATGTAAAGGTGTATCATTTAAAGATGTATCATATAAAGGTGTATCATATAAAGATGTATCATATAAAGGTGTATCATATAAAGGTATATCATATAAAGATGTATCATATAAAGGTGTATCATATAAAGGTGTATCATATAAAGATGTATCATATAAAGGTGTATCATATAAAGGTGTATCATATAAATGTGTACCATATAAAGGTGTATCATATAAAGGTGTATCATATAAAGGTGTATCATATAAAGATGTATCATATAAAGGTGTATCATATAAAGGTGTATCATATAAAGATGTATCATATAAAGGTGTATTATATAAAGGTGTATCATATAAATGTGTACCATATAAAGGTGTACCATATAAAGGTGTATCATATAAAGGTGTATCATATAAAGGTGTATCATATAAAGATGTATCATATAAAGGTGTATCATATAAACGTGTACCATATAAAGGTGTACAATATAAAGGTGTATCATATAAACGTGTACCATATAAAGGTGTATCATATAAAGGTGTATCATATAAAGATGTATCATATAAAGATGTATCATATAAAGGTGTATCATATAAAGGTGTATCATATAGAGGTGTATCATATAAAGGTGTACAATATAAAGGTGTATCATATAAAGGTGTACCATACAAAGGTGTATCATATAAAGATGTATCATATAAAGGTGTATTATATAAAGGTGTATCATATAAAGATGTATCATATAAAGATGTAATATATAAAGGTGTATCATATAAAGGTGTACCATATAAAGGTGTACCATATAAAGGTGTATCATATAAAGGTGTATCATATAAAGATGTATCATATAAAGATGTATCATATAAAGGTGTATCATATAAAGGTGTACCATATAAAGATGTATCATATAAAGGTGTATCATATAAAGGTGTACCATATAAAGGTGTACCATATAAAGATGTATCATATAAACGTGTAGCATATAAAGGTGTACCATATAAAAGTGTACCATATAAAGGTGTATCATATAAAGATGCAAACATATAAAGATGTATCATATAAAGATGTATCATATAAAGGTGTATCATATAAAGGTGTATCATATAAAGATGTATCATATAAATGTGTATAATATAAAGGTGTATCATATAAAGGTGTATCATATAAACGTGTATCATATAAAGGTGTACCATATAAAGGTGTATCATATAAAGGTGTATCATATAAAGATGTATCATATAAAGATGTATTATTTAAAGGTGTATCATATAAAGGTGTACCATATAAAGGTGTATCATATAAAGGTGTATCATATAAAGATGTATCATATAAAGATGTATCATATAAAGGTGTACAATATAAAGGTGTATCATATAAACGTGTACCATATAAAGGTGTATCATATAAAGGTGTATCATATAAAGATGTATCATATAAAGATGTATCATATAAAGGTGTATCATATAAAGGTGTATCATATAAAGGTGTATCATATAAAGGTGTATCATATAAAGATGTATCATATAAATGTGTATTATATAAAGGTGTATCATATAAAGGTGTATCATATAAACGTGTATCATATAAAGGTGTACAATATAAAGGTGTACCATATAAAGGTGTATCATATAAAGGTGTATCATATAAAGATGTATCATATAAAGATGTATTATTTAAAGGTGTATCATATAAAGGTGTACCATATAAAGGTGTATCATATAAAGGTGTATCATATAAAGATGTATCATATAAAGATGTATCATATAAAGGTGTATCATATAAAGGTGTAGCATATAAAGGTGTATCATATAAAGATGTATCATATAAAGGTGTATCATATAAAGGTGTATCAAATAAAGATGTATCATATAAAGGTGTATCATATAAAGGTGTATCATATAAACGTGTATCATATAAAGATGTATCATATAAATATGTATCATATAAAGGTGTACCATATAAAGGTGTATCATATAAAGGTGTACCATATAAAGGTGTATCATATAAAGATGTATTATATAAAGGTGTATCATATAAAGGTGTATCATATAAAGATGTATCATATAAAGGTGTATCATATAAAGGTGTATCATATAAAGGTTTACCATATAAAAGTGTATCAAATAAAGGTGTACCATGTAAAGGTGTACCATATAAAAGTGTATTATATAAAGGTGTATCATATAAACGTGTATCATATAAAGGTATATCATATAAAGGTGTACCATATAAAGGTGTATCATAAAATCATTGTGAATGGAAATTGAACTCACATGGGTACACAAGACATTATTCTGTTTCATGTCAACAGGTTAAGAATGTTTAATTTTGAAGGACCTGGAAACAAATATGACGATTCTATGTCCATTCACTTCCGATATCTTAATTGAGAAAGAAGACAAATACGAATTAATAAATACACATTGTTTATTAATAATACAATATGTATAGAATTGAACAAACAACGCTCACTACGGAAACACTCATTATGCATACATATTAAATCATTTCACTTACAAACAAGTTCTTCAGTAACATGAGGAATGTAATCCAAAATTCAGGTATTATATGCAGAATAATTATAAAGTCTACCGAACGCATATTTAATATACAAGAAAGTAAAGACAAAAAACAAATATTAAAAAATCCGGAACTATGAATACAGCATGGATCTCATATGCCAGTATTTTAAGCATAAAATGAAAACATTTAAAGGCAATAAGGAAATACATATATTTAAATGTGGAATGTAATCCAAAAATGTATGTATGAAGAATAAGTAAGAAGTCTACCGAACTCATAAATTGAAAAACACAAGTACAGAACCACAAAACCCGCAACTATGATTACAACATAGGATATTATACGCCATTTGTAAATATTTATATATAATAATGATATGATGAACAGTGTAACTCAATAAGGAAATACAATATTGTGTTCACGACTTTTGCATGAAGAAATAAGTAAAATATATTGAACCTCTAAATTTTTAAATACACAAAACTACAAGAAAGGAACTAAACCAGCATCTATGATACAACACACCTATTTTGTGCAAGATTTTAAAAATCAAAAACAGCAAAAGAAAAACAAACAAACAAATCAGAAAACAAGTACTCTGACATATTTCCTTAAACGTTCATATTCCTTTACTTCCATAATCACTGAATGCGCTATAAACTTGGGAGAGTTTTAAGTATTTTACGGACGCATCTCACAGTTTGTGTTATGATATTCTGCATTCTGTAATGCTATGTAGTTTAATTGCGTGCATTTGATAAAATCACTTAAAGAGTATTGAAAAAATGTCCTATTACTGAAAAAACATTTGATGTAGTTACATTTGATGTAGTTATTCATGATTCCTATTAAGCTACGTCCAACCCGTACATTCCAAAATTTCAAAGCATTTACTTGAAAGTTAAGCCTTTGCTGAATGAATGGGAACATGAGGTGAACCAGATAAACACTAGCATACATGTCAATGGATATTAATTCTCAGACGTTTTGTATCCACTGTCAGTGAACCTGTAAAAATGTAATTGAAAAATGCATTTATACAGAACTAATCGTGATGCATTGGACGTATAGATTAATTCACTATAAACTTGCAAAGTGAGAGTATTAAGTATTTTACGGACGCATCTCACAGTTTGTGTTATGAGATTCTGCATTCTGTAATGCTATGTAGTTTAATTGCGTACATTTGATAAAATCACTTAAAGAGTATTGAAAAATGTCCTATTACTGAAAATACATTTGATGTAGTTGTTCATGATTTCTATTTAGCTACGTCAAACCCGTACATTCTAGAATTTCAAAGCATTTACTTGCAAGTTAAGCCTTAAACTGTGCATTAGATCAAGATTTACGAATAAATTTAACTTAAAATTTAATATTGCGGATATTGCTATATCAAGATCATACTGCAATATCTGTATTGTACCAGACGCACTATACTAGTGCACTATACTAGTATTGCGATAATATTGTTCATCCTTAATTTTAAGTATGCAGCAATTAGCATATGTATAAACTGGATGTGTCCTTGAATTTCGTTTACAAATTACCCAGATAAAGGCTATATCTTAAGCTTATGAAATACGTTTCTTGGTTTTAAAACTCAATTAACTGCAAACATATTTTAGTTTGATGTTTTACCTATCTTTCAGTTCTGGCATTGATATGATAATAATCAAATGATAATATGTACTATATATTGTCAAACAAGAACTCTGATATGGTGATATGTTCTGAAGCATAATCATTTATGTGAATCGTTTATATTTAATTATTTGTTATTTTGCAGGTTTTGGAGAAGATTGGAAAAATAAAGAAATTAGCAGAGGAACTCTCTGAAAAATATAAGAGGAAGCATAATGCAAAACCACGAGGGAGAGAAATGGATGTCATCACAGAGCAGGGGAAAGTGTGCTGCAAACTTAATATCACTAAATTCTACGGATACTGGTACATGGACTTCCGTAGATTTGTGGGACCAAACTTTTCTGTCTATAGAAAGGATAACGGTCTGTGTCTCCCTCTCCAGGATTTCTTTTCAGTGATGAAAAACCTTAAAAATGAACTATTCAGTCGTGAGTGATTAAATATCGCAAAGTTCACAACAAGATAATATGCAGACCAGAAGTATGAACATTAAGAGTACTAGGACTAAATTTAATGCATACATTAAAAACTGTTAAAAATCTGATACTACAAGAAGTGCGTCAGATTCTTCCTCTCGAGAAACACACCAATCTACCTCTTTTGGAAGTAGATATACATGTACTTTGTGTTCAAAGTCGTTTATGACTCACACTAATTTTAATGCACACATTAGAACCTGTCGATCTAATTGAAGAAAAGTGGAATGTGTTTCTCGAGAGGAAACACTGCAATCTGGCTCTGGAACTGTATATACTGGAAGTGGAAATGTTGTGCCCTTACAGTCACAACAGACATCCTGTACAATCGGGAAACCCCGTTCTAGGAGAGTGAAATGCAGACAGTGTGTTGAATATTTTGACAACAAGAAATTGCTGTGGAGACATAGGCGATTATCACACAAGGGGAGTGGAAGTTCTGATGATAACTTACAAGTAGAACCTCGGCAGAGGGTGGTGGATGACAATTTGCCCTGTGTTGCTCCATGGATGGATGATAGAGGAGAAGTAATGAATCCAGCCTTAATGGGTGTGTATGATGCGCATAAATCCATCATACTACAGGAACATGAAGCCCTTGATCAGATGGATACAGAGAGAAGCGATGGTAAAATGACACGTAACCGACGTCCAATCAACATCAAACACAGGTACAATTTCCCTCTCAAAGGAAATGAAGACACAATCAAACTAATTAAACTTCATGTTTCAGAATGAACAGAAATCTTTTAAAGGCAATGTCTCATTTGGATTAATTCTTCAGCACATAGAAACTGATGAATATAGGTACTTCATTGCATACCGCAATGCACACATCTTTGACAGGCCTCCTTTAATTACCACAAGAAGATCACTGCAGAGGATTACCAATAAGATTAAAAGACAAAGTATGAACGACTACATACTTCAACAGCGACCGAATACGAAATGGAAGCCAGTACTTTTTACAAACATGGTTTATGACGTCTATATCACTAGCTATGTATTAGGCAATAGGAAGATGAATCTTCCGAGCTGGTTAAAGAAGAAGAAATCCATTTTCCTGACTGATGATAAACATTTAGACTCTCTATGTGCTTTCCGATGTTTGGCCTATCAACAATTATTTCCATCACATGAATATCAGCATCATGTTACTAAAAACAGGAGAAGACGTGGAAGTTACCTGAACACTCGGACATTTGAAAATCATGTCTTGAAATTGTTTTATGCATGGAAACGTATCGTATCTAAAACACAGCCTCGAAACATAACTCTGGAGACTTTTCAAGGATTGAGAATACCCGACGACGTTCCATTATTTGAAAATAGTTTCAACATCAGCGTCAATGTATTTCGTATGATCGACGAAGGATATTCAACCGTACCCCTGTACCTCTCTACTAGAACATCCCACAACAAGAAGGTACAAGAACTTTGAACATGAACTGTTTTGAAGGACATTTGTCATATAATACCAATATGTCCGCGTACACTAAAAGGTTTAAGTGTCGACTTGTGATAAATGTCTTCCATCTTCAGCTAGATTGACACGTCATGAAAAATCAAACTGTTTGAAGAGAACCAAGATGACATTCCCAGGTGGTTACTACAAACAGAATGTAAGCTTGTTTCAAAAGATTGAAGAAACAGTAGGTATCTCCATTGCTTCCAATGATCAAATGTTTGATTACTTTATCATGTTTGATGGAGAAGCACTTTTGTTGAGACAGGATCATAGCTCCAGAACATCTGAGGATGAAAACACTGAGTGGATAAGCCGACATCATCCAATATCAATTCCTGTTTGTTCACATGTTCCAGGTTACGAAGATCCGAAGAACTGCAGTGCTTTGTCAATTCGAACATTCCAACTTTATTAAAACAAATGGTTGAATACATGACAAATATAGCAGAACAATCAAGGAAATTAATTGAAACTAAACTTCACTATGTATTTAAATGTTTAGGGCAAAAAAATGAAACTTTGCAACAACGGAGAAAGTTACATTCTTCTTCCTCGCTGAAACATAACAATGAAAATGACGTCACACATGATGATAATGTCGAGGAGAATGATGATGATGATGAGCATGATGATGATGTTGTTGTTGATGATGATGATGATGATGATGATGATGATGATGATGATGACATTCTCTCAGATCAAGTAAATGATGAAGTGGTGAGCTCAGCTATGAAAAACAGATTATCAAAACCAAATACATTCCGAAATTGGATGGAAAGATTACAAGACAATGATAATGCTTCTGTAAATTACAATTATTGGGAGGAACTGAACGAGGAGGACGTGCATTGCTCTCCAATCATCAAGAGTGATATATGGAGCAGAGCAGATAACCTTTATCTCGAGCATCTAGATCAGCTATGCAAATCTCTGACAGCTTACTGTAAGCAAATTCCTGTTCTTGGGTTCAATTCTTCCAGATATGATTTAAATCTGTGGAAAACTCATTGTGCACGTTCGTTTGGACTTGTGGATAAAAAGCAACATGAAACATTTGTAATTAAGCGTAACAATGGATACATGTGCATGGCGAACAGTACATTCAAAATGTTAGACTTAACACAGTATCTTCCACCAACCACCTTCAAAGTGTCTCAAAAAAAGGGTTTTTTTTGTTATGAATATCTTGATGATGAGAAGAAACTAGCTGAAACAGCACTCCCTCCAATCGAAGCATTTTGGTCACGATTGAAAAATCGCAACACAACAGGATCCAAATAGATGTAGGTACGACGCAGCAAAGATGAAATACCCAAACAGAGATGTTCAACATCTGCTCGAGGATCTTAAGTTAGATACAATTCCTAAAACAATTGAAGAAAACTACGCTTTCCTGCAAGAGACATGGAGAATCAATTGCATGGAAACACTAAAAGATCTTCTGATTTGGTACAATAATTTGGATGTGAAGCCGGGTGTGGAAGCCATCAGTAATTTGAAAAAATTCTACTCGAGCGAAACTGGCATTGACATTTTCAAGGATGCTGTGTCTGCACCAGGCGTTGCCAGAAAGTTGTTATTTAAATTTGCTAGAGACAACTCTTCAAACTTTGCACAGCAAACAGCGATCTGTATGAAGTAGTAAAAGAAGGAATATGCGGAGGTCCCTCCATATTGTTTTGCCGTCACCATATTGCCGGAAAGACATACCTGCGAGGTAACATTGAAAAATTGCATTAAAAAACATTTCGCCTCTGTATTTACTCAAATATCAATGCAGAGATTTCCGAAACACGAAATTCAAAACAGAAAGCTGGGAAAAGAATCTCAAAATTATGGTGTGTAAAATGATTCAATTACAGAAACGATTTATTAAGTAACAGCTGAGAGTAGCATGATGGATCTAAACACATCCGCGTATGAAAATGATTATTACTCTCCGAGAAGTCCGGGAGCTTTTGCTGGTGCTCAGAAGTTTTATTCATCTTTAAAATTGAGGCATCCCAATCTGAAAAAGCAGCATGTCTCCAAGTGGTTGGAAACTCAACATGTTTCCAAGTGGTTGGAAACTCAACATGTCTCCAAGTGGTTGGAAACTCAACATGTCTCCAAGTGGTTGGAAACTCAACATGTCTCCAAGTGGTTGGAAACTCAACATGTCTCCAAGTGGTTGGAAACTCAACCTGTCTCCAAGTGGTTGGAAACTCAACCTGCCTACACAGGAAATAAGTTGCCTAAGAGGAGTTTTAAGAGAAATCGTGTGCTTACCAGCGGTGTCAACATTCAAGCGGATGCAGATTTATGCGATGTATCCAACATAAAAAGTTTCAATGATGGTGTGAAATTTCTTCTTGTTGTGATAGATTGTTTTTCGAGATACGTTTGGATCGAACCAATGAAGGATAAACTTGGCAACAGCACAAGAAAAGCCATGGAAACCATTTTCAAATCTATGAAGAATAGACCTCCTTATATTATAAGAACGGATAAGGGTATAGAATTTAAAAATGAAAAGGTTCGATCGTTATTCAGAGATTACCAAAAGCCAAGAGATAAAAGCCAATTACGTTTTTTACGTTCTCTGAAAGCTATTCTGTACCGGTACTTTACATACAAGAGGACATACCGTTATATCGACGTCCTTCAAGATTTTGTTTTCAACTATAATGATCGTCCGCATAGAAGTTTGAAAGGGAGGATTCCAGCTGATATTAACAAGAAAAATGAAGCACAAACATGGTTGATATATATAAAGAGGATGAAATAACATCTATTAGAAGAGTTAGTTTGTTGTTAATTTGATATTGTTGATATCGTTAGCATGACTTTCTTAGAAGTATTTGCATGACTTGTGCACGTTCATTTTGTTCGTTCATAGATAGTATCATCTCAACTCCGAGAACTAGTAACTCACTGTCCGATGTTTCTACTGAGCAGAGCGATACCACAAAAGGTATCTTTAACATTATTTTAGTATTTCTCATGATATTTCTAATTGTAATAACTTTGATATTCAGTATTGTTGCATTAAAATTAAGCTTAAAAATAAAAAATCGAGTTAATTTGATATTCTTAAGAAATTTGTTACCCGATAGACAAAGATTACTGTCATTTGAAATGACACAACATAGAATAAGTAGCACTTCTCAAACATCAGAAAGCGGAGTTTGTTATACAGATCCTATAGAAACTGAATTTTCGATGATAGATGAAATTTAACCTGATTTGATTGAATATTTATTATCATGGCTAATTCGCATGTTAATTTCCTTCTTTTCCACTGCAGCTGATTGGCGTATTTGGTTGCTTGCTTCTGTTTTGGAGGTTATAATTTTTTCTATCATTCTGTGATATTTTCTTTAAAATATTGTATTTCCTGTATTAAGAGGAGACGCAAGAGAAATAGAACGCATGAACTAACGTATTCAAATAGTAATTTTCAACTTGAAGAGGCAGGCGTATGACTGACTTCTTGCATTTATATTGACTTCATAACTTGCTGACTGCGTCTAGCTCATTTAAATGTGAATTTCTTGTTACTGATATAAAAAGTCATACATTACGTTTCTCTTCCCTTGCAGGTAAAATGCGTACAGTAATGATGATTTCTTTCGGATTCACACTATTTTCAAGCATAATAACTGTTGTGCTTTGCTGCTGCAGCTTTAAGAGATGGTTTGATTATTTTCGAAAGGGAGAATACCAGCTCCCATGTTGTTGTCACAAAAAAAAAATTACTAAAAAAACCTCTGGAATCTGAATCTATAAGTATGTTTAACATTGAGAGCATGTGTACAACAGATATAGATGCTACTACAGTGAAGAGACATTGAGAGCATGTTACAACAGATATAGATGCTACTACGGTGAAGAGACATTGAGAGCATGTGTACAACAGATATAGATGCTACTACAGTGAAGAGACATTGAGAGCATGTGTACAACAGATATAGATGCTACTACAGTTAAGAGACATTTTGAATGATCATTCATTTTATATTTATGTTATGCTTTTTTGGATTATAATTATTCATCAGTCCTTTTCCTTCTGTGGCAGATGTAATTTATTGTAAATAAAGTATTTTAATATAATGTCTATTCTCTCTCTTTTTAGCTGTGTTTTAATCAAGTACATTAAGGGTTAAGCATTTAGAGTTTAGCCATAGTCAAGTGTATTATCTAACATCCCAAGCCATGACGCTTCTCAGCTGATTGGTCTCACTAAATGCATGCTAAATTCACACCATTCTGCACTGCGTTCTACAACCGACAAGACAGAATTGACCAACTGACAGATAATGTAGCATTTGAGGTTACTATACCTATACCAAAATTTCAATCAATCTTTATTTCTGTACTTAGAAGGCCACAGGCCTGTAGTACAATCAATGGTAGATCACATGATAAAATCAGTTGCATTCATAATATTCTTTCTAAATAACATTGCATAATAAATATACATTGCAAGGTTCTGTAATGACTGAGAATTGGTATTTGTTAACAATGACAATAGTTTTGTTCTATCTGGGTGGTTAAAATAGTAAGGTTTAAGATATTTTATCCGTAGATTCTTATAGACAGGGCAGATTAATAAGAAGTGTAGCTCGTCTTCCACAACGTTCATATTACAAACTTTACATATTCTATTTTTCTTTCAATACCTTTATATCTTCCAGTTTCAACAAACAATTCATGTGATGAGCAACGAAAACGGGCTAAGGCATTACGGAACATTAACATCAACTTTTGAAAGATAACTTTCAGGAAATATTTCAGATTTCCATTCTCTATAATATATACATTTTGTTGATAATGTCATGGATTCTGCCCAGGATTGTAAATATATATCTTTCATTCTTTGAGTTATTGAGATGATAAATTCTGATTGTGACTGAACACTTTGATTGTACCAAATATGACCATATCCTATTTTGTTGAGAAGCTCTCTAATATCAGTCACCCAATTTCTTTTACCATTTTTATCATACAGTTTCATCATATTATAACATTTTTTTCGGATATCTGTGAAGCGGCATATTCAACAACCTTATCCAGTATTTAACAGCTCTAATTGAGGAATAAATGAACAGTCGGAATCTGCCTAATTCTCCATAGACCATTGTGCTACAAGTGCTTGGTTTGACGCCTAGGAACTTTTTGCATGCATATAAATGAACCTTTTCTATGTTGTCATGTTGTGCCAATCCCCATATTTCAAATCCATATAACAGTATTGGGCTTATCTTCATATCAAATATTTTAAAATAGGTATTAAAGGACATCTCACCTAAAAGTCGCATATTTCTGTATATACCTATTAAGACTTTCATGGCTTGTGTTGAGGCCTGTTTGGTATGAAAAGACCAAGATAGATTATTAGATAAACATACACCTAAGTACTTATAAGCGCTGGTAGTTTGAAGACGTTCTCCCTTATAAAACCATTTTTCATTTTTGGATAGTTTTCCACCCCTTTTAAAAACAATTATTTTGGTTTTCTCTCTATTGACATTCAATTTATATCGATCTGATTTGAGGTTAGTATATATATTTAGTTTAAAGTAATATTGCATTTAATATTAGCAGTATATCTATCATTAAAGTAATCTATTAAACATTATCTAAATGTAAATCTAATGTATTTATAATGTATAGCATGTAAGTGCGCTATGCATAAGTGTAAGTTTATTAATATTCAAGCTATAAACATTATTCAACTATTACTAATATATTCTTACCTTTACTATCCTTTTTATGATTGTGTGAGATGAGAGAATGTGTTTTAGTTTAAGTTGATATGTTTTATCTATGATAGGTGTAATAATAAGTCTTGTGGAATAAATGCTGTGTTCGGTAAATTTAGCTACTACAAATATATTCCACAAACCATAACTTATTATTGTATATTATTTTACTACAGCAAGTCCCTGTTCCTACGGCAGGTGCTGTGCCAGTGTGTTTGTGTAGCACACCCCTGTACCACCCACAGGGTACGTGTATAAACATTTTTATGTGTTGTATCATATCATTACGGCTGTGTAATGATGAACACATTATTATAATCATTTTATTTATCATTTCGTTGTAAATAGTATCATCACGTAATGTGTGATGATGTACAATCAATATCATATCTTACCTATATGTATTGTCATGACGTCATTTGTACAGTTTCATAGCACATCATATTTGTACTCATGTGCTCAATAATGAGATGTTACTCATGTTATGAGTAACTTTAGTTTTATTAATTATCCGTTTCTCTCCCTCGTGGTTTTGCATTATGCTTCCTCTTATATTTTTCAGAGAGTTCCTCTGCCAATTTCTTCATTTTTCCAATCTTCTCCAAAACCTGCAAAATAACAAATATTTAAATATAAACGATTCACATAAATGATTATGCTTCAGAACATATCACCATATCAGAGTTCTTGTTTGACAATATATAGTACATATTACCATTTGATTATTATCATATTAATGCCAGAACTAAAAGATAGGTAAAACATCAAACTAAAATATGTTTGCAGTTAATTGAGTTTTAAATCAAGAAACGTATTTCATAAGCTTAAGATATAGCCTTTATCTGGGTAATTTGTAAACGAAATTCAAGGACACATCCAGTTTATACATATGCTAATTGCTGCATACTTAAAATTAAGGATGAACAATATTATCGCAACACTAGTATAGTGCATTGCGTCTGGTACAATACAGATATTGCAGTATGATCTTGATATAGCAATATCCGCATTATTAAATTTTAAGTTAAATTTATTCGTAAATCTTGCAAGTAAATGCTTTGAAATTCTAGAATGTACGGGTTTGACGTAGCTAAATAGAAATCATGAACAACTACATCAAATGTTTTTTCAGTAATAGGACATTTTTTCAATACTCTTTAAGTGATGTTATCAAATGTACGCAATTAAACTACATAGTATTACAGAATGCAGAATCTAATAACACAAACTGTGAGAGGCGTCCGTAAAATACTTAAAACTCTCAATTTGCAAGTTTATAGTGAATTAATCTATACGTCCAATGCATCACGATTAGTTCTGTATAAATGCTATTTTCGATTACATTTGTACAGGTTCATTGACAGTGGATACAAAACGTCTGAGAAATAATATCCATTGACATGTATGCTAGTGTTCATCACATGTTCCCATTCTTTCAACCCTAAATTAAATATTATTTTAGTACTTTTGTATTTGCTCTCGAATTGACTATGCTAAAGTGCATAATAAAAGCCATAGCCTACCTTACTCAATGTTGATCTAGGGACCCTGATCTGTTTCTCATTCCCCTTTCGGTCCTCCTTCTGAATCCTGATGACATATTTCCCGTTTCTTATTCTTATAGATTTAGATCTACATTTCTTCAAGCGATACCAGCCCATAGATTCACGTACAATAGCTTCATCATTGTAGGCATCATCATCATCATCAGCATCATCTGCAGCATCATCATCAACATCAGTGTCATCATATTCATCATCGCTCAAGGTGTCATCATTTAAATCATCATCACCATTCTCATCGACTTCAGTGTTGTTGCCTTCATCAGCATTCTTCTGAGCGTGAGACGTGGAAGGTTCTGGTGACAAACTTTCAATAAATAAAACTTTGTCTGTTGACACTTGAATAAATGTCAGAGCTGTGCGATCCTGCTTACTCTCCCAAAACAATCGTTCGTTTATCGAGCGCCTCATCAGAAACCTCTAACTTTCGTTTTAAACCCTTCTTTCCCTTAGTGGTCTTTTTGTCGAAAGATCTCATCATTTCTTCAAATAATTCGCAACCGGTACTCCAGAATGATATACCCAATGCAATAAGCTAACCAATGCGTTTAATACATATATATAGGTTTTGCTATCTACGTAATTACTATTTGCGTAATACTTGCCATATCAACACGACAGTAATCAATTTCATTGATTGATTCGACATCCTTAATCAGCTAAAAACAACATGACGATTAAGGAGACTCTTTACATTCTTCGTTTCAATGTCTTTATAGAAAGATATCTGTATGGCAAACATTTAACGTTAAACAATTTATGTTTTTTTTATGTCAGTTCATTGATATATTTTCATCGGTTTAATAATTATAATATACACACGAATAAACATTATACACAAGGTGTGTTATGTTCGATATGATATGTGAATATGCTCCTAAAAAGAAGTTATGCGGTTAAATTAACATTTAATGCGTTTCATTAAACTCATTGCATCGATATATGTTTCACCATACAATATGTACTGATGAATGTTCAAATCATCTCTCGGCTTGCATATTCATCATATAATGTCATACATTATAGTTATAGTGTGACAATTACCGTTAGTCATTGTCTAGTTTTCGATCAAAAACGCGTCACTATACTTATGGTTAAGCATTAAATGGTAACTTTCATCGATTGCGAGTAGTATCCGATAAGATAGCAGTATTTCCATGTGCTACAATTATTCTACGTTGTGTTTAAAGGGGCTGTAGCACGTTTTTTGCAAAAAAAATTTTCTTCAAATTTCCCATTTATAATGATAGTTTATGTCATTTATATTTACTTCAGAGGGTAAAACATCGTATTACACAAACAAATTATCCGTAGTGGTAATAACGGTGTTGCGTACAAAGCAAAAATTGCATGGCGGCCATTTTTTTGTGAACACATTTTATTATTTCGAATGACAAAAACGATTCCCGTGGCTTTACGGAACCATGTACACTCATTTGTAACTTGTCTTTTCGAAGAGAGAAGGGTGTTTTACTATTGGTGACATTATTTTTCAAATACATTTCATCGACTTATTTGAGCGAAAAAACGTGCTACAGCGCCTTTAAATGTGGATTATGAAAAGTCAATGTATACCGATTTTGTGTTACACTTCTATATTTTACGACATTATAAATTGTTATTCTCAGTGTTACTTGCAGATCCGACAGAGCATAAAGACTGTACTTGCATTCAACTTAAACAGTCCTGTACTATTCAGCGTTTTCCAGAAGGCTTGTTTCTATTCGTTGTTTATATGCTATGTCAAACAATAAGTCATCTCGCTAAAAACAAGTACTGATTATAGCCAGTGTATTAATTTATCTTCCTTCTGTCAGCCTGAGGGAACAAGCTTTATATCAGATATACACAACAGTCGTGCGTGGAATTTAACAACAATAACAAAGCAATAATGTAAAAGTCAAATTTGACAATGCTAGTTCCAGAGCTATAATGCACGTCAAAGCTACGATTAATTCTCCCAAAGTCCCTTATCATGCGCGTGATTGTCAAGGCAACTCCCGCCGTGAGATATTAGTACGTAGTTAAATCTTCTTGCGGCAAAATGGGGTTTCAATGGAGTGTGGTATTTTTCTGATATTCGGAGGATTGTTTGGGTGTATACATGCTCGCGAATGCGAGGTGGATGATTCCGGTAATGTAATGACCTGTAGCGGAAGCTTTCAATTTGATGAATTGAGTGTGCAAGACGGAATTCTCAAACTTCAATTGAGTAATGTGCGTAAGGATCAAAACATCAACTTGCGCAACCGCTTCCCTAATCTGGTTTCATTAATCATCATCAATTCGCCTGGTATAACTTGTGAAAATGTTAATGTACCAAATCACGTCAGAGCAGTCATCCTGGGTGAGAGCTTCGGAGACAGATCATGTGGGGAGGTAGGTAATATACTTCTTAGATAAGATTCATATGCGTTGATGGCTAAACATCATCTCGAAACCTCTGATTTCAACGAACAGATTTCATGCATTTTAGTTAATTATCTTAGTCTGATGTATTGTAGAATCGGATCATTATAAGTAATCAACATTTCTTTATTTTGTTGAATATTTCAGGAATCTACGAAGACACATGCACACTCCCTCCCAAGACACAACCCCCGAACAGGACAGAACAGATACCTCCATGCATGTAAGTTGAACTATCCTGGGCTATTTGGTTGCTTGCTTCTGTTTTGGTGGTTATAATTTTTAGCTCATCAGGCCTGAAAGGCCCGATGGGCTTATGGCATGACATGGCGTCCGGCGTCCGTCCATTCGTCCATCCGTCCATCTGTCCGTAAACTTTTCGCTTTTTCGACTTCTTCTCCAGAACCAATAACTCCACAGAGCTCAAATTTTATACGCAGACTCCTTGGCCAATGGATATTCTAAATTGTAGATTTCGTGACCCCATGACCCCAAATCATAATCGGGTCACAGGGGTCACATCCTTAAAAACCTATTTTCATCTTCTTCTCCAGTTCCACAACGTCTAGAGAGCTGAAAAGTTGTGTGCAGACTCCTTGGCCAATGGGAATTCTAAATTGTAGATTTCGTGACCCCATGACCCCAAATAGGGTCACAGGGGTCATATCCTTAAAAACCTATTTTCATATTCTTCTCCAGTTCCAACAGGTCTAGAGAGCCGAAAAGTTGTGTGCTGACTCCTTGGCAAATGGGGATTCTAAATTGTAGATTTTGTGACCCAGTGACCCCAATCTAGGTCACGGGTCATGACCCAAAAACCTATTTTCTTCTTCTCCAGTTTATATGTAAAGCTCTAGAAAGGGGAAATGTTGTGTAGAGATTCTTTGGTCAAAGGTGATTCTTGATTGTAGGATTGGTGACCCTGTGACTCCAAATGTGGGTCACAGGGGTCATGATCTAAAACCCATATTATTTTGCTTGTTAATAATGTATTACTTGAGATAACTTAGATATTCAACCTTAGATAATAAATCAATGAAATACTGATTTGCTGATCAGTGATATCTGTGATATTTTCTTTAAAACATTGTATTTCCTGTATTAAGAGGAGACGAAAGAGAAATAGAACGCATGAACTAACGTATTCAAATAGTAATTTTCAACTTGAAGAGGCAGGCGTATGACTGACTTCTTGCATTTTTTATTGACTTCATAACTTGCTGACTGCGTCTAGCTCATTTAAATGTGAATTTCTTGTTACTGATATAAAGAGTCATACATTACGTTTCTCTTCCCTGGCAGGTAAAATGCGTACAGTAATGATGATTTCTTTCGGATTCACACTATTTTCAAGCATAATAACGGTTGTGCTTTGCTGCTGCAGCTTTAAGAAATGGTTTGATTATTTTCGAAAGGAGAGAATGCCAGCTCCCATGTTGTTGTCACAAAAGAAAAATTACTAAAAAAAACTCTGGAATCTGAATCGATAAGTATGTTTGACATTGAGAGCATGTGTACAACAGATATAGATGCTACTACAGTGAAGAGACATTTTGAATGATCATTCATTTTATATTTATGTTATGCTTTTTTGGATTATAATTATTCATCAGTCCTTTTCCTTCTATCTTCTACAGATGTCGTAAATGAGATCGAGGCGATAGTTGTATTTACACTTTCATTATTGTTTATAATAATCAGAAAACGATTATGTGATATTGTCGCAAGACTATTTATTTTTCCTGACGCAAACAACATTCCTCTTCCCCTTCCTGCTCCAAGAAGACAGGGTCAACGACGTCGAAGACCTCCTCAAAGATACGGATATGAATAACATTAAAGATCTGTCTAAAGTCGGTGAACCGCGTGCTGTAATGCATTATAAACAACTAAATCAAATTTCAGTAATAGGACATTTTTTCAATACTCTTTAAGTGATTTTTTTTATCAAATGTACGCAATTAAACTACATAGCATTACAGAATGCAGCAGAATCTCATAACACAAACTGTGAGATGCACCCTTAAAATACTTAAAACACCCACTTTGCAAGTTTATAGCGCATTCAGTGATTATGGAAGTAAAGGAATATGAACGTTTAAGGAAATATGTCAGAGTACATGTTTTCTGATTTGTTTGTTTGTTTGTTTTGTTGTTTTTGATTTTTAAAATCTTGCACAAAATAGGTGTGTTGTATCATATCATTAATATATAAATATATAACTATTTAAAAATGGCGTATACGATCCTATGTTGTAACCATAGTTGCGGGTTTTGTGCTTCTGTACTTGTGTTTTTCAATTTTTGAGTTCGGTAGACTTTTTACTTATTCTTCATACATTCATTTTTGGATCACATTCCACATATAAATATATACATACATATAAACAGCTCCATTTGGAGTATGACACTTTTGAAGCCACTGGGCGCACCAAGTTAAATCACCATGCTCATCCTTATAAATATATGTATTTCCTTATTGCCTTTAAATGTTATCATTTTATGCTTAAAATACTGGCATATGAGATCCATGCTGTATTCATAGTTCCGGATTTTTTAATATTTGTTTTTGTCTTTACTTTCTTGTATATTAAATATGCGTTCGGTAGACTTTATAATTATTCTGCAAATAAAACCTGAATTTTGGATTACATTCCTCATGTGACTGAAGAACTTGTTTGTAAGTGAAATGATTTAATATGTATGCATAATGAGTGTTTCCGTAGTGAGCATTGTTTGTTCAATTCTATACATATTGTGTTATTAATAAACAATGTGTATTTATTAATTCGTATTTGTCTTTTTTCTCAATTAAGATATCGGAAGTGAATGGACATAGAATCGTCATATTTGTTTCCAGGTCCTTCAAAATTAAACAGTCTTAACCTGTTGACATGAAACAGACTAATGCCTTGTGTACCCATGTGAGTTCCATTTCCATTCACAATGATTATGATTACAGTGAATTATCGGTAAGGAATCTTTATTTTTCCAAAGGTGATGATGCTGTGCAGAGAAATTACACATCCTGACTGTATTATGTCGTATAATGTTGAATTCGATATAAGGCACCGAACACATGATTG
Source organism: Gibbula magus (assembly GCA_936450465.1). Lineage (NCBI taxonomy): Eukaryota > Metazoa > Mollusca > Gastropoda > Trochida > Trochidae > Gibbula > Gibbula magus. The sequence goes on from OW388296.1 coordinate 79,121,458, forward strand.
ATATATGCATTTACAACCTTGCATCAGTTGATAGTAATCTATCACATTTGACACTTAATATCTTACTAGTATATTTTATACCTGGCTTGCACGTGAAGAGCTACATGTGAGAAATTCATAGATATGCATATTATTCAATGTGGGTAATCTAGCCTGCTGAACACTCATAGACTGTTTGATGATTTAAATAATACCTGGTTGCATGGTTTTGTCGAATACATCCTTTCCATACATGTGACATCAGTATCATTGAGAACATTCATTGCGTTCGACTCGACTAACAGTTTGCGGTTTCAAACTAATTCAAATAAAAAAAATAGATTAACTTTACAAATATAAAATAAAAAGTAGTACGCAATTTGGTATTTAAGAAATGGGAGTAAAGTTTCCTCATCCATCATAACCTCGACGCTCCTCAATTCCCCACAAGACAGGTTGACAGCTTCGATCACCGATGATTGACAGCTAATCATCACGGTCGAAAGATCAAAGTGGAGACCGCCTTCAGTGTCTACGGGGTTTCAAGCCGTAACTCGATACACATAGGGTTACATACTATACTACTTATAAAGGTGTATCATATAAAGGTGTATCATATAAAGGTGTATCATATAAAGGTATATGATATAAAGGTGTATCATATAAAGGTGTACCATATAAAGATGTATCATATAAAGGTGTATCATATAAAGGTGTACCATATAAAGGTGTACCATATAAATGTGTACCATATAAAGGTGTATTATATAAAGGTATATCATATAAAGGTTTACCACATAAAGGTGTATCATATAAAGGTTTACCATATAACCTTGTACCATATAATGGTGTATCATATAAAGGTGTACTATATAAAGGTGTATCATATAAAGGTGTACCATATAACCCTGTACCATATAATGGTGTATCATATAAAGGTGTACTATATAAAGGTGTATCATATAAAGGTATATCATATAAAAGTGTATCATATAAAGGTGTATCAAATAAAGATGTACCATATAAAGTTTTACCATATAAACTTGTACAATATAATGGTGTATCATATAAAGGTGTACCATATAAGGGTGTATCATATAAATGTGTATCATATAAAGGTTTACCATATAAATGTGTACCATATAAACGTGTATCATATAAAGGTGAACTATATAAAGATGTACCATATAAAGGTGTTTCATATAAAGGTGTACCATATAAAGGTGTATCATATAAAGGTGTACCATATAAAGATGTACCATATAAAGATGTATCATATAAAGGTGTACCATATAAAGGTGTGCCATATAAAGGTGTACCATATAATGGTGTATCATATAAAAGTGTACCATATAAAGGTGTACCATATATAGGTGTAAAATATAAAGGTGTTTCATATAAAGGTGTATCATATAAAGGTGTATCATATAAAGGTGTACCATATAAAGGTGTACCATATAAAGATGTATCATATAAAGGTGTACCATATAAAGATGTATCATATAAAGGTGTACCATATACAAGTGTACCATATAAAGGTGTATCACATAAAGGATTAACATATAAACTTGTACCATATAATGGTGTATCATATAAAGGTGTATCATATAAAGATGTACCATATAAAGTTTTACCATATAAACCTGTACCATATCATGGTGTATCATATAAAGGTGTACAATATAAAGGTGTATCATATAAAGGTGTATCATATAAAGATGTATCATATAAAGGTGTATCATATAAAGGTGTATCATATAAAGGTGTACCATATAAAGTTTTACCATATAAAGGTGTACCATATAATGGTGTATCATATAAAGGTGTACAATATAAACGTGTATCATATGAAGGTGTACCATATAAAAGTGTACCATATAAAGGTGTATCACATAAAGGTTTACCATATAAACTTGTACCATATAATGGTGTATCATATAAAGGTGTACCATATAAAGGTGTATCATATAAATGTGTATCATATAAAGGTTTACCATATAAAGGTGTACCATATAAAGGTGTACCATATGATGGTGTATCATATAAAGGTGTATCATATAAAGGTGTATCATATAAAGGTGTATCATATAAAGATGTACCATATAAAGTTTTACCATATAAAGGTGTACCATATAACGGTGTATCATATAAAGGTGTACAATATAAACGTGTATCATATGAAGGTGTACCATATAAAAGTGTACCATATAAAGGTGTATCATATAAAGGTTTACCATATAAACTTGTACCATATAATGGTGTATCATAGAAAGGTGTACAATATAAACGTGTATCATATGAAGCTGTACCATATAAAAGTGTACCATATAAAGGGGTATCATATAAAGGTTTACCATATAAACTTGTACCATATAATGGTGTATCATATAAAGGTGTACAATAAAAAGGTGTATCATATAAAGATATACCATATAAAGTTTTACCATATAAACTTGTACCATATAATGGTGTATCATATAAAGGTGTACCATATAAAGGTGTATCATATAAATGTGTATCATATAAAGGTTTACCATATAAAGGTGTACCATATAAAGGTGTACCATATGATGGTGTATCATATAAAGGTGTATCATATAAAGGTGTATCATATAAAGGTGTATCATATAAAGATGTACCATATAAAGTTTAACCTTATAAACTTGTACCATATAATGGTGTATCATATAAAGGTGTTCAATATAAACGTGTATCATATGAAGGTGTATCATATAAAGATGTACCATATAAAGTTTTACCATATAAACTTGTACCATATAATGGTTTATCATATAAAAGTGTATCATATAAAGGTGTATCTGAAAAAAGATGTATCATATAAAGGTGTACTATATAAAAATGTATTATATAAAGGTGTATCATTTAAAGGTGTATCATTTAAATATGTATCATATAAAGGTGTACTATATAAAGGTGTATCATATAAAGGTGTATCATATAAAGGTGTATCATATAAACGTGTATCATATAAAGGTGTATCATATAAAGGTGTATCATATAAAGATGTACCATATAAAGTTTTACCATATAAACTTGTACCATATAATGGTGTATCATGTAAAGGTGTACCATATAAAGGTGTATCATATAAAGGTGTATCATATAAAGGTTTACCATATAAACGTGTACCATATGATGGTGTATCATATAAAGATGAACTATATAAAGATGTACCATATAAAGGTGTTTCATATAAAGGTGTACCATATAAAGTTGTATCATATAAAGGTGTACCATATAAAGATGTACCATATAAAGATGTATAATATAAAGGTGTACCATATAAAGGTGTGCCATATAAAGGTGTACCATATAATGGTGTATCATATAAAAGTGTACCATATAAAGGTGTACCATATAAAATGTACCATATAAAGGTGTTTCATATACAGGTGTATCATATAAAGGTGTATCATATAAAGGTGTACCATATAAAGGTGTACCATATAAAGATGTATCATATAAAGGTGTACCATATAAAGGTGTATCATATAAAGGTGTACCATATAAAAGTGTACCATATAAAGGTGTACCATATAAAGGTGTTTCAAATAAAGGTGTATCATATAAAGGTTTAACATATAAACTTGTACCATATAATGGTGTATCATATAAAGGTGTATCATATAAAGATGTACCATATAAAGTTTTACCATATAAACTTGTACCATATAATGGTGTGTCATATAAAGGTGTACAATATAAAGGTGTATCATATAAAGGTGTATCATATAAAGATGTATCATATAAAGGTGTATCATAGAAAGGTGTATCATATAAAGATGTACCATATAACGTTTTACCATATAAAGGTGTACCATAAAATTGTGTATCATATAAAGGTGTACAATATAAACGTGTATCATATGAAGGTGTACCATATAAAAGTGTACCATATAAAGGTGTATCATATAAAGGTTTACCATATAAACTTGTACCATTGAATGGTGTATCATAGAAAGGTGTACAATATAAACGTGTATCATATGAAGCTGTACCATATAAAAGTGTACCATATAAAGGTGTATCATATAAAGGTTTACCATATAAACTTGTACCACATAATGGTGTATCATATAAAGGTGTACAATATAAAGGTGTATCATATAAAGATGTACCATATAAAGTTTTACCATATAAACTTGTACCATATAATGGTGTATCATATAAAGGTGTACCATATAAAGGTTTACCATATAAAGGTTTACCATATAAAGGTGTACCATATAAAGGTGTACCATATGATGGTGTATCATATAAAGGTGTGTCATATAAAGATGTACCATATAAAGTTTTACCATATAAACTTGTACCATATAATGGTGTATCATATAAAGGTGTTCAATATAAACGTGTATCATATGAAGGTGTATCATATAAAGATGTACCATATAAAGTTTTACCATATAAACTTGTACCATATAATGGTTTATCATATAAAAGTGTATCATATAAAGGTGTATCTGAAAAAAGATGTATCATATAAAGATGTACTATATAAAAATGTATTATATAAAGGTGTATCATTTAAAGGTGTATCATTTAAATATGTATCATATAAAGGTGTACTATATAAAGGTGTATCATATAAAGGTGTATCATATTAAGGTGTATCATATAAACGTGTATCATATAAAGGTGTATCATATAACGGTGTACAATATAAAGGTGTACCATATAAAGGTGTATCATATTAAGGTGTATCATATAAAGGTGTATCATATAAAGGTGTATCATATAAACGTGTACCATATAATAATGTATCATATAAAGGTGTATCATATATAGGTGTACCATATAAAGATGTACCATATAAAGGTGTATCATATAAATGTGTATCATATAAAGGTTTCCCATATAAACGTGTACTATATGATGGTGTATCATATAAAGGTGTACAATATAAAGGTTTCTCATATAAACGTGTACCATATAAAGGTGTATCATATAAAGATGTACCATATAAAGATGTATCATGTAAAAGGGTATCATATAAAGGTATATCATAAAAAGGTCTATCATATAAAGGTGTACCATATAAAAATGTATCATATAAAGGTGTACCATATAAAGGTGTATCATATAAAGGTGTACCATATAAAAGTGTACCATATAAAGGTGTACCATATAAAGGTGTTTCAAATAAAGGTGTATCACATAAAGGTTTAACATATAAACTTGTACCATATAATGGTGTATCATATAAAGGTGTATCATATAAAGATGTACCATATAAAGTTTTACCATATAAACTTGTACCATATCATGGTGTGTCATATAAAGGTGTACAATATAAAGGTGTATCATATAAAGGTGTATCATATAAAGATGTATCATATAAAGGTGTATCATAGAAAGGTGTATCATATAAAGATGTACCATATAACGTTTTACCATATAAAGGTGTACCATATAATTGTGTATCATATAAAGGTGTACAATATAAACGTGTATCATATGAAGGTGTACCATATAAAAGTGTACCATATAAAGGTGTATCATATAAAGGTTTACCATATAAACTTGTACCATTGAATGGTGTATCATAGAAAGGTGTACAATATAAACGTGTATCATATGAAGCTGTACCATATAAAAGTGTACCATATAAAGGTGTATCATATAAAGGTTTACCATATAAACTTGTACCATATAATGGTGTATCATATAAAGGTGTACAATAAAAAGGTGTATCATATAAAGATGTACCATATAAAGTTTTACCATATAAACTTGTACCATATAATGGTGTATCATATAAAGGTGTACCATATAAAGGTGTGACATATAAATGTGTATCATATAAAGGTTTACCATATAAAGGTGTACCATATAAAGGTGTACCATATGATGGTGTATCATATAAAGGTGTATCATATAAAGGTGTATCATATAAAGGTGTATCATATAAAGATGTACCATATAAAGTTTAACCTTATAAACTTGTACCATATAATGGTGTATCATATAAAGGTGTTCAATATAAACGTGTATCATATGAAGGTGTATCATATAAAGATGTACCATATAAAGTTTTACCATATAAACTTGTACCATATAATGGTTTATCATATAAAAGTGTATCATATAAAGGTGTATCTGAAAAAAGATGTATCATATAAAGGTGTACTATATAAAAATGTATTATATAAAGGTGTATCATTTAAAGGTGTATCATTTAAATATGTATCATATAAAGGTGTACTATATAAAGGTGTATCATATAAAGGTGTATCATATTAAGGTGTATCATATAAACGTGTATCATATAAAGGTGTATCATATAAAGGTGTATCATATAAAGATGTACCATATAAAGTTTTACCATATAAACGTGTACCATATAATGGTGTATCATATAAAGGTGTACCATATAAAGGTGTATCATATAAATGTGTATCATATAAAGGTTTACCATATAAACGTGTACCATATGATGGTGTATCATATAAAGATGAACTATATAAAGATGTACCATATAAAGGTGTTTCATATAAAGGTGTACCATATAAAGTTGTATCATATAAAGGTGTACCATATAAAGATGTACCATATAAAGATGTATAATATAAAGGTGTACCATATAAAGGTGTGCCATATAAAGGTGTACCATATAATGGTGTATCATATAAAAGTGTACCATATAAAGGTGTACCATATAAAATGTACCATATAAAGGTGTTTCATATACAGGTGTATCATATAAAGGTGTATCATATAAAGGTATATCATATAAAAGTGTACCATATAAAGATGTATCATATAAAGGTGTAACATATAAAGATGTATCATATAAAGGTGTACCATATAAAAGTGTACCATATAAAGGTGTACCATATAATGGTGTATCATATAAAGGTGTATCACATAAAGGTTTAACATATAAACTTGTACCATATAATGGTGTATCATATAAAGGTGTATCATATAAAGATGTACCATATAAAGTTTTACCATATAAACTTGTACCATATAATGGTGTATCATATAAAGGTGTACCATATAAAGGTGTATCATATAAAGGTGTATCATATAAAGATGTATCATATAAAGGTGTATCATAGAAAGGTGTATCATATAAAGATGTACCATATAACGTTTTACCATATAAAGGTGTACCATAAAATTGTGTATCATATAAAGGTGTACAATATAAACGTGTATCATATGAAGGTGTACCATATAAAAGTGTACCATATAAAGGTGTATCATATAAAGGTTTACCATATAAACTTGTACCATTGAATGGTGTATCATAGAAAGGTGTACAATATAAACGTGTATCATATGAAGCTGTACCATATAAAAGTGTACCATATAAAGGTGTATCATATAAAGGTTTACCATATAAACTTGTACCACATAATGGTGTATCATATAAAGGTGTACAATATAAAGGTGTATCATATAAAGATGTACCATATAAAGTTTTACCATATAAACTTGTACCATATAATGGTGTATCATATAAAGGTGTACCATATAAAGGTTTACCATATAAAGGTTTACCATATAAAGGTGTACCATATAAAGGTGTACCATATGATGGTGTATCATATAAAGGTGTGTCATATAAAGATGTACCATATAAAGTTTTACCATATAAACTTGTACCATATAATGGTGTATCATATAAAGGTGTTCAATATAAACGTGTATCATATGAAGGTGTATCATATAAAGATGTACCATATAAAGTTTTACCATATAAACTTGTACCATATAATGGTTTATCATATAAAAGTGTATCATATAAAGGTGTATCTGAAAAAAGATGTATCATATAAAGATGTACTATATAAAAATGTATTATATAAAGGTGTATCATTTAAAGGTGTATCATTTAAATATGTATCATATAAAGGTGTACTATATAAAGGTGTATCATATAAAGGTGTATCATATTAAGGTGTATCATATAAACGTGTATCATATAAAGGTGTATCATATAACGGTGTACAATATAAAGGTGTACCATATAAAGGTGTATCATATAAAGGTGTACCATATAAAGGTGTATCATATAAAGGTGTATCATATAAACGTGTACCATATAATAATGTATCATATAAAGGTGTATCATATATAGGTGTACCATATAAAGATGTACCATATAAAGGTGTATCATATAAAGGTGTATCATATAAAGGTGTTTCATATAAAGGTGTACTATATGATGGTGTATCATATAAAGGTGTACAATATAAAGGTTTCTCATATAAACGTGTACCATATAAAGGTGTATCATATAAAGATGTACCATATAAAGATGTATCATGTAAAAGGGTATCATATAAAGGTATATCATAAAAAGGTCTATCATATAAAGGTGTACCATATAAAAATGTATCATATAAAGGTGTACCATATAAAGGTGTATCATATAAAGGTGTACCATATAAAGGTGTACCATATAAAGGTGTACCATATAAAGGTGTTTCAAATAAAGGTGTATCACATAAAGGTTTAACATATAAACTTGTACCATATAATGGTGTATCATATAAAGGTGTATCATATAAAGATGTACCATATAAAGTTTTACCATATAAACTTGTACCATATCATGGTGTATCATATAAAGGTGTACAATATAAAGGTGTATCATATAAAGGTGTATCATATAAAGATGTATCATATAAAGGTGTATCATAGAAAGGTGTATCATATAAAGATGTACCATATAACGTTTTACCATATAAAGGTGTACCATATAATTGTGTATCATATAAAGGTGTACAATATAAACGTGTATCATATGAAGGTGTACCATATAAAAGTGTACCATATAAAGGTGTATCATATAAAGGTTTACCATATAAACTTGTACCATTGAATGGTGTATCATAGAAAGGTGTACAATATAAACGTGTATCATTTGAAGCTGTACCATATAAAAGTGTACCATATAAAGGTGTATCATATAAAGGTTTACCATATAAACTTGTACCATATAATGGTGTATCATATAAAGGTGTACAATATAAAGGTGTATCATATAAAGATGTACCATATAAAGTTTTACCATATAAACTTGTACCATATAATGGTGTATCATATAAAGGTGTACCATATAAATGTGTATCATATAAAGGTTTACCATATAAAGGTGTACCATATAAAGGTGTACCATATGATGGTGTATCATATAAAGGTGTGTCATATAAAGATGTACCATATAAAGTTTTACCATATAAACTTGTACCATATAATGGTGTATCATATAAAGGTGTTCAATATAAACGTGTATCATATGAAGGTGTATCATATAAAGATGTACCATATAAAGTTTTACCATATAAACTTGTACCATATAATGGTTTATCATATAAAAGTGTATCATATAAAGGTGTATCTGAAAAAAGATGTATCATATAAAGATGTACTATATAAAAATGTATTATATAAAGGTGTATCATTTAAAGGTGTATCATTTAAATATGTATCATATAAAGGTGTACTATATAAAGGTGTATCATATAAAGGTGTATCATATTAAGGTGTATCATCTAAACGTGTATCATATAAAGGTGTATCATATAACGGTGTACAATATAAAGGTGTACCATATAAAGGTGTATCATATTAAGGTGTACCATATAAAGGTGTATCATATAAAGGTGTATCATATAAACGTGTACCATATAATAATGTATCATATAAAGGTGTATCATATATAGGTGTACCATATAAAGATGTACCATATAAAGGTGTATCATATAAATGTGTATCATATAAAGGTTTCCCATATAAACGTGTACTATATGATGGTGTATCATATAAAGGTGTACAATATAAAGGTTTCTCATATAAACGTGTACCATATAAAGGTGTATCATATAAAGATGTACCATATAAAGATGTATCATGTAAAAGGGTATCATATAAAGGTATATCATAAAAAGGTCTATCATATAAAGGTGTACCATATAAAAATGTATCATATAAAGGTGTACCATATAAAGGTGTATCATATAAAGGTGTACCATATAAATGTGTATATATAAAAGTGTATATATAAATGTGTATCATATAAAGGTGAACCATATAAAAATGTACCATATAAAGGTGAACCATATAAAAATGTATCATATAAAGGTGTACCATATAAAAATGTATCATATAAAGGTGTACCATATAAAGGTGCATCATATAAAGGTGTACCATATAAAGGTGTATATATTAAGGTGTATATATGAAGGTGTATCATATAAAGGTGTACCATATAAATTTGTACCAAGAAAAGGTGTACCATATAAAGGTGTTTCATATAAAGGTGTATCATATAAAGGTGTATCATATAAAGGTGTATCATATAAAGGTATATCATATAAAGATGTATCATATAAAGGTGTAACATAAAAAGGTGTATCATATAAAGATGTATCATATAAAGGTGTATCATATAAAGGTGTATCATATAAAGGTGAACCATATAAAGGTGTATCATATAAAGGTGTTTCATATAAATGTGTACCATACAAAGATGTATCATATAAAGATGTATCATATAGAGTTGTACCATATAAAGGTGTATCATATAATGATGTTTCATATAAAGGTGTATCAGATAAAGGTGTATCATATAAAGGTGTTTCATATAAAGGTGTAACATATAAAGGTGTACCATATAAAGGTGTATCATATAAAGATGTATCATATAAAGGTGTATCATATAAAGGTGTATCATATAAAGGTGTATCATATAAAGGTGTATCATATAAAGGTATATCATATAAAGATGTATCATATAAAGGTGTACCATATAAAAGTGTATCATATAAACGTGCATCATATAAACGTGTACAATATAAAGGTGTACCATATAAAGGTGTATCATATAAAGGTGTACCATATAAAGGTGTATCATATAAAGATGAATCATTAAAAAGGTGTACAATATAAAGGTGTACCATTTAAAGGTGCATCATATAAAGGGGTACTATATAAAGGTGTACCATATAATAATGTATCATATAAAGGTGTATTATATAAAGGTGTATCATATAAAGGTGTACCATATAAAAGTGTACCATATGAAGATGTACCATATAAAGGTGTACCATATAAAGGTGTACCATATAAAGGTGTATATATAAAAGTGTATATATAAAGGTGTATCATATAAAGGTGAACCATATAAAAATGTACCATATAAAGGTGAACCATATAAAAATGTATCATATAAAGGTGTACCATATAAAAATGTATCATATAAAGGTGTACCATATAAAGGTGCATCATATAAAGGTGTACCATATAAAGGTGTATATATTAAGGTGTATATATGAAGGTGTATCATATAAAGGTGTACCATATAAATTTGTACCATGAAAAGGTGTACCATATAAAGGTGTTTCATATAAAGGTGTATCATATAAAGGTGTATCATATAAAGGTGTATCATATAAAGGTATATCATATAAAGATGTATCATATAAAGGTGTACCATAAAAAGGTGTATCATATAAAGATGTATCATATAAAGGTGTATCATATAAAGGTGTATCATATAAAGGTGAACCATATAAAGGTGTATCATATAAAGGTGTTTCATATAAATGTGTACCATACAAAGATGTATCATATAAAGATGTATCATATAAAGTTGTACCATATAAAGGTGTATCATATAATGATGTTTCATATAAAGGTGTATCATATAAAGGTGTATCATATAAAGGTGTATCATATAAAGGTGTATCATATAAAGGTGTACCATATAAAGGTGTATCATATAAAGATGTATCATATAAAGGTGTATCATATAAAGGTGTATCATATAAAGGTGTATCATATAAAGGTATATCATATAAAGATGTATCATATAAAGGTGTACCATATAAAAGTGTATCATATAAACGTGCATCATATAAACGTGTACAATATAAAGGTGTACCATATAAAGGTGTATCATATAAAGGTGTACCATATAAAGGTGTATCATATAAAGATGAATCATTAAAAAGGTGTACAATATAAAGGTGTACCATTTAAAGGTGCATCATATAAAGGGGTACTATATAAAGGTGTACCATATAAAGATGTATCATATAAAGGTGTACCATATAAAGGTGTATCATATAAAGGTGTACCATATAAAAGTGTACCATATGAAGATGTACCATATAAAGGTGTACCATATAAAGGTGTACCATATAAAGGTGTACAATATAAAGGTGTACCATATAAACTTGTATTATTTAAGCGTGTACAATATAAAGGTGTATCATATAAAGGTGTACCATATGAAGATGTACCATATAAAGGTGTAAGATATAAAGGTGTATTATATAAACGTTTATCATATAAACGTGTACAATATAAAGGTGTACCATAAACAAGTGTACAATATAAAGGAGTATATATAAAGGTGTACTATATAAAAGTGTACCATATAAAGGTGTATCATATAAAGGTGTATCATATGAAAATGTATCATATAAAGGTGTACCAAATGAAGGTGTACCATATAAAGGTGTACCATACAAAGGTGTTTCATATAAAGGTGTATCATATAAAAGTGTACCATATAAAGGTGTACCATATAAAGGTGTTTCATATAAATGTGTACCATACAAAGATGTATCATATAAAGATGTATCATATAAAGTTGTACCATATAAAGGTGTATCATATAAAGATGTATCATATAAAGGTGTATCATATAAAGGTGTACCATATAAAGGTGTACGATATAAAGGTGTTTCATATAAAGGTGTATCATATAAAGGTGTATCATATAAAGGTGTATCATATAAAGGTATATCATACAAAGATGTATCATATAAAGGTGTACCATAAAAAGGTGTATCATATAAAGATGTATCATATAAAGGTGTATCATATAAAGGTGTATCATATAAAGGTGTTTCATATAAAGGTGTATCATATAAAGATGTACCATATAGAGGTGTATCATATAAAGATGTATCATATAAAGGTGTATCATATAAAGGTGTATCATATAAAGGTGTATCATATAAAGGTGTATCATATAAAGGTATATCATATAAAGATGTATCATATAAAGGTGTATCATATAAAGGTGTATCATATAAAGGTGTTTCATATAAAGGTGTATCATATAAAGATGTACCATATAAAGGTGTATCATATAAAGATGTATCATATGAAGGTGTATCATATAAAGGTGTATCATATAAAGGTGTATCATATAAAGGTGTATCATATAAAGGTATATCATATAAAGATGTATCATATAAAGGTGTATCATATAAAAGTGTATCATATAAACGTGTACAATATAAAGGTGTACCATATAAAGGTGTATCATATAAAGGTGTACCATATAAAGGTGTATCATATAAAGATGAATCATAAAAAAGGTGTACAATATAAAGGTGTACCATTTAAAGGTGTATCTAGAAGGGGGTACTATATAAAGGTGTAGCATATAATAATGTATCATATAAAGGTGTATTATATAAAGGTGTATCATATAAAGGTGTACCATATAAAAGTGTACCATATGAAGATGTACCATATAAAGGTGTACCATATAAAGGTGTACCATATAAAGGTGTACAATATAAAGGTGTACCATATAAACTTGTATCATATAAGCATGTACAATATAAAGGTGTATCATATAAAGGTGTACCATATGAAAATGTACAATATAAAGGTGTAAGATATAAAGGTGTATTATATAAACGTGTATCATATAAACGTGTACAATATAAAGGTGTACCATAAACAAGTGTACAATATAAAGGAGTATATATAAAGGTGTACTATATAAAGGTGTACATATAAAGGTGTATCATATAAAGGTGTATCATATGAAAATGTATCATATAAAGGTGTACCAAATGAAGGTGTACCATATAAAGGTGTTTCATATAAAGGTGTATCATATAAAAGTGTACCATATAAAGGTGTACCATATAAAGGTGTTTCATATAAATGTTTACCATACAAAGATGTATCAAATAAAGATGTATCATATAAAGTTGTACCATATAAAGGTGTATCATATAAAGGTGTTCATATAAAGGTGTATCATATAAAGGTGAACCATATAAAGGTGTATCATATAAAGGTGTTTCATATAAATGTGTACCATACAAAGATGTATCATATAAAGATGTATCATATAAAGTTGTACCATATAAAGGTGTATCATATAATGATGTTTCATATAAAGGTGTATCATATAAAGGTGTATCATATAAAGGTGTTTCATATAAAGGTGTATCATATAAAGGTGTACCATATAGAGGTGTACCATATAAAGGTGTATCATATAAAGGTGTACCATATAAAGGTGTATCATATAAAGATGAATCATTAAAAAGGTGTACCATATAAAGGTGTATCATATAAAGGTATATCATACAAAGATGTATCATATAAAGGTGTACCATAAAAAGGTGTATCATATAAAGATGTATCATATAAAGGTGTATCATATAAAGGTGTATCATATAAAGGTGTTTCATATAAAGGTGTATCATATAAAGATGTACCATATAGAGGTGTATCATATAAAGATGTATCATATAAAGGTGTATCATATAAAGGTGTATCATATAAAGGTGTATCATATAAAGGTGTATCATATAAAGGTATATCATATAAAGATGTATCATATAAAGGTGTATCATATAAAGGTGTATCATATAAAGGTGTTTCATATAAAGGTGTATCATATAAAGATGTAGCATATAAAGGTGTATCATATAAAGATGTATCATATAAAGGTGTATCATATAAAGGTGTATCATATAAAGGTGTATCATATAAAGGTGTATCATATAAAGGTATATCATATAAAGGTGTACCATATAAAGGTGTACCATATAAATGTGTACCATATAAAGGTGTATTATATAAAGGTATATCATATAAAGGTTTACCACATAAAGGTGTATCATATAAAGGTTTACCATATAACCTTGTACCATATAATGGTGTATCATATAAAGGTGTACTATATAAAGGTGTATCATATAAAGGTGTACCATATAACCCTGTACCATATAATGGTGTATCATATAAAGGTGTACTATATAAAGGTGTATCATATAAAGGTATATCATATAAAAGTGTATCATATAAAGGTGTATCAAATAAAGATGTACCATATAAAGTTTTACCATATAAACTTGTACAATATAATGGTGTATCATATAAAGGTGTACCATATAAGGGTGTATCATATAAATGTGTATCATATAAAGGTTTACCATATAAATGTGTACCATATAAACGTGTATCATATAAAGGTGAACTATATAAAGATGTACCATATAAAGGTGTTTCATATAAAGGTGTACCATATAAAGATGTATCATATAAAGGTGTACCATATAAAGATGTACCATATAAAGATGTATCATATAAAGGTGTACCATATAAAGGTGTGCCATATAAAGGTGTACCATATAATGGTGTATCATATAAAAGTGTACCATATAAAGGTGTACCATATATAGGTGTAAAATATAAAGGTGTTTCATATAAAGGTGTATCATATAAAGGTGTATCATATAAAGGTGTACCATATAAAGGTGTACCATATAAAGATGTATCATATAAAGGTGTACCATATAAAGATGTATCATATAAAGGTGTACCATATACAAGTGTACCATATAAAGGTGTATCACATAAAGGATTAACATATAAACTTGTACCATATAATGGTGTAGCATATAAAGGTGTATCATATAAAGATGTATCATATAAAGGTGTATCATATAAAGGTGTATCATATAAAGATGTATCATATAAAGGTGTATCATATAAAGGTGTATCATATAAAGGTGTACCATATAAAGTTTTACCATATAAAGGTGTACCATATAATGGTGTATCATATAAAGGTGTACAATATAAACGTGTATCATATGAAGGTGTACCATATAAAAGTGTACCATATAAAGGTGTATCACATAAAGGTTTACCATATAAACTTGTACCATATAATGGTGTATCATATAAAGGTGTACCATATAAAGGTGTATCATATAAATGTGTATCATATAAAGGTTTACCATATAAAGGTGTACCATATAAAGGTGTACCATATGATGGTGTATCATATAAAGGTGTATCATATAAAGGTGTATCATATAAAGGTGTATCATATAAAGATGTACCATATAAAGTTTTACCATATAAAGGTGTACCATATAACGGTGTATCATATAAAGGTGTACAATATAAACGTGTATCATATGAAGGTGTACCATATAAAAGTGTACCATATAAAGGTGTATCATATAAAGGTTTACCATATAAACTTGTACCATATAATGGTGTATCATAGAAAGGTGTACAATATAAACGTGTATCATATGAAGCTGTACCATATAAAAGTGTACCATATAAAGGGGTATCATATAAAGGTTTACCATATAAACTTGTACCATATAATGGTGTATCATATAAAGGTGTACAATAAAAAGGTGTATCATATAAAGATGTACCATATAAAGTTTTACCATATAAACTTGTACCATATAATGGTGTATCATATAAAGGTGTACCATATAAAGGTGTATCATATAAAGGTGTATCATATAAAGGTGTATCATATAAAGGTGTACCATATAAAGGTGTACCATATGATGGTGTATCATATAAAGGTGTATCATATAAAGGTGTATCATATAAAGGTGTATCATATAAAGATGTACCATATAAAGTTTAACCTTATAAACTTGTACCATATAATGGTGTATCATATAAAGGTGTTCAATATAAACGTGTATCATATGAAGGTGTATCATATAAAGATGTACCATATAAAGTTTTACCATATAAACTTGTACCATATAATGGTTTATCATATAAAAGTGTATCATATAAAGGTGTATCTGAAAAAAGATGTATCATATAAAGGTGTACTATATAAAAATGTATTATATAAAGGTGTATCATTTAAAGGTGTATCATTTAAATATGTATCATATAAAGGTGTACTATATAAAGGTGTATCATATAAAGGTGTATCATATTAAGGTGTATCATATAAACGTGTATCATATAAAGGTGTATCATATAAAGGTGTATCATATAAAGATGTACCATATAAAGTTTTACCATATAAACTTGTACCATATAATGGTGTATCATATAAAGGTGTACCATATAAAGGTGTATCATATAAATGTGTATCATATAAAGGTTTACCATATAAACGTGTACCATATGATGGTGTATCATATAAAGATGAACTATATAAAGATGTACCATATAAAGGTGTTTCATATAAAGGTGTACCATATAAAGATGTATCATATAAAGGTGTACCATATAAAGATGTACCATATAA
Source organism: Gibbula magus (assembly GCA_936450465.1). NCBI lineage: Eukaryota > Metazoa > Mollusca > Gastropoda > Trochida > Trochidae > Gibbula > Gibbula magus. The sequence goes on from OW388296.1 coordinate 79,138,763, forward strand.
AGATGTATAATATAAAGGTGTACCATATAAAGGTGTGCCATATAAAGGTGTACCATATAATGGTGTATCATATAAAAGTGTACCATATAAAGGTGTACCATATAAAGATGTACCATATAAAGGTGTTTCATATACAGGTGTATCATATAAAGGTGTATCATATAAAGGTGTACCATATAAAGGTGTACCATATAAAGATGTATCATATAAAGGTGTAACATATAAAGATGTACCATATAAAGGTGTACCATATAAAGATGTATCATATAAAGGTGTACCATATAAAGGTGTTTCAAATAAAGGTGTATCACATAAAGGTTTAACATATAAACTTGTACCATATAATGGTGTATCATATAAAGGTGTATCATATAAAGATGTACCATATAAAGTTTTACCATATAAACTTGTACCATATCATGGTGTGTCATATAAAGGTGTACAATATAAAGGTGTATCATATAAAGGTGTATCATATAAAGATGTATCATATAAAGGTGTATCATAGAAAGGTGTATCATATAAAGATGTACCATATAACGTTTTACCATATAAAGGTGTACCATAAAATTGTGTATCATATAAAGGTGTACAATATAAACGTGTATCATATGAAGGTGTACCATATAAAAGTGTACCATATAAAGGTGTATCATATAAAGGTTTACCATATAAACTTGTACCATTGAATGGTGTATCATAGAAAGGTGTACAATATAAACGTGTATCATATGAAGCTGTACCATATAAAAGTGTACCATATAAAGGTGTATCATATAAAGGTTTACCATATAAACTTGTACCATATAATGGTGTATCATATAAAGGTGTACAATATAAAGGTGTATCATATAAAGATGTACCATATAAAGTTTTACCATATAAACTTGTACCATATAATGGTGTATCATATAAAGGTGTATCATATAAAGGTGTACAATATAAAGGTGTACCATATAAAGGTGTATCATATAAAGGTGTACCATATGATGGTGTATCATATAAAGGTGTGTCATATAAAGATGTACCATATAAAGTTTTACCATATAAACTTGTACCATATAATGGTGTATCATATAAAGGTGTTCAATATAAACGTGTATCATATGAAGGTGTATCATATAAAGATGTACCATATAAAGTTTTACCATATAAACTTGTACCATATAATGGTTTATCATATAAAAGTGTATCATATAAAGGTGTATCTGAAAAAAGATGTATCATATAAAGATGTACTATATAAAAATGTATTATATAAAGGTGTATCATTTAAAGGTGTATCATTTAAATATGTATCATATAAAGGTGTACTATATAAAGGTGTATCATATAAAGGTGTATCATATTAAGGTGTATCATATAAACGTGTATCATATAAAGGTGTATCATATAACGGTGTACAATATAAAGGTGTACCATATAAAGGTGTATCATATTAAGGTGTACCATATAAAGGTGTATCATATAAAGGTGTATCATATAAACGTGTACCATATAATAATGTATCATATAAAGGTGTATCATATATAGGTGTACCATATAAAGATGTACCATATAAAGGTGTATCATATAAATGTGTATCATATAAAGGTTTCCCATATAAACGTGTACTATATGATGGTGTATCATATAAAGGTGTACAATATAAAGGTTTCTCATATAAACGTGTACCATATAAAGGTGTATCATATAAAGATGTACCATATAAAGATGTATCATGTAAAAGGGTATCATATAAAGGTATATCATAAAAAGGTCTATCATATAAAGGTGTACCATATAAAAATGTATCATATAAAGGTGTACCATATAAAGGTGTATCATATAAAGGTGTACCATATAAAAGTGTACCATATAAAGGTGTACCATATAAAGGTGTTTCAAATAAAGGTGTATCACATAAAGGTTTAACATATAAACTTGTACCATATAATGGTGTATCATATAAAGGTGTATCATATAAAGATGTACCATATAAAGTTTTACCATATAAACTTGTACCATATAATGGTGTATCATGTAAAGGTGTACCATATAAAGGTGTATCATATAAATGTGTATCATATAAAGGTTTACCATATAAACGTGTACCATATGATGGTGTATCATATAAAGATGAACTATATAAAGATGTACCATATAAAGGTGTTTCATATAAAGGTGTACCATATAAAGATGTATCATATAAAGGTGTACCATATAAAGATGTACCATATAAAGATGTATAATATAAAGGTGTACCATATAAAGGTGTGCCATATAAAGGTGTACCATATAATGGTGTATCATATAAAAGTGTACCATATAAAGGTGTACCATATAAAATGTACCATATAAAGGTGTTTCATATACAGGTGTATCATATAAAGGTGTATCATATAAAGGTGTACCATATAAAGGTGTACCATATAAAGATGTATCATATAAAGGTGTAACATATAAAGATGTATCATATAAAGGTGTACCATATAAAAGTGTACCATATAAAGGTGTACCATATAAAGGTGTTTCAAATAAAGGTGTATCACATAAAGGTTTAACATATAAACTTGTACCATATAATGGTGTATCATATAAAGGTGTATCATATAAAGATGTACCATATAAAGTTTTACCATATAAACTTGTACCATATCATGGTGTGTCAAATAAAGGTGTACAATATAAAGGTGTATCATATAAAGGTGTATCATATAAAGATGTATCATATAAAGGTGTATCATAGAAAGGTGTATCATATAAAGATGTACCATATAACGTTTTACCATATAAAGGTGTACCATAAAATTGTGTATCATATAAAGGTGTACAATATAAACATGTATCATATGAAGGTGTACCATATAAAAGTGTACCATATAAAGGTGTATCATATAAAGGTTTACCATATAAACTTGTACCATTGAATGGTGTATCATAGAAAGGTGTACAATATAAACGTGTATCATATGAAGCTGTACCATATAAAAGTGTACCATATAAAGGTGTATCATATAAAGGTTTACCATATAAACTTGTACCATATAATGGTGTATCATATAAAGGTGTACAATATAAAGGTGTATCATATAAAGATGTACCATATAAAGTTTTACCATATAAACTTGTACCATATAATGGTGTATCATATAAAGGTGTACCATATAAAGGTTTACCATATAAAGGTTTACCATATAAAGGTGTACCATATAAAGGTGTACCATATGATGGTGTATCATATAAAGGTGTGTCATATAAAGATGTACCATATAAAGTTTTACCATATAAACTTGTACCATATAATGGTGTATCATATAAAGGTGTTCAATATAAACGTGTATCATATGAAGGTGTATCATATAAAGATGTACCATATAAAGTTTTACCATATAAACTTGTACCATATAATGGTTTATCATATAAAAGTGTATCATATAAAGGTGTATCTGAAAAAAGATGTATCATATAAAGATGTACTATATAAAAATGTATTATATAAAGGTGTACCATATAAAGGTGTATCATTTAAATATGTATCATATAAAGGTGTACTATATAAAGGTGTATCATATAAAGGTGTATCATATTAAGGTGTATCATATAAAGGTGTATCATATAAAGGTGTATCATATAACGGTGTACAATATAAAGGTGTACCATATAAAGGTGTATCATATTAAGGTGTACCATATAAAGGTGTATCATATAAAGGTGTATCATATAAACGTGTACCATATAATAATGTATCATATAAAGGTGTATCATATAAAGGTGTATCATATAAAGATGTATCATATAAAGGTGTACCATATAAATGTGTATCATATAAAGGTTTCCCATATAAACGTGTACTATATGATGGTGTATCATATAAAGGTGTACAATATAAAGGTTTCTCATATAAACGTGTACCATATAAAGGTGTATCATATAAAGATGTACCATATAAAGATGTATCATGTAAAAGGGTATCATATAAAGGTATATCATAAAAAGGTCTATCATATAAAGGTGTACCATATAAAGGTGTATCATATAAAGGTGTACCATATAAAGGTGTATCATATAAAGGTGTACCATATAAAAGTGTACCATATAAAGGTGTACCATATAAAGGTGTTTCAAATAAAGGTGTATCACATAAAGGTTTAACATATAAACTTGTACCATATAATGGTGTATCATATAAAGGTGTATCATATAAAGATGTACCATATAAAGTTTTACCATATAAACTTGTACCATATCATGGTGTGTCATATAAAGGTGTACAATATAAAGGTGTATCATATAAAGGTGTATCATATAAAGATGTATCATATAAAGGTGTATCATAGAAAGGTGTATCATATAAAGATGTACCATATAACGTTTTACCATATAAAGGTGTACCATATAATTGTGTATCATATAAAGGTGTACAATATAAACGTGTATCATATGAAGGTGTACCATATAAAAGTGAACCATATAAAGGTGTATCATATAAAGGTTTACCATATAAACTTGTACCATTGAATGGTGTATCATAGAAAGGTGTACAATATAAACGTGTATCATATGAAGCTGTACCATATAAAAGTGTACCATATAAAGGTGTATCATATAAAGGTTTACCATATAAACTTGTACCATATAATGGTGTATCATATAAAGGTGTACAATATAAAGGTGTATCATATAAAGATGTACCATATAAAGTTTTACCATATAAACTTGTACCATATAATGGTGTATCATATAAAGGTGTACCATATAAATGTGTATCATATAAAGGTTTACCATATAAAGGTGTACCATATAAAGGTGTACCATATGATGGTGTATCATATAAAGGTGTGTCATATAAAGATGTACCATATAAAGTTTTACCATATAAACTTGTACCATATAATGGTGTATCATATAAAGGTGTTCAATATAAACGTGTATCATATGAAGGTGTATCATATAAAGATGTACCATATAAAGTTTTACCATATAAACTTGTACCATATAATGGTTTATCATATAAAAGTGTATCATATAAAGGTGTATATGAAAAAAGATGTATCATATAAAGATGTACTATATAAAAATGTATTATATAAAGGTGTATCATTTAAAGGTGTATCATTTAAATATGTATCATATAAAGGTGTACTATATAAAGGTGTATCATATAAAGGTGTATCATATTAAGGTGTATCATCTAAACGTGTATCATATAAAGGTGTATCATATAACGGTGTACAATATAAAGGTGTACCATATAAAGGTGTATCATATTAAGGTGTACCATATAAAGGTGTATCATATAAAGGTGTATCATATAAACGTGTACCATATAATAATGTATCATATAAAGGTGTATCATATATAGGTGTACCATATAAAAATGTACCATATAAAGGTGTATCATATAAATGTGTATCATAAAAAGGTTTCCCATATAAACGTGTACTATATGATGGTGTATCATATAAAGGTGTACAATATAAAGGTTTCTCATATAAACGTGTACCATATAAAGGTGTATCATATAAAGATGTACCATATAAAGATGTATCATGTAAAAGGGTATCATATAAAGGTATATCATAAAAAGGTCTATCATATAAAGGTGTACCATATAAAAATGTATCATATAAAGGTGTACCATATAAAGGTGTATCATATAAAGGTGTACCATATAAATGTGTATATATAAAAGTGTATATATAAAGGTGTATCATATAAAGGTGAACCATATAAAAATGTACCATATAAAGGTGAACCATATAAAAATGTATCATATAAAGGTGTACCATATAAAAATGTATCATATAAAGGTGTACCATATAAAGGTGCATCATATAAAGGTGTACCATATAAAGGTGTATATATTAAGGTGTATATATGAAGGTGTATCATATAAAGGTGTACCATATAAATTTGTACCAAGAAAAGGTGTACCATATAAAGGTGTTTCATATAAAGGTGTATCATATAAAGGTGTATCATATAAAGGTGTATCATATAAAGGTATATCATATAAAGATGTATCATATAAAGGTGTAACATAAAAAGGTGTATCATATAAAGATGTATCATATAAAGGTGTATCATATAAAGGTGTATCATATAAAGGTGAACCATATAAAGGTGTATCATATAAAGGTGTTTCATATAAATGTGTACCATACAAAGATGTATCATATAAAGATGTATCATATAGAGTTGTACCATATAAAGGTGTATCATATAATGATGTTTCATATAAAGGTGTATCATATAAAGGTGTATCATATAAAGGTGTTTCATATAAAGGTGTATCATATAAAGGTGTACCATCTAAAGGTGTATCATATAAAGATGTTCATATAAAGGTGTATCATATAAAGGTGTATCATATAAAGGTGTATCATATAAAGGTGTATCATATAAAGGTATATCATATAAAGATGTATCATATAAAGGTGTACCATATAAAAGTGTATCATATAAACGTGCATCATATAAACGTGTACAATATAAAGGTGTACCATATAAAGGTGTATCATATAAAGGTGTACCATATAAAGGTGTATCATATAAAGATGAATCATTAAAAAGGTGTACAATATAAAGGTGTACCATTTAAAGGTGCATCATATAAAGGGGTACTATATAAAGGTGTACCATATAATAATGTATCATATAAAGGTGTATTATATAAAGGTGTATCATATAAAGGTGTACCATATAAAAGTGTACCATATGAAGATGTACCATATAAAGGTGTACCATATAAAGGTGTACCATATAAATGTGTATATATAAAAGTGTATATATAAAGGTGTATCATATAAAGGTGAACCATATAAAAATGTACCATATAAAGGTGAACCATATAAAAATGTATCATATAAAGGTGTACCATATAAAAATGTATCATATAAAGGTGTACCATATAAAGGTGCATCATATAAAGGTGTACCATATAAAGGTGTATATATTAAGGTGTATATATGAAGGTGTATCATATAAAGGTGTACCATATAAATTTGTACCATGAAAAGGTGTACCACATAAAGGTGTTTCATATAAAGGTGTATCATATAAAGGTGTATCATATAAAGGTGTATCATATAAAGGTATATCATATAAAGATGTATCATATAAAGGTGTAACATAAAAAGGTGTATCATATAAAGATGTATCATATAAAGGTGTATCATATAAAGGTGTATCATATAAAGGTGAACCATATAAAGGTGTATCATATAAAGGTGTTTCATATAAATGTGTACCATACAAAGATGTATCATATAAAGATGTATCATATAGAGTTGTACCATATAAAGGTGTATCATATAATGATGTTTCATATAAAGGTGTATCATATAAAGGTGTATCATATAAAGGTGTTTCATATAAAGGTGTATCATATAAAGGTGTACCATATAAAGGTGTATCATATAAAGATGTATCATATAAAGGTGTATCATATAAAGGTGTATCATATAAAGGTGTATCATATAAAGGTATATCATATAAAGATGTATCATATAAAGGTGTATCATATAAAAGTGTATCATATAAACGTGCATCATATAAACGTGTACCATATAAAGGTGTACCATATAAAGGTGTACCATATGATGGTGTATCATATAAAGGTGTATCATATAAAGATGAATCATTAAAAAGGTGTACAATATAAAGGTGTACCATATAAGGGTGTATCATATAAAGGGGTACTATATAAAGGTGTACCATATAATAATGTATCATATAAAGGTGTATTATATAAAGGTGTATCATATAAAGGTGTACCATATAAAAGTGTACCATATGAAGATGTACCATATAAAGGTGTACCATATAAAGGTGTACCATATAAAGGTGTACAATATAAAGGTGTACCATATAAACTTGTATTATTTAAGCGTGTACAATATAAAGGTGTATCATATAAAGGTGTACCATATGAAGATGTACCATATAAAGGTGTAAGATATAAAGGTGTATTATATAAACGTTTATCATATAAACGTGTACAATATAAAGGTGTACCATAAACAAGTGTACAATATAAAGGAGTATATATAAAGGTGTACTATATAAAAGTGTACCATATAAAGGTGTATCATATAAAGGTGTATCATATGAAAATGTATCATATAAAGGTGTACCAAATGAAGGTGTACCATATAAAGGTGTACCATACAAAGGTGTTTCATATAAAGGTGTATCATATAAAAGTGTACCATATAAAGGTGTACCATATAAAGGTGTTTCATATAAATGTGTACCATACAAAGATGTATCATATAAAGATGTATCATATAAAGTTGTACCATATAAAGGTGTATCATATAAAGATGTATCATATAAAGGTGTATCATATAAAGGTGTACCATATAAAGGTGTACGATATAAAGGTGTTTCATATAAAGGTGTATCATATAAAGGTGTATCATATAAAGGTGTATCATATAAAGGTATATCATACAAAGATGTATCATATAAAGGTGTACCATAAAAAGGTGTATCATATAAAGATGTATCATATAAAGGTGTATCATATAAAGGTGTATCATATAAAGGTGTTTCATATAAAGGTGTATCATATAAAGATGTACCATATAGAGGTGTATCATATAAAGATGTATCATATAAAGGTGTATCATATAACGGTGTATCATATAAAGGTGTATCATATAAAGGTGTATCATATAAAGGTATATCATATAAAGATGTATCATATAAAGGTGTATCATATAAAGGTGTATCATATAAAGGTGTTTCATATAAAGGTGTATCATATAAAGATGTACCATATAAAGGTGTATCATATAAAGATGTATCATATAAAGGTGTATCATATAAAGGTGTATCATATAAAGGTGTATCATATAAAGGTGTATCATATAAAGGTATATCATATAAAGATGTATCATATAAAGGTGTATCATATAAAAGTGTATCATATAAACGTGTACAATATAAAGGTGTACCATATAAAGGTGTATCATATAAAGGTGTACCATATAAAGGTGTATCATATAAAGATGAATCATAAAAAAGGTGTACAATATAAAGGTGTACCATTTAAAGGTGTATCTAGAAGGGGGTACTATATAAAGGTGTAGCATATAATAATGTATCATATAAAGGTGTATTATATAAAGGTGTATCATATAAAGGTGTACCATATAAAAGTGTACCATATGAAGATGTACCATATAAAGGTGTACCATATAAAGGTGTACCATATAAAGGTGTTCAATATAAAGGTGTACCATATAAACTTGTATCATATAAGCATGTACAATATAAAGGTGTATCATATAAAGGTGTACCATATGAAAATGTACAATATAAAGGTGTAAGATATAAAGGTGTATTATATAAACGTGTATCATATAAACGTGTACAATATAAAGGTGTACCATAAACAAGTGTACAATATAAAGGAGTATATATAAAGGTGTACTATATAAAGGTGTACATATAAAGGTGTATCATATAAAGGTGTATCATATGAAAATGTATCATATAAAGGTGTACCAAATGAAGGTGTACCATATAAAGGTGTTTCATATAAAGGTGTATCATATAAAAGTGTACCATATAAAGGTGTACCATATAAAGGTGTTTCATATAAATGTTTACCATACAAAGATGTATCAAATAAAGATGTATCATATAAAGTTGTACCATATAAAGGTGTATCATATAAAGGTGTTCATATAAAGGTGTATCATATAAAGGTGTATCATATAAAGGTGTATCATATAAAGGTGTATCATATAAAGGTATATCATATAAAGGTGTACCATATAAAGGTGTACCATATAAATGTGTACCATATAAAGGTGTATTATATAAAGGTATATCATATAAAGGTTTACCACATAAAGGTGTATCATATAAAGGTTTACCATATAACCTTGTACCATATAATGGTGTATCATATAAAGGTGTACTATATAAAGGTGTATCATATAAAGGTGTACCATATAACCCTGTACCATATAATGGTGTATCATATAAAGGTGTACTATATAAAGGTGTATCATATAAAGGTATATCATATAAAAGTGTATCATATAAAGGTGTATCAAATAAAGATGTACCATATAAAGTTTTACCATATAAACTTGTACAATATAATGGTGTATCATATAAAGGTGTACCATATAAGGGTGTATCATATAAATGTGTATCATATAAAGGTTTACCATATAAATGTGTACCATATAAACGTGTATCATATAAAGGTGAACTATATAAAGATGTACCATATAAAGGTGTTTCATATAAAGGTGTACCATATAAAGATGTATCATATAAAGGTGTACCATATAAAGATGTACCATATAAAGATGTATCATATAAAGGTGTACCATATAAAGGTGTGCCATATAAAGGTGTACCATATAATGGTGTATCATATAAAAGTGTACCATATAAAGGTGTACCATATATAGGTGTAAAATATAAAGGTGTTTCATATAAAGGTGTATCATATAAAGGTGTATCATATAAAGGTGTACCATATAAAGGTGTACCATATAAAGATGTATCATATAAAGGTGTACCATATAAAGATGTATCATATAAAGGTGTACCATATACAAGTGTACCATATAAAGGTGTATCACATAAAGGATTAACATATAAACTTGTACCATATAATGGTGTATCATATAAAGGTGTATCATATAAAGATGTACCATATAAAGTTTTACCATATAAACTTGTACCATATCATGGTGTATCATATAAAGGTGTACAATATAAAGGTGTATCATATAAAGGTGTATCATATAAAGATGTATCATATAAAGGTGTATCATATAAAGGTGTATCATATAAAGGTGTACCATATAAAGTTTTACCATATAAAGGTGTACCATATAATGGTGTATCATATAAAGGTGTACAATATAAACGTGTATCATATGAAGGTGTACCATATAAAAGTGTACCATATAAAGGTGTATCATATAAAGGTTTACCATATAAACTTGTACCATATAATGGTGTATCATATAAAGGTGTACCATATAAAGGTGTATCATATAAATGTGTATCATATAAAGGTTTACCATATAAAGGTGTACCATATAAAGGTGTACCATATGATGGTGTATCATATAAAGGTGTATCATATAAAGGTGTATCATATAAAGGTGTATCATATAAAGATGTACCATATAAAGTTTTACCATATAAAGGTGTACCATATAACGGTGTATCATATAAAGGTGTACAATATAAACGTGTATCATATGAAGGTGTACCATATAAAAGTGTACCATATAAAGGTGTATCATATAAAGGTTTACCATATAAACTTGTACCATATAATGGTGTATCATAGAAAGGTGTACAATATAAACGTGTATCATATGAAGCTGTACCATATAAAAGTGTACCATATAAAGGGGTATCATATAAAGGTTTACCATATAAACTTGTACCATATAATGGTGTATCATATAAAGGTGTACAATAAAAAGGTGTATCATATAAAGATGTACCATATAAAGTTTTACCATATAAACTTGTACCATATAATGGTGTATCATATAAAGGTGTACCATATAAAGGTGTATCATATAAATGTGTATCATATAAAGGTTTACCATATAAAGGTGTACCATATAAAGGTGTACCATATGATGGTGTATCATATAAAGGTGTATCATATAAAGGTGTATCATATAAAGGTGTATCATATAAAGATGTACCATATAAAGTTTAACCTTATAAACTTGTACCATATAATGGTGTATCATATAAAGGTGTTCAATATAAACGTGTATCATATGAAGGTGTATCATATAAAGATGTACCATATAAAGTTTTACCATATAAACTTGTACCATATAATGGTTTATCATATAAAAGTGTATCATATAAAGGTGTATCTGAAAAAAGATGTATCATATAAAGGTGTACTATATAAAAATGTATTATATAAAGGTGTATCATTTAAAGGTGTATCATTTAAATATGTATCATATAAAGGTGTACTATATAAAGGTGTATCATATAAAGGTGTATCATATTAAGGTGTATCATATAAACGTGTATCATATAAAGGTGTATCATATAAAGGTGTATCATATAAAGATGTACCATATAAAGTTTTACCATATAAACTTGTACCATATAATGGTGTATCATATAAAGGTGTACCATATAAAGGTGTATCATATAAATGTGTATCATATAAAGGTTTACCATATAAACGTGTACCATATGATGGTGTATCATATAAAGATGAACTATATAAAGATGTACCATATAAAGGTGTTTCATATAAAGGTGTACCATATAAAGATGTATCATATAAAGGTGTACCATATAAAGATGTACCATATAAAGATGTATAATATAAAGGTGTACCATATAAAGGTGTGCCATATAAAGGTGTACCATATAATGGTGTATCATATAAAAGTGTACCATATAAAGGTGTACCATATAAAATGTACCATATAAAGGTGTTTCATATACAGGTGTATCATATAAAGGTGTATCATATAAAGGTGTACCATATAAAGGTGTACCATATAAAGATGTATCATATAAAGATGTATCATATAAAGATGTATCATATAAAGGTGTACCATATAAAAGTGTACCATATAAAGGTGTACCATATAAAGGTGTATCATATAAAGGTGTATCATATAAAGGTGTAACATATAAACTTGTACCATATAATGGTGTATCATATAAAGGTGTATCATATAAAGATGTACCATATAAAGTTTTACCATATAAACTTGTACCATATCATGGTGTGTCATATAAAGGTGTACAATATAAAGGTGTATCATATAAAGGTGTATCATATAAAGATGTATCATATAAAGGTGTATCATATAAAGGTGTATCATATAAAGATGTACCATATAACGTTTTACCATATAAAGGTGTACCATAAAATTGTGTATCATATAAAGGTGTACAATATAAACGTGTATCATATGAAGGTGTACCATATAAAAGTGTACCATATAAAGGTGTATCATATAAAGGTTTACCATATAAACTTGTACCATATAATGGTGTATCATAGAAAGGTGTACAATATAAACGTGTATCATATGAAGCTGTACCATATAAAAGTGTACCATATAAAGGTGTATCATATAAAGGTTTACCATATAAACTTGTACCATATAATGGTGTATCATATAAAGGTGTACAATATAAAGGTGTATCATATAAAGATGTACCATATAAAGTTTTACCATATAAACTTGTACCATATAATGGTGTATCATATAAAGGTGTACCATATAAAGGTTTACCATATAAAGGTTTACCATATAAAGGTGTACCATATAAAGGTGTACCATATGATGGTGTATCATATAAAGGTGTGTCATATAAAGATGTACCATATAAAGTTTTACCATATAAACTTGTACCATATAATGGTGTATCATATAAAGGTGTTCAATATAAACGTGTATCATATGAAGGTGTATCATATAAAGATGTACCATATAAAGTTTTACCATATAAACTTGTACCATATAATGGTTTATCATATAAAAGTGTATCATATAAAGGTGTATCTGAAAAAAGATGTATCATATAAAGATGTACTATATAAAAATGTATTATATAAAGGTGTATCATATAAAGGTGTATCATATAAATATGTATCATATAAAGGTGTACTATATAAAGGTGTATCATATAAAGGTGTATCATATTAAGGTGTATCATATAAACGTGTATCATATAAAGGTGTATCATATAACGGTGTACAATATAAAGGTGTACCATATAAAGGTGTATCATATAAAGGTGTATCATATAAAGGTGTATCATATAAAGGTGTATCATATAAACGTGTACCATATAATAATGTATCATATAAAGGTGTATCATATATAGGTGTACCATATAAAAATGTACCATATAAAGGTGTATCATATAAATGTGTATCATATAAAGGTTTCCCATATAAACGTGTACTATATGATGGTGTATCATATAAAGGTGTACCATATAAAGGTTTCTCATATAAACGTGTACCATATAAAGGTGTATCATATAAAGATGTACCATATAAAGATGTATCATGTAAAAGGGTATCATATAAAGGTATATCATAAAAAGGTCTATCATATAAAGGTGTACCATATAAAAATGTATCATATAAAGGTGTATCATATAAAGGTGTACCATATAAAGGTGTACCATATAAAGGTGTACCATATAAAGGTGTATCATATAAAGGTGTATCATATAAAGGTGTATCACATAAAGGTTTAACATATAAACTTGTACCATATAATGGTGTATCATATAAAGGTGTATCATATAAAGATGTACCATATAAAGTTTTACCATATAAACTTGTACCATATCATGGTGTGTCATATAAAGGTGTACAATATAAAGGTGTATCATATAAAGGTGTATCATATAAAGATGTATCATATAAAGGTGTATCATAGAAAGGTGTATCATATAAAGATGTACCATATAACGTTTTACCATATAAAGGTGTACCATATAATTGTGTATCATATAAAGGTGTACAATATAAACGTGTATCATATGAAGGTGTACCATATAAAAGTGTACCATATAAAGGTGTATCATATAAAGGTTTACCATATAAACTTGTACCATTGAATGGTGTATCATAGAAAGGTGTACAATATAAACGTGTATCATATGAAGCTGTACCATATAAAAGTGTACCATATAAAGGTGTATCATATAAAGGTTTACCATATAAACTTGTACCATATAATGGTGTATCATATAAAGGTGTACCATATAAAGGTGTATCATATAAAGATGTACCATATAAAGTTTTACCATATAAACTTGTACCATATAATGGTGTATCATATAAAGGTGTACCATATAAATGTGTATCATATAAAGGTTTACCATATAAAGGTGTACCATATAAAGGTGTACCATATGATGGTGTATCATATAAAGGTGTGTCATATAAAGATGTACCATATAAAGTTTTACCATATAAACTTGTACCATATAATGGTGTATCATATAAAGGTGTTCAATATAAACGTGTATCATATGAAGGTGTATCATATAAAGATGTACCATATAAAGTTTTACCATATAAACTTGTACCATATAATGGTTTATCATATAAAAGTGTATCATATAAAGGTGTATCTGAAAAAAGATGTATCATATAAAGATGTACTATATAAAAATGTATTATATAAAGGTGTATCATTTAAAGGTGTATCATTTAAATATGTATCATATAAAGGTGTACTATATAAAGGTGTATCATATAAAGGTGTATCATATTAAGGTGTATCATCTAAACGTGTATCATATAAAGGTGTATCATATAACGGTGTACAATATAAAGGTGTACCATATAAAGGTGTATCATATTAAGGTGTACCATATAAAGGTGTATCATATAAAGGTGTATCATATAAACGTGTACCATATAATAATGTATCATATAAAGGTGTATCATATATAGGTGTACCATATAAAGATGTACCATATAAAGGTGTATCATATAAATGTGTATCATATAAAGGTTTCCCATATAAACGTGTACTATATGATGGTGTATCATATAAAGGTGTACAATATAAAGGTTTCTCATATAAACGTGTACCATATAAAGGTGTATCATATAAAGATGTACCATATAAAGATGTATCATGTAAAAGGGTATCATATAAAGGTATATCATAAAAAGGTCTATCATATAAAGGTGTACCATATAAAAATGTATCATATAAAGGTGTACCATATAAAGGTGTATCATATAAAGGTGTACCATATAAATGTGTATATATAAAAGTGTATATATAAAGGTGTATCATATAAAGGTGAACCATATAAAAATGTACCATATAAAGGTGAACCATATAAAAATGTATCATATAAAGGTGTACCATATAAAAATGTATCATATAAAGGTGTACCATATAAAGGTGCATCATATAAAGGTGTACCATATAAAGGTGTATATATTAAGGTGTATATATGAAGGTGTATCATATAAAGGTGTACCATATAAATTTGTACCAAGAAAAGGTGTACCATATAAAGGTGTTTCATATAAAGGTGTATCATATAAAGGTGTATCATATAAAGGTGTATCATATAAAGGTATATCATATAAAGATGTATCATATAAAGGTGTAACATAAAAAGGTGTATCATATAAAGATGTATCATATAAAGGTGTATCATATAAAGGTGTATCATATAAAGGTGAACCATATAAAGGTGTATCATATAAAGGTGTTTCATATAAATGTGTACCATACAAAGATGTATCATATAAAGATGTATCATATAGAGTTGTACCATATAAAGGTGTATCATATAATGATGTTTCATATAAAGGTGTATCATATAAAGGTGTATCATATAAAGGTGTTTCATATAAAGGTGTATCATATAAAGGTGTACCATATAAAGGTGTATCATATAAAGATGTATCATATAAAGGTGTATCATATAAAGGTGTATCATATAAAGGTGTATCATATAAAGGTGTATCATATAAAGGTATATCATATAAAGATGTATCATATAAAGGTGTACCATATAAAAGTGTATCATATAAACGTGCATCATATAAACGTGTACAATATAAAGGTGTACCATATAAAGGTGTATCATATAAAGGTGTACCATATAAAGGTGTATCATATAAAGATGAATCATAAAAAAGGTGTACAATATAAAGGTGTACCATTTAAAGGTGCATCATATAAAGGGGTACTATATAAAGGTGTACCATATAATAATGTATCATATAAAGGTGTATTATATAAAGGTGTATCATATAAAGGTGTACCATATAAAAGTGTACCATATGAAGATGTACCATATAAAGGTGTACCATATAAAGGTGTACCATATAAATGTGTATATATAAAAGTGTATATATAAAGGTGTATCATATAAAGGTGAACCATATAAAAATGTACCATATAAAGGTGAACCATATAAAAATGTATCATATAAAGGTGTACCATATAAAAATGTATCATATAAAGGTGTACCATATAAAGGTGCATCATATAAAGGTGTACCATATAAAGGTGTATATATTAAGGTGTATATATGAAGGTGTATCATATAAAGGTGTACCATATAAATTTGTACCATGAAAAGGTGTACCATATAAAGGTGTTTCATATAAAGGTGTATCATATAAAGGTGTATCATATAAAGGTGTATCATATAAAGGTATATCATATAAAGATGTATCATATAAAGGTGTAACATAAAAAGGTGTATCATATAAAGATGTATCATATAAAGGTGTATCATATAAAGGTGTATCATATAAAGGTGAACCATATAAAGGTGTATCATATAAAGGTGTTTCATATAAATGTGTACCATACAAAGATGTATCATATAAAGATGTATCATATAGAGTTGTACCATATAAAGGTGTATCATATAATGATGTTTCATATAAAGGTGTATCATATAAAGGTGTATCATATAAAGGTGTTTCATATAAAGGTGTATCATATAAAGGTGTACCATATAAAGGTGTATCATATAAAGATGTATCATATAAAGGTGTATCATATAAAGGTGTATCATATAAAGGTGTATCATATAAAGGTATATCATATAAAGATGTATCATATAAAGGTGTACCATATAAAAGTGTATCATATAAACGTGCATCATATAAACGTGTACAATACAAAGGTGTACCATATAAAGGTGTATCATGTAAAGGTGTACCATATAAAGGTGTATCATATAAAGATGAATCATTAAAAAGGTGTACAATATAAAGGTGTACCATTTAAAGGTGCATCATATAAAGGGGTACTATATAAAGGTGTACCATATAATAATGTATCATATAAAGGTGTATTATATAAAGGTGTATCATATAAAGGTGTACCATATAAAAGTGTACCATATGAAGATGTACCATATAAAGGTGTACCATATAAAGGTGTACCATATAAAGGTGTACAATATAAAGGTGTACCATATAAACTTGTATTATTTAAGCGTGTACAATATAAAGGTGTATCATATAAAGGTGTACCATATGAAGATGTACCATATAAAGGTGTAAGATATAAAGGTGTATTATATAAACGTTTATCATATAAACGTGTACAATATAAAGGTGTACCATAAACAAGTGTACAATATAAAGGAGTATATATAAAGGTGTACTATATAAAAGTGTACCATATAAAGGTGTATCATATAAAGGTGTATCATATGAAAATGTATCATATAAAGGTGTACCAAATGAAGGTGTACCATATAAAGGTGTACCATACAAAGGTGTTTCATATAAAGGTGTATCATATAAAAGTGTACCATATAAAGGTGTACCATATAAAGGTGTTTCATATAAATGTGTACCATACAAAGATGTATCATATAAAGATGTATCATATAAAGTTGTACCATATAAAGGTGTATCATATAAAGGTGTACCATATAAAAATGTATCATATAAAGGTGTACCATATAAAGGTGTATCATATAAAGGTGTACCATATAAAAGTGTACCATATAAAGGTGTACCATATAAAGGTGTTTCAAATAAAGGTGTATCACATAAAGGTTTAACATATAAACTTGTACCATATAATGGTGTATCATATAAAGGTGTATCATATAAAGATGTACCATATAAAGTTTTACCATATAAACTTGTACCATATCATGGTGTGTCATATAAAGGTGTACAATATAAAGGTGTATCATATAAAGGTGTATCATATAAAGATGTATCATATAAAGGTGTATCATAGAAAGGTGTATCATATAAAGATGTACCATATAACGTTTTACCATATAAAGGTGTACCATATAATTGTGTATCATATAAAGGTGTACAATATAAACGTGTATCATATGAAGGTGTACCATATAAAAGTGTACCATATAAAGGTGTATCATATAAAGGTTTACCATATAAACTTGTACCATTGAATGGTGTATCATAGAAAGGTGTACAATATAAACGTGTATCATATGAAGCTGTACCATATAAAAGTGTACCATATAAAGGTGTATCATATAAAGGTTTACCATATAAACTTGTACCATATAATGGTGTATCATATAAAGGTGTACAATATAAAGGTGTATCATATAAAGATGTACCATATAAAGTTTTACCATATAAACTTGTACCATATAATGGTGTATCATATAAAGGTGTACCATATAAATGTGTATCATATAAAGGTTTACCATATAAAGGTGTACCATATAAAGGTGTACCATATGATGGTGTATCATATAAAGGTGTGTCATATAAAGATGTACCATATAAAGTTTTACCATATAAACTTGTACCATATAATGGTGTATCATATAAAGGTGTTCAATATAAACGTGTATCATATGAAGGTGTATCATATAAAGATGTACCATATAAAGTTTTACCATATAAACTTGTACCATATAATGGTTTATCATATAAAAGTGTATCATATAAAGGTGTATCTGAAAAAAGATGTATCATATAAAGATGTACTATATAAAAATGTATTATATAAAGGTGTATCATTTAAAGGTGTATCATTTAAATATGTATCATATAAAGGTGTACTATATAAAGGTGTATCATATAAAGGTGTATCATATTAAGGTGTATCATCTAAACGTGTATCATATAAAGGTGTATCATATAACGGTGTACAATATAAAGGTGTACCATATAAAGGTGTATCATATTAAGGTGTACCATATAAAGGTGTATCATATAAAGGTGTATCATATAAAGGTGTATCATATAAAGATGTATCATATAAAGGTGTATCATATATAGGTGTACCATATAAAGATGTACCATATAAAGGTGTATCATATAAATGTGTATCATATAAAGGTTTCCCATATAAACGTGTACTATATGATGGTGTATCATATAAAGGTGTACAATATAAAGGTTTCTCATATAAACGTGTACCATATAAAGGTGTATCATATAAAGATGTATCATATAAAGATGTATCATGTAAAAGGGTATCATATAAAGGTATATCATAAAAAGGTCTATCATATAAAGGTGTACCATATAAAAATGTATCATATAAAGGTGTACCATATAAAGGTGTATCATATAAAGGTGTACCATATAAATGTGTATATATAAAAGTGTATATATAAAGGTGTATCATATAAAGGTGAACCATATAAAAATGTACCATATAAAGGTGAACCATATAAAAATGTATCATATAAAGGTGTACCATATAAAAATGTATCATATAAAGGTGTACCATATAAAGGTGCATCATATAAAGGTGTACCATATAAAGGTGTATATATTAAGGTGTATATATGAAGGTGTATCATATAAAGGTGTACCATATAAATTTGTACCAAGAAAAGGTGTACCATATAAAGGTGTTTCATATAAAGGTGTATCATATAAAGGTGTATCATATAAAGGTGTATCATATAAAGGTATATCATATAAAGATGTATCATATAAAGGTGTAACATAAAAAGGTGTATCATATAAAGATGTATCATATAAAGGTGTATCATATAAAGGTGTATCATATAAAGGTGAACCATATAAAGGTGTATCATATAAAGGTGTTTCATATAAATGTGTACCATACAAAGATGTATCATATAAAGATGTATCATATAGAGTTGTACCATATAAAGGTGTATCATATAATGATGTTTCATATAAAGGTGTATCATATAAAGGTGTATCATATAAAGGTGTTTCATATAAAGGTGTACCATATAAAAGTGTACCATATGAAGATGTACCATATAAAGGTGTACCATATAAAGGTGTACCATATAAATGTGTATATATAAAAGTGTATATATAAAGGTGTATCATATAAAGGTGAACCATATAAAAATGTACCATATAAAGGTGAACCATATAAAAATGTATCATATAAAGGTGTACCATATAAAAATGTATCATATAAAGGTGTACCATATAAAGGTGCATCATATAAAGGTGTACCATATAAAGGTGTATATATTAAGGTGTATATATGAAGGTGTATCATATAAAGGTGTACCATATAAATTTGTACCATGAAAAGGTGTACCATATAAAGGTGTTTCATATAAAGGTGTATCATATAAAGGTGTATCATATAAAGGTGTATCATATAAAGGTATATCATATAAAGATGTATCATATAAAGGTGTAACATAAAAAGGTGTATCATATAAAGATGTATCATATAAAGGTGTATCATATAAAGGTGTATCATATAAAGGTGAACCATATAAAGGTGTATCATATAAAGGTGTTTCATATAAATGTGTACCATACAAAGATGTATCATATAAAGATGTATCATATAGAGTTGTACCATATAAAGGTGTATCATATAATGATGTTTCATATAAAGGTGTATCATATAAAGGTGTATCATATAAAGGTGTTTCATATAAAGGTGTATCATATAAAGGTGTACCATATAAAGGTGTATCATATAAAGATGTATCATATAAAGGTGTATCATATAAAGGTGTATCATATAAAGGTGTATCATATAAAGGTATATCATATAAAGATGTATCATATAAAGGTGTACCATATAAAGGTGTATCATATAAACGTGCATCATATAAACGTGTACAATATAAAGGTGTACCATATAAAGGTGTATCATATAAAGGTGTACCATATAAAGGTGTATCATATAAAGATGAATCATTAAAAAGGTGTACAATATAAAGGTGTACCATTTAAAGGTGCATCATATAAAGGGGTACTATATAAAGGTGTACCATATAATAATGTATCATATAAAGGTGTATTATATAAAGGTGTATCATATAAAGGTGTACCATATAAAAGTGTACCATATGAAGATGTACCATATAAAGGTGTACCATATAAAGGTGTACCATATAAAGGTGTACAATATAAAGGTGTACCATATAAACTTGTATTATTTAAGCGTGTACAATATAAAGGTGTATCATATAAAGGTGTACCATATGAAGATGTACCATATAAAGGTGTAAGATATAAAGGTGTATTATATAAACGTTTATCATATAAACGTGTACAATATAAAGGTGTACCATAAACAAGTGTACAATATAAAGGAGTATATATAAAGGTGTACTATATAAAAGTGTACCATATAAAGGTGTATCATATAAAGGTGTATCATATGAAAATGTATCATATAAAGGTGTACCAAATGAAGGTGTACCATATAAAGGTGTACCATACAAAGGTGTTTCATATAAAGGTGTATCATATAAAAGTGTACCATATAAAGGTGTACCATATAAAGGTGTTTCATATAAATGTGTACCATACAAAGATGTATCATATAAAGATGTATCATATAAAGTTGTACCATATAAAGGTGTATCATATAAAGGTGTATCATATAAAGGTGTATCATATAAAGGTGTATCATATAAAGGTGTATCATATAAAGGTATATCATATAAAGATGTATCATATAAAGGTGTATCATATAAAGGTGTATCATATAAAGGTGTTTCATATAAAGGTGTATCATATAAAGATGTACCATATAAAGGTGTATCATATAAAGATGTATCATATGAAGGTGTATCATATAAAGGTGTATCATATAAAGGTGTATCATATAAAGGTGTATCATATAAAGGTATATCATATAAAGATGTATCATATAAACGTGTACAATATAAAGGTGTACCATATAAAGGTGTATCATATAAAGGTGTACCATATAAAGGTGTATCATATAAAGATGAATCATAAAAAAGGTGTACAATATAAAGGTGTACCATTTAAAGGTGTATCTAGAAGGGGGTACTATATAAAGGTGTAGCATATAATAATGTATCATATAAAGGTGTATTATATAAAGGTGTATCATATAAAGGTGTACCATATAAAAGTGTACCATATGAAGATGTACCATATAAAGGTGTACCATATAAAGGTGTACCATATAAAGGTGTACAATATAAAGGTGTACCATATAAACTTGTATCATATAAGCATGTACAATATAAAGGTGTATCATATAAAGGTGTACCATATGAAAATGTACAATATAAAGGTGTAAGATATAAAGGTGTATTATATAAACGTGTATCATATAAACGTGTACAATATAAAGGTGTACCATAAACAAGTGTACAATATAAAGGAGTATATATAAAGGTGTACTATATAAAGGTGTACATATAAAGGTGTATCATATAAAGGTGTATCATATGAAAATGTATCATATAAAGGTGTACCAAATGAAGGTGTACCATATAAAGGTGTTTCATATAAAGGTGTATCATATAAAAGTGTACCATATAAAGGTGTACCATATAAAGGTGTTTCATATAAATGTTTACCATACAAAGATGTATCAAATAAAGATGTATCATATAAAGTTGTACCATATAAAGGTGTATCATATAAAGGTGTTCATATAAAGGTGTATCATATAAAGGTGAACCATATAAAGGTGTATCATATAAAGGTGTTTCATATAAATGTGTACCATACAAAGATGTATCATATAAAGATGTATCATATAAAGTTGTACCATATAAAGGTGTATCATATAATGATGTTTCATATAAAGGTGTATCATATAAAGGTGTATCATATAAAGGTGTTTCATATAAAGGTGTATCATATAAAGGTGTACCATATAAAGGTGTATCATATAAAGATGTATCATATAAAGGTGTATCATATAAAGGTGTATCATATAAAGGTGTATCATATAAAGGTGTATCATATAAAGGTATATCATATAAAGATGTATCATATAAAGGTGTACCATATAAAAGTGTATCATATAAACGTGCATCATATAAACGTGTACAATATAAAGGTGTACCATATAAAGGTGTATCATATAAAGGTGTACCATATAAAGGTGTATCATATAAAGATGAATCATTAAAAAGGTGTACCATATAAAGGTGTATCATATAAAGGTATATCATACAAAGATGTATCATATAAAGGTGTACCATAAAAAGGTGTATCATATAAAGATGTATCATATAAAGGTGTATCATATAAAGGTGTATCATATAAAGGTGTTTCATATAAAGGTGTATCATATAAAGATGTACCATATAGAGGTGTATCATATAAAGATGTATCATATAAAGGTGTATCATATAAAGGTGTATCATATAAAGGTGTATCATATAAAGGTGTATCATATAAAGGTATATCATATAAAGATGTATCATATAAAGGTGTATCATATAAAGGTGTATCATATAAAGGTGTTTCATATAAAGGTGTATCATATAAAGATGTAGCATATAAAGGTGTATCATATAAAGATGTATCATATAAAGGTGTATCATATAAAGGTGTATCATATAAAGGTGTATCATATAAAGGTGTATCATATAAAGGTATATCATATAAAGATGTATCATATAAAGGTGTACCATATAAAAGTGTATCATATAAACGTGCATCATATAAACGTGTACAATATAAAGGTGTACCATATAAAGGTGTATCATATAAAGGTGTACCATATAAAGGTGTATCATATAAAGATGAATCATAAAAAAGGTGTACAATATAAAGGTGTACCATTTAAAGGTGCATCATATAAAGGGGTACTATATAAAGGTGTACCATATAATAATGTATCATATAAAGGTGTATTATATAAAGGTGTATCATATAAAGGTGTACCATATAAAAGTGTACCATATGAAGATGTACCATATAAAGGTGTACCATATAAAGGTGTACCATATAAAGGTGTACACTATAAAGGTGTACCATATAAACTTGTATCATATAAGCGTGTACAATATAAAGGTGTATCATATAAAGGTGTACCATATGAAGATGTACCATATAAAGGTGTAAGATATAAAGGTGAATTATATAAACGTGTATCATATAAACGTGTACAATATAAAGGTGTACCATAAACAAGTGTACAATATAAAGGAGTATATATAAAGGTGTACTATATAAAGGTGTACCATATAAAGGTGTATCATATAAAGGTGTATCATATGAAAATGTATCATATAAAGGTGTACCAAATGAAGGTGTACCATATAAAGGTGTACCATATAAAGGTGTTTCATATAAAGGTGTACCATATAAACATGTTTCATATAAAGGTGTACCATATAAAGGAGTACCACATAAAGGTGTACCATATAAATTTGTACCATAAAATGGTGTACCATATAAAGGTGTACCATATAAAGGTGTTTCATATAAAGGTGTATCATATAAAAGTGTACCATATAAAGGTGTACCATATAAAGATGTTTCATATAAAGATGTATCATATAAAGGTGTATCATATAAAGGTGTACCATATAAAGGTGTATCATATGAAGATATACCATATAAAGATGTATCATGTAAAAGGGTATCATATAAAGGTATATCACATAAAGGTATATCATATAAAGGTGTACCATATAAAAATGTATCATATAAAGGTGTACCATATAAAGGTGTATCATATAAAGGTGTACCATATAAAGGTGTATATATAAAAGTGTATACATAAAGGTGTATCATATAAGGTGAACCATATAAAAATGTACCATATAAACGTGTTTCATATAAAGGTGTACCATATAAAGGTGTACCACATAAAGATGTACCATATAAATTTGTACCATAAAATGGTGTACCATATAAAGGTTTACCATATAAAGGTGTATCATATAAAGGTGTATCATATAAAGGTGTACCATATAAAGGTGTATCATATGAAGATATACCATATAAAGATGTATCATGTAAAAGGGTATCATATAAAGGTATATCACATAAAGGTATATCATATAAAGGTGTACCACATAAAGATGTACCATATAAATTTTATCCATAAAATGGTGTACCATATAAAGGTTTACCATATAAAGGTGTTTCATATAAAGGTGTATCATATAAAGGTGTACCATATAAAGGTGTACCATATAAAGATGTTTCATATAAAGGTGTATCATATAAAGGTGTATCATATAAAAGTGTACCATATAAAGGTGTACCACATAAAGGTGTACCATATAAATTTGTACCATAAAATGGTGTACCATATAAAGGTGTATCATATAAAGATGTATCATATAAATGTGTATCATATAAAGGTGTACCATATAAAGGTGTATCATATAAAGGTGTATCATATAAAGGTGTATCATATAAAAGTGTATCATATAAAGGTGTATCATATAAAGGTGTTTCATATAAAGGTGTATCATATAAACGTGTACCATATGAAGGTGTATCATATAAAGGTGTATCATATAAAGGTGTACCATATAAAGGTGTACCATATAAAGGTGTACCATATAAAGGTGTATCATTTAAAGGTGTACCATATAAAGGTGTATAATATAAAGGTGTATCATATAAAGGTGTACCATATAAAGATGTATCATATAAAGATGTATCATATAAAGATGTATCATTTAAAGATGTATCATATAAAGATGTATCATATAAAGATGTATCATATAAAGATGTATCATATGAAGGTGTATCATATAAACGTGTACCATATAAACGTGTATCATATAAAAGTGTATCATATAAACGTGTACCATATAAACGTGTACCATATAAACGTGTATCATATAAAGGTGTATCATATAAAGGTGAACCATATAAAGGTGTATAATATAAAAGTGTATCATATAAACGTGTACCATATAAACGTGTACCATATAAACGTGTATCATATAAAGGTGTACCATATAAACGTGTACCATATAATAATGTATCATATAAAGGGGTACTATATAAAGGTGTAACATATAATAATGTATCATATAAAGGTGTATTATATAAAGGTGTATCATATAAAGGTGTTCCATATAAAGGTGTACCATATGAAGATGTACCATATAAACTTGTACCATATAATGGTGTACCATATAAAGATGTATCATATAAAGGTTTACCATATAAAGGTGTATCATACAAAGGTTTACCATATAAACTTGTACCATATAATGGTGTATCATATAAAGGTGTATCATATAAAGGTGTATCATATAAAGATGTACCATATAAAGTGTTACCATATAAACTTGTACCATATAATGGTGTATCATATAAAGGTGTACCATATAAAGGTGTATCATATAAAGATGTACAATATAAAGTTTTACCATATAAACTTGTACCATATATAAAGGTGTATCATATAAATGTGTATCATATAAAGGTTTCCCATATAAACGTGTACCATATGATGGTGTATCATATAAAGGTGTACAATATAAAGGTTTATCATATAAACGTGTACCATATAAAGGTGTATCATATAAAGATGTACCATATAAAGATGTATCATGTATAAGGGTATCATATAAAGGCATATCATATAAAGGTATATCATATAAAGGTGTACCATATAAAAATGTATCATATAAAGGTGTTTCATATAAAGGTGTATCATATAAACGTGTACCATATGAAGGTGTATCATATAAAAGTGTATCATATAAAGGTGTACCATATAAAGGTGTACCATATAAAGGTGTACCATATAAAGGTGTATCATTTAAAGGTGTACCATATAAAGGTGTATAATATAAAGGTGTATCATTTAAAGGTGTACCATATAAAGATGTATCATATAAAGATGTATCATATAAAGATGTATCATATAAAGATAAAGATGTATCATATAAAGATGTATCATATAAAGATGTATCATATAAAGATGTATCATATAAAGATGTATCATATGAAGGTGTATCATATAAACGTGTACCATATAAACGTGTATCATATAAAAGTGTATCATATAAACGTGTACCATATAAACGTGTACCATATAAACGTGTATCATATAAAGGTGTATCATATGAAGGTGAACCATATAAAGGTGTATAATATAAAGGTGTATCATTTAAAGGTGTACCATATAAAGATGTATCATATAAAGATGTATCATATAAAGATGTATCATATAAAGATGTATCATATGAAGGTGTATCATATAAACGTGTATCATATAAAGGTGTACCATATAAAGGTGTACCATATAAAGGTGTTTCATATAAAGTTGTATCATATAAAGGTGTATCATATAAAGGTGTATCATATAAAGGTATATCATATAAAGATGTATCATATAAAGATGTTTCATATAAAGGTGTATCATGTAAAGATGTATCATATAAAGGTGTACCACATAAAGATGTATCATATAAAAGTGTATCATATAAAGGTGTACCATATAAAGATGTACCATATAAACGTGTACCATATAAACGTGTATCATATAAAGGTGTATCATATAAACGTGAACCATATAAAGGTGTAAAATATAAAGGTGTATCATTTAAAGGTGTACCATATAAAGATGTATCATATAAAGATGTATCATATAAAGATGTATCATATAAAGATGTATCATATAAAGATGTATCATATAAAGATGTATCATATAAAGATGTATCATATGAAGGTGTATCATATAAACGTGTACCATATAAACGTGTATCATATAAAAGTGTATCATATAAACGTGTACCATATAAACGTGTACCATATAAACGTGTATCATATAAAGGTGTATCATATAAAGGTGAACCATATAAAGGTGTATAATATAAAGGTGTATCATTTAAAGGTGTACCATATAAAGATGTATCATATAAAGATGTATCATATAAAGATGTATCATATAAAGATGTATCATATGAAGGTGTATCATATAAACGTGTATCATATAAAGGTGTACCATATAAAGGTGTACCATATAAAGGTGTTTCATATAAAGTTGTATCATATAAAGGTGTATCATATAAAGGTGTATCATATAAAGGTGTCCCATATAAAGGTGTACCATATAAAGGTGTTTCATATAAAGTTGTATCATATAAAGGTGTATCATATAAAGGTGTATCATATAAAGGTATATCATATAAAGATGTATCATATAAAGATGTTTCATATAAAGGTGTATCATGTAAAGATGTATCATATAAAGGTGTACCACATAAAGATGTATCATATAAAAGTGTATCATATAAAGGTGAACCATATACAGATGTATCATATAAAGGTGTATCATATAAAGGTGTATCATATAAAGGTGTACCATATAAAGGTTTATCATATAAAGATGTTTCATATAAAGGTGTACCATATAAACGTGTATCATATAAACGTGCATCATATAAACGTGTAAAATATAAAGGTGTATCATATAAAGGTGTACCATATAAAGGTGTATCATATAAAGATGTATCATAAAAAGATGTATCATAAAAAAGGTGTACAATATAAAGGTGTACCATATAATAATGTATCATATAAAGGGGTACTATATAAAGGTGTAACATATAATAATGTATCATATAAAGGTGTATTATATAAAGGTGTATCATATAAAGGTGTTCCATATAAAGGTGTACCATATGAAGATGTACCATATAAACTTGTACCATATAATGGTGTACCATATAAAGATGTATCATATAAAGGTTTACCATATAAAGGTGTATCATACAAAGGTTTACCATATAAACTTGTACCATATAATGGTGTATCATATAAAGGTGTATCATATAAAGGTGTATCATATAAAGATGTACCATATAAAGTTTTACCATATAAACTTGTACCATATAATGGTGTATCATATAAAGGTGTACCATATAAAGGTGTATCATATAAAGATGTACAATATAAAGTTTTACCATATAAACTTGTACCATATATAAAGGTGTATCATATAAATGTGTATCATATAAAGGTGTATCATATAAAGGTGTATCATATAAAGATGTACCATATAAAGTTTTACCATATAAACGTGTACCATATGATGGTGTATCATATAAAGGTGTACAATATAAAGGTTTATCATATAAACGTGTACCATATAAAGGTGTATCATATAAAGATGTACCATATAAAGATGTATCATGTATAAGGGTATCATATAAAGGCATATCATATAAAGGTATATCATATAAAGGTGTACCATATAAAAATGTATCATATAAAGGTGTACCATATAAAGGTGTATCATATAAAGGTGTACCATATAAAGGTGTATATATAAAAGTTTATATATAAAGGTGTATCATATAAAGGTGAACCATATAAAAATGTACCATATAAAGGTGAACCATATAAAAATGTATCATATAAAGGTGTACCATATAAAGGTGCATCATATAAAGGTGTACCATATAAAGGTGTATATATAAAGGTGTATATATGAAGGTGTATCATATAAAGGTGTACCATTTAAATTTGTACCATAAAAGATGTACCATATAAAGGTGTACCATATAAAGGTGTTTCATATAAAGGTGTACCATATAAAGGTGTACCATATAAAGGTGTTTCATATAAAGGTGTATCATATAAAGGTGTATCATATAAAGGAGTATCATATAAAGGTGTACCATATAAAGGTGTACCATATAAAGGTGTTTCATATAAAGGTGTACCATATAAAGGTGTACCATATAAAGGTGTTTCATATAAAGGTGTATCATATAAAGATGTATCATATAAAGGTGTACCATAAAAAGGTGTATCATATAAAGATGTATCATATAAAGATATATCATATAAAGGTGTATCATATAAAGGTGTTTCATATAAAGGTGTATCATATAAAGATGTACCATATAAACGTGTACAATATAAAGGTGTATCATATAAAGGTGTATCATATAAAGGTGTACCATATAAAGGTGTATCATATAAAGGTGTACCATATAAACGTGTTTCCTATAAAGGTGTACCATATAAAGGTGTACCACATAAAGGTGTACCATATAAACGTTTTTCATATAGATGTGTACCATATAAAGGTGTACCACATAAAGGTGTACCATATAAAGGTGTACCATATAAAGGTGTACCACATAAAGGTGTACCATATAAAGGTGTACCATATAAACGTGTACCATATAAACGTGTTTCATATAAAGGTGTATCATATAAAAGTGTACCATATAAAGGTGTACCATATAAAGGTGTACCACATAAAGGTGTACCATATAAACGTGTTTCATATAAAGGTGTACCATATAAAGATGTACCATATAAACGTGTACAATATAAAGGTGTATCATATAAAGGTGTATCATATAAAGGTGTACCATATAAAGGTGTATCATATAAAGGTGTACCATATAAACGTGTACCATATAAACGTGTTTCCTATAAAGGTGTACCATATAAAGGTGTACCACATAAAGGTGTACCATATAAACGTTTTTCATATAGATGTGTACCATATAAAGGTGTACCACATAAAGGTGTACCATATAAAGGTGTACCATATAAAGGTGTACCACATAAAGGTGTACCATATAAAGGTGTACCATATAAACGTGTACCATATAAACGTGTTTGATATAAAGGTGTATCATATAAAAGTGTACCATATAAAGGTGTACCATATAAAGGTGTACCACATAAAGGTGTACCATATAAACGTGTTTCATATAAAGGTGTACCATATAAAGGTGTACCACATAAAGGTGTAACATATAAAGGTGTACCATATAAAGGTGTACCATATAAAGGTGTATCATATAGACTTGTACCATATAAAGGAGTATCATATAAAGGTGTACCATATTAACGTGTACCATATAAAGGTGTATCATATAAACGTGTACCATATGAAGGTGTACCATATAAAGGTGTATCATATAAAGGTGTATCACATAAACTTGTACCATATAAACTTGTACCATATAAATGTGTATCATATAAAGGTGTACCATATAAACGTGTACCATAAAGAGGTGTACCAAATGAAGGTGTACCATATGAAGGTGTACCACATAAAGGGGTCCCACATAAAGGTGTACCATGTAAAGGTGTACCATATAAAGGTGTATCATATGAAGGTGTATCATATAAAGGTGTACCATATAAAGGTGTATCATATAAAGATGTATCATATAAAGGTGTACCATATGAAGGTGTACCATATAAAGGTGTACCATATAAACGTGTACCATATAAACGTGTTTCATATAAAGGTGTACCATATAAAGGTGTACCAAATAAAGGTGTACCATATAAACGTGTTTCATATAAAGGTGTACCATATAAAGGTGTACCATATAAAGGTGTTTCATATAAAGGTGTATCATATAAAAGTGTACCATATAAAGGTGTACCATATAAAGGTGTACCATATAAACGTGTACCATATAAACGTGTTTCATATAAAGGTGTATCATATAAAAGTGTACCATATAAAGGTGTACCATATAAAGGTGTACCACATAAAGGTGTACCATATAAACGTGTTTCATATAAAGGTGTACCATATAAAGGTGTACCACATAAAGGTGTAACATATAAAGGTGTACCATATAAAGGTGTACCATATAAAGGTGTATCATATAGACTTGTACCATATAAAGGAGTATCATATAAAGGTGTACCATATTAACGTGTACCATATAAAGGTGTATCATATAAACGTGTACCATATGAAGGTGTACCATATGAAGGTGTACCATATAAACGTGTATCATATAAAGGTGTACAATATAAAGGTGTACCATATAAAGGTGTACCATAAAAAGATGTACCATATAAAGGTGTATCATATAAATGTGTATCATATAAAGGTTTCCCATATAAACGTGTACCATATGATGGTGTATCATATAAAGGTGAACAATATAAAGGTTTATCATATAAACGTGTACCATATAAAGGTGTATCATATAAAGATGTACCATATAAAGATGTATCATGTAAAAGGGTATCATATAAAGGTATATCATATAAAGGTGTATCATATAAAGGTGTATCATATAAAGATGTATCATATAAAGGTGTACCATATAAAGGTGTATCATATAAAGTTGTACCATATAAACGTGTACCATATAAAGGTGTATCATTTAAAGGTGTACCATATAAAGGTGTATCATATAAAGGTGTATCATATAAAGATGTATCATATAAAGGTGTACCATATAAAGGTGTATCATATAAAGATGTACCATATAAAGATGTACCATATAAAGATGTATCATATAAAAGTGTATCATATAAAGGTGTACCATATAAAGGTGTACCATATAAAGATGTACCATATAAACGTGTACCATATAAACGTGTACCACATGAAGGTGTATCATTTAAAGGTGTACCATATAAAGGTGTACCATATAAACGTATATCATATAAAGGTGTATCATATAAAGGTGTACCATATAAAGATGTACTATATAAAGGTGTATCATATAAAGGTGTATCATATAAAGGTGTATCATATAAAGATGTATCATATAAAGGTGCATCATGTAAAGGTGTATCATATAAAGGTGTACCACATGAAGGTGTATCATATAAAGGTGTTTCATATAAAGGTGTATCATATAAAGGTGTACTATATAAAGGTGTATCATATAAAGGTGTATCATATAAAGGTGTATCATATAAAGATGTACTATATAAACGTGTACCATATAAAGGTGTACTATATAAAGGTGTATCATATAAAGGTGTATCATATAAAGGTGTATCATATAAAGATGTATCATATAAAGGTGCATCATGTAAAGGTGTATCATATAAAGGTGTACCACATGAAGGTGTATCATATAAAGGTGTTTCATATAAAGGTGTATCATATAAAGGTGTTCCATATAAAGGTGTACCACATGAAGGTGTACCATATAAAGGTGTACCATATGAAGTTGTACCATATAAAGGTGTAACATATAAAGGTGTTTCATATAAAGGTGTATCATATAAAGGTGAACCATATAAAGGTGTACCATATAAAGGTGTACCATATAAAGGTGTACCATATAAACGTGTACCATAAAAACGTGTACCATATGAAGGTGTATCATTTAAAGGTGTACCATATAAAGGTGTATCATATAAAGGTGTACCATATAAAGGTATATCATATAAAGGTGTATCATATAAAGGTGTACCATATAAAGGTGTATCATATAAAGGTGTACCATATAAAGGTGTACCATTTAAAGGTGTACCATTTAAAGGTGTATCATATAAAGATGTACCATTTAAAGGTGTATCAGATATAGGTACATGATTCACTTTAACATTCTATGTCCATTCACTTCCGATATCTTAATTGAGAAAGAAGACAAATACGAATTGATAAATACACATTGTTTATGAATAACACAATATGTATAGAATTGAACAAACAATGCTCACTACGGAAACACTCATTATGCATACATATTAAATCATTTCACTTACAAACAAGTTCTTCAGTCACACGAGGAATGTAATCCAACATTCAGGTATTATATGCAGAATAATTATAAAGTCTACCGAACGCATATTTAATATACAAGAAAGTAAAGACAAAAACAAAAAAATATTAAAAAGTCCGGAACTATGAATACAGCATGGATCTCATATGCCAGTATTTTAAGCATAAAATGATAACATTTAAAGGCAATAAGGAAATACATATATTTATATGTGGAATGTAATCCAAAAATGAATGTATGAAGAATAAGTAAGAAGTCTACCGAACTTATAAATTGAAAAACACAAGTACAGAACCACAAAACCCGCAACTATGATTACAACATAGGATCTTATACGCCATTTTTAAATAGTTATATATTTATATATAATAATGATAGGATGAACAGTGTAACTCAATAAGGAAATACAATATTGTGTTCACGACTATTGCATGAAGAAATAAGTAAAATCTATTGAACCTCTATTTTTTAAATACACAAAAGTACAAGAAAGGAACTAAACCAGCATCTATGATACAACACACCTATTTTGTGCAAGATTTTAAAAATAAAAATAAAAACCAAAAAACAAACAAACAAATCAGAAAACATGTACTCTGACATATTTCCTTAAACGTTCATATTCCTTTACTTCCACAATCACTGAATGCGCTATAAACTTTCAAATTGGGAGTTTTAAGTATTTTAAGGGCGCATCTCACAGTTTGTGTTATGAGATTCTGCTGCATTCTGTAATGCTATGTAGTTTAATTGCGTACATTTGATAAAATCACTTAAAGAGTATTGCAAAAATGTCCTATTACTGAAAAAACATTTGATGTAGTTGTTCATGATTTCTATTTAGCTACGTCAAACCCGTACATTCTAGAATTTCAAAGCATTTACTTGCAAGTTAAGCCTTGAACTGTGCATTAGATCAAGATTTACGAATAAATTTAACTTAAAATTTAATATTGCGGATATTGCTATATCAAGATCATACTGCAATATCTGTATTGTACCAGACGCAGTGCACTAAACTAGTATTGCCATAATATTGTTCATCCTTAATTTTAAGTATGCAGCAATTAGCATATGTATAAACTGGATGTGTCCTTGAATTTCGTTTACAAATTACCCAGATAAAGGCTATATCTTAAGCTTATGAAATACGTTTCTTGATTTTAAACTCAATCAACTGCAAACATATTTTAGTTTGATGTTTTACCTATCTTTTAGTTCTGGCATTGATATGATAATAATCAAATGGTAATATGTACTATATATTGTCAAACAAGAACTCTGATATGGTAATATGTACTGTATATTGTCAAACAAGAACTCTGATATGGTGATATGTTCTGAAGCATAATCATTTATGTGAATCGTTTATATTTAAATATTTGTTATTTTGCAGGTTTTGGAGAAGATTGGAAAAATAAAGAAATTGGCAGAGGAACTCTCTGAAAAATATAAGAGGAAGCATAATGCAAAACCACGAGGGAGAGAAACGGATGTCATCACAGAGCACGACTATCGCATGAAGAAATAAGTAAAATCTATTGAACCTCTAATTTTTTAAATACACAAAACTACAAGAAAGGAACTAAACCAGCATCTATGATACAACTCACCTATTTTGTGCAAGATTTTAAAAATCAAAAACAACGAAAAAAACAAACAAACAAATCAGAAAACATGTACTCTGACATATTTCCTTAAACGTTCATATTCCTTTACTTCCATAATCACTGAATGCGCTATAAACTTGCAAAGTGGGTGTTTTAAGTATTTTAAGGGCGCATCTCACAGTTTGTGTTATGAGATTCTGCTGCATTCTGTAATGCTATGTAGTTTAATTGCGTACATTTGATAAAAAATCACTTAAAGAGTATTGAAAAAATGTCCTATTACTGAAATTTGATGTAGTTGTTTATAATGCATTACAGCACGCGGTTCACCGACTTTAGACAGATCTTTAATGTTATTCATATCCGTATCCTTGAGGAGGTCTTCGACGTCGTTGACCCTGTCTTCTTGGAACAGGAAGGGGAAGAGTGAGTGAGTGAGTTATTGTTTAACGCCGCTTCGGCAGTATTGCAGCCATTAGCGGCGAGGGAAGTGGAAGAGGAATGTTATTTGCGTCAGGAAAAATAAATAGTCTTGCGACAATATCACGTAATCTTTTTCTGATTATTATAAACAATAATGAAATTGTAAATACAACTATCGCCTCGATCTCATTTACGACATCTGTAAAGATAGAAGTGTAGCAGGGTTACGAGGGTCAAAGGATGACAACACTCTCTGCTGGGTATGAGACGTTTATTTCTGAGGATGAGTATATCGGACAGCCTGTAACAATAATGAATATTATATACATCACAGAGTATACATATTGATATACAATACATATAATTCAACACAAAGGAATATGCTTATAGTGATGATAATTGATAAAACTATAGTTACTCATAACATGAGTAACATCTCATTATTGAGCACATGAGTACGAATATGATGTGCTATGAAACTGTACAAATGACGTCATGACAATACATATAGGTAAGATATGATATTGATTGTACATCATCACACATTACGTGATGATACTATTTACAATGAAATGATAAATAAAATGATTATAATAATGTGTTCATCATTACACAGACGTAATACATGATACAACACATAAAAATGTTTATACACGTACCCCGTGGGTGGTACAGGGGTGTGCTACACAAACACACTGGCACAGCACCTGCCGTAGGAACAGGGACTTGCTGTAGTAAAATAATATACAATAATAAGTTATGGTTTGTGGAATATATTTGTAGTAGCTAAATTTACCGAACACAGCATTTATTCCACAACACTTATTATTACACCTATCATAGTTAAAACATATCAACTTAAACTAAAACACATTCTCTCATCTCACACAATCATAAAAAGGATAGTAAAGGTAAGAATATATTAGTAATAGTTGAATAATGTTTATAGCTTGAATATTAATAAACTTACACTTATGCATAGCGCACTTACGTGCTATACATTATAAATACATTAGATTTACATTTAGATAATGTTTAATAGATTACTTTAATGATATATATACTGCTAATATTAAATGCAATATTACTTTAAACTAAATATATATACTAACCTCAAATGCTACATATCTGTCAGTTGGTCAATTCTGTCTTGTCGGTTGTAGAACGCAGTGCAGAATGGTGTGAATTTAGCATGCATTTAGTGAGACCAATCAGCTGAGAAGCGTCATGGCTTGGGATGTTAGATAATACACTTGACTATGGCTAAACTCTAAATGCTTAACCCTTAATGTACTTGATTAAAACACAGCTAAAAAGAGAGAGAATAGACATTATATTAAAATACTTTATTTACAATAAATTACATCTGCCACAGAAGGAAAAGGACTGATGAATAATTATAATCCAAAAAAGCATAACATAAATATAAAATGAATGATCATTCAAAATGTCTCTTCACTGTAGTAGCATCTATATCTGTTGTACACATGCTCTCAATGTCTCTTCACTGTAGTAGCATCTATATCTGTTGTACACATGCTCTCAATGTCTCTTCACTGTAGTAGCATCTCTATCTGTTGTACACATGCTCTCAATGTCAAACATACTTATCGATTCAGATTCCAGAGTTTTTTTTAGTAATTTTTCTTTTGTGACAACAACATGGGAGCTGGCATTCTCTCTTTCGAAAATAAACAAACCATCTCTTAAAGCTGCAGCAGGAAAGCAAAACAGTTATTATGCTTGAAAATAGTGTGAATCCGAAAGAAATCATCATTACTGTACGCATTTTACCTGCAAGGGAAGAGAAACAATATTATCGCAATACTAGTATAGTGCATTGCGTCTGGTTCAATACAGATATTGCAGTATGATCTTGATATAGCAATATCCGCAATATTAAATTTTAAGTTAAATTTATTCGTAAATCTTGATCTAATGCACAGTTCAAGGCTTAACTTGCAAGTAAATGCTTTGAAATTCTAGAATGTACGGGTTTGACGTAGCTAAATCGAAATCATGAACAACTACATCAAATGTTTTTTCAGTAATAGGACATTTTTTCAATACTCTTTAAGTGATTTTATCAAATGCACGCAATTAAACTACATAGCATTACAGAATGCAGAATCTCATAACACAAACTGTGAGATGCGTCCGTAAAATACTAAAAACTCTCACTTTGCAAGTTTATAGTGAATTAATCTATACGTCCGATGCATCACGATTAGTTCTGTATAAATGCATTTTTCGATTACATGTGTACAGGTTCATTGACAGTGGATACAAAACGTCTGAGAAATAATATCCATTGACATGTATGCTAGTGTTTATCTGGTTCACCTCATGTTCCCATTCATTCAACACAAAATTAAATATAATGTTAGTACTTTTGTATTTGCTCTCGAATTGACTATGCTAAAGTACATAATAAAAGCCATAGCCTACCTTACTCAATGTTGATCTAGGGACCCTGACCTGTTTCTCATTCCCCTTTCGGTCCTCCTTCTGAATCCTGATGACATATTTCCCGTTTCTTATTCTTATAGATTTAGATCTACATTTCTTCAAGCGATACCAGCCCATAGATTCACGTACAATAGCTTCATCATTGTAGGCATCATCATCATCATCAGCATCATCTGCAGCATCATCATCAATATCAGTGTCATCATATTCATCATCGCTCAAGGTGTCATCATTTAAATCATCATCACCATTCTCATCGACTTCAGTGTTGTTGCCTTCATCAGCATTCTTCTGAGCGTGAGATGTGGAAGGTTCTGGTGACAAACTTTCAATAAATAAAACTTTGTCTGTTGACACTTCTGAATAAATATCAGAGCTGTGCGATCCTGCTTGCTCTCCCAAAACAATCGTTCGTTTATCGAGCGCCTCATCAGAAACCTCTAACTTTCGTTTTAAACCCTTCTTTCCCTTAGTGGTCTTTTGTCGAAAGATCTCATCAGTTCTTCAAATAATTCGCAACCGGTACTCCAGAATGATATACCCAATGCAATAAGCTAACCAATGCGTTTAATACATATATATAGGTTTTGCTATCTACGTAATTACTATTTGCGTAAATACTTGCCATATCAACACGACAGTAATCAATTTCATTGATTGATTCGACATCCTTAATCAGCTAAAAACAACATGACGATTAAGGAGACTCTTTACATTCTTCGTTTCAATGTCTTTATAGAAAGATATCTGTATGGCAAAACATTTAACGTTAAACAATTTATGTGTTTTTTTTATGTCAGTTCATTGAGATATTTTCATCGGTTTAATAATTATAATATACACACGAATTAAACATTATACACAAGGTGTGTAATGTTCGATACGATATGTGAATATGCTTCTATAAGAAGTTATGCGGTTAAATCAACATTTAATGCGTTTCATTAAAACTCATTGCATCGATATATGTTTCACCATACAATATGTACTGATGAATGTTCAAATCATCTCTCGGCTTGCATATTCATCATATAATGTCATACATTATAGTTACAGTGTGTCAATTACCGTTAGTCATTGTCTAGTTTTCGATCAAAAACCCGACCTTGATCTCTTTATCGTCACTATACTTATTGGTTAAGCATTAAATGGTAACTTTCATCGATTGCGAGTACTTCCCGAAAAGATAGCAGTGTTTCCATGTGCTACAATTATTCTACGTTGTGTTTAAATGTGGATTATGAAAAGTCAATGTATACCGATTTTGTGATACACTTCTATATTTTACGACATTATAAATTGTTATATATTCTCAGTGTTACTTGCAGATCCGACAGAGCATAAAGACTGTACTTGCATTCAACTTAAACAGTTCTGTACTATTCAGCGTTTTCCAGAACCCTTGGTTCTATTCGTTGTTTATATGCTATGTCAAACAATAAGTCATCTCGCTAAAAACAAGTACTGAGTATAGCCAGTGTATTAATTTATCTTCCTTCTGTCAGCCTGAGGGAACAAGCTTCATATCAGATAAACACAGCAGTCGTGCGTGCAATTTAACAACAATAACAAAGCAATAATGTAAAACGTCAAATTTGACAATGCTAGTTCAAGAGCTATAATGCACGTCAAAGCTACGTTTAATTCTCCCAAAGTCCCTTATCATGCGCGTGGTTGTCAAGGCAACTCCTGCCGTGAGATATTAGTACGTAGTTAAATCTTCCTGCGGCAAAATGGGGTTTCAATGGAGTGTGGTATTTTTTTTCTGATATTCGGAGGATTGTTTGGGTGTATACATGCTCGCGAATGCGAGGTGGACCATTCCGGTATTGTAATGTCCTGTAGCGGAAGCTTTCAATTTGATGAGTGTGCAAGACGGAATTCTCAAACTTCAATTGAGTAATGTGCGTAAGGATCAACACATCAACTTGCGCAACCGCTTCCCTAATCTGGTTTCATTAATCATCATCAATTCGCCTGGTATAACTTGTGAAAATATTAATGTACCAAATCACGTCAGAGCAGTCATCCTGGGTGAGAGCTTCGGAGACAGATCATGTGGGGAGGTAGGTAATTTACTTCTTAGATAAGATCCATATGCGTTGATGGCTAAACATCATCTCGAAACCTCTGCTTTCAACGAACAGATTTCATGCATTTTAGTTAAATTATCTGAGTCTGGTGTATTGTAGAATCGGATCATTATAAGTTATCAACATTTCTTTATTTTGTTGAATATTTCAGGAATCTACAAAGACACGTGCACACTCCCTCCCAAGACACAACCCCCGAACAGGACAGAATAGATACATCCATGCATGTAAGTTGAACTATCCTGGACTGTTTAAGGAAACTTTGTTTTCATAAGTGCGATGTCAGAATTAAACATTTTTTTTAAACGACAGACACTTCCCTTCAAGAGGCATCTCCTGAACAGGACAGAACAGATGCGTCCGTGCATGTAAGCTGTACTATCGGAATCATTTAAAAAAAACATTTGCTTTCATAGTGCGATATCTAATTAAACATCTTTTTAATTTACACATTTCGAATCTACAACGACAGACAAAGATGTAAAGTACAAGAATCTGTGCTATTTAAGAAAGTGTGATCCCAAATATAACATTGTTACATTTGTTCGCTATCTAAATGACATTTATCTCTAAAGACAGTCAGCTCCCTCCAACACACATCCCCCGAATAGCACAGAACTGATGCAGCCGTGAATGTAAGCTGTAATATCTGAATGTAATGTTTTAGTAACATAGCTTATAACATGTCATAAAACACATAACTCACTTTCGTTCTAACTTTCAGATTTCTACAACGGTAGAATCGCTTACGGACAGAGCCAGATCACTGTTTGATGGTAGGTATATTCCAACATATATTTGTTACAAGGATTCAGTTTACATTGTTATATCTTTAGCAGT
Source organism: Gibbula magus (assembly GCA_936450465.1). Lineage (NCBI taxonomy): Eukaryota > Metazoa > Mollusca > Gastropoda > Trochida > Trochidae > Gibbula > Gibbula magus. The sequence goes on from OW388296.1 coordinate 79,180,353, forward strand.
TTATCGTTGTTAGTTTGTTGTTAATTTGATATTGTTGATATCGTTAGCATGACTTTCTTAGAAGTATTTGCATGACTTGTGCACGTTCATTTTGTTCGTTCATAGATAGTATCATCTCAACTCCGAGAACTAGTAACTCACTGTCCGATGTTTCTACTGAGCAGAGCGATACCACAAAAGGTATCTTTAACATTATTTTAGTATTTCTCATGATATTTCCAATTGTAATAACTTTGATATGCAGTATTGTTGCATTAAAATTAAGCTTAAAAATAAAAAATCGAGTTAATTTGATATTCTTAAGAAATGTGTTACCCGATAGACAAAGATTACTGTCATTTGAAATGACACAAAATAGAATAAGTAGCACTACTCAAACATCAGAAAGCGGAGTTTGTTATACAGATCCTATAGAAACTGAATATTCGATGATAGATGAAATTTAACCTGATTTGATTGACTATTTATCATCATGGCTAATTCGCATGTTAATTTCCTTCTTTTCCATTGCAGTTGATTGGCGTATTTGGTTGCTTGCTTCTGTTTTGGTGGTTATAATTTTTAGCTCATCAGGCCTGAAAGGCCCGATGGGCTTATGGCATGACATGGCGTCCGGCGTCCGTCCATCCGTCCGTAAACTTTTCGCTTTTTCGACTTCTTCTCCAGAACCAATAACTCCACAGAGCTGAAATTTTATGTGCAGACTCCTTGGCCAATGGATATTCTAAATTGTAGATTTCGTGACCCCATGACCCCAAATCATAATGGGGTCACAGGGGTCACATCCTTAAAAACCTATTTTCATCTTCTTCTCCAGTTCCAACAGGTCTAGAGAGCTGAAAAGATGTGTGCAGACTCCTTGGCAAATGGGGATTCTAAATTGTAGATTTTGTGACCCTGTGACCCCAATCTAGGTCACGGGTCATGACCCAAAAACCTATTTTCTTCTTCTTCTCCAGTTCATATGTAAAGCTCTAGAAAGGTGAAATGTTGTGTAGAGATTCTTTGGTCAAAGGTGATTCTTGATTGTAGGATTGGTGACCCTGTGACTCCAAATGTGGGTCACAGGGGTCATGATCTAAAACCCATATTATTTTGCTTGTTAATAATGTATTACTTGAGATAACTTAGATATTCAACCTTAGATAATAAATCAATGAAATACTGATGAGCTACAGAGCCCATGGCTCTATTTTTTCTATCATTCTGTGATATCTTCTTTAAAACATTGTATTTCCTGTATTAAGAGGAGACGAAAGAGAAATAGAAGGCATGAACTAACGTATTCAAATAGTAATTTTCAACTTGAAGAGGCAGGCGTATGACGGACTCCTTGCATTTATATTGACTTCATAATTTGCTGACTGTGTCTAGCTAATTTAAATGTGAATTTCTTGTTACTGATATAAAGAGTCATACATTACGTTTCTCTTCCCTTGCAGGTAAAATGCGTACAGTAATGATGATTTCTTTCGGATTCACACTATTTTCAAGCATAATAACTGTTGTGCTTTGCTGCTGCAGCTTTAAGAGATGGTTTGATTATTTTCGAAAGAGAGAGCTAGCATCCATGTTGTTGTCACAAAAGAAAAATTACTAAAAAAAACTCTGGAATCTGAATCGATAAGTATGTTTGACATTGAGAGCATGTGTATAACAGATATAGATGCTACTACAGTGAAGAAACATTTTGAATGATCATTCATTTTATATTTATGTTATGCTTTTTTGGATTATAATTATTCATCAGTCCTTTTCCTTCTATCTTTACAGATGTCGTAAATGAGATCGAGGCGATAGTTGTATTTACAATTTCATTATTGTTTATAATAATCAGAAAAAGATTACGTGATAATGTCGCAATACTATTTATTTTTTCTGACGCAAACAACATTCCTCTTCCCCTTCCTGCTCCAAGAAGACAGGTTTAATCACACTTGTGACGTCATCCTATTGTTCTTTCACTCCATTATTTTTCAGTAATGGAGAGTTACACATCACATCATATTTTTGAAGTAGAAATTTAATTTCTTAAACTTTTTAAAGCAATTTTGATAAAAGAGCAATATGCTGAGTGTAATTTAAGTAGGGTAATATCCTCGTAACTCTCCATTCCTTAAAAATAATGGGCCTCGGCCCCTCCGAGGCCTCGGCTCCATTATTTTTAAGGAATGGAGAGTTACTCGGACATTACCCTCTACGTCAACGACGTCGAAGACCTCCTCAAAGATACGGATATGAATAACATTAAAGATCTGTCTAAAGTCGGTGAACCCCGTGCTGTAATGCATTATAAACAACTACATCAAATTTCAGTAATAGGACTTTTTTTCAATACTCTTTAGGTGATTGTTTATCAAATGTACGCAATTAAACTACATAGCATTACAGAATGCAGCAGAATCTCATAACACAAACTGTGAGATGCGCCCTTAAAATACTTAAAACACCCACTTTGCAAGTTTATAGCGCATTCAGTGATTATTGAAGTAAAGGAATATGAACGTTTAAGGAAATATGTCAGAGTACATGTTTTCTGATTTGTTTGTTTGTTTGTTTTTTTATTTTTTTATTTTTAAAATCTTGCACAAAATAGGTGTGTTGTATCATAGATGCTGGTTTAGTTCCTTTCTTGTAGTTTTGTGTATTTAAAAAATTAGAGGTTCAATAGATTTTACTTATTTCTTCATGCGATAGTCGTGAACACAATATTGTATTTCCTTATTGAGTTACACTGTTCATCATATCATTATTATATATGAATATATAACAATTTAAAAATGGCGTATAAGATCATATGTTGTAATCATAGTTGCGGGTTTTGTGGTTCTGTACTTGTGTTTTTAAATTTATGAGTTCGGTACACTTCTTACTTATTCTTCATACATTCATTTTTGGATTACATTCCACATATAAATATATGTATTTCCTTATTGCCTTTAAATGTTATCATTTTATGCTTAAAATACTGGCATATGAGATCCATGCTGTATTCATAGTTCTTGTATATTAAATATGCGTTCGGTAGACTTTATAATTATTCTGCATATAATACCTGAATTTTGGATTACATTCCTCATGTGACTGAAGAACTTGTTTGTAAGTGAAATGATTTAATATGTATGCATAATGAGTGTTTCCGTAGTGAGCATTGTTTGTTCAATTCTATATATATTGTGTTATTAATAAACAATGTGTATTTATTAATTCGTATTTGTCTTCTTTCTCAATTAAGATATCGGAAGTGAATGGACATAGAATCGTCATATTTGTTTCCAGGTCCTTCAAAATTAAACATTCTTAACCCGTTGACATGAAACAGACTAAGGTCTTGTGTACCCATGTGAGTTCCATTTCCATTCACAATGATTTTGATTACAGTGAATTATCGGTAAGGAATCTTTATTTTTCCAAAGGTGATGATGCTGTGCAGAGAAATTACACATCCTGACTGTATTATGTCGTATAATGTTGAATTCGATATAAGGCACCGAACACATGATTGATATATGCATTTACAACCCTGCATCAGTTGATAGTAATCTATCACATTTGACACTTAATATCTTACTAGTATATTGTATACCTGGGTTGCACGTGAAGAGCTACATGTGAAAATTCATAGATATGCAAATTATTCAATGTGGGTAATATAGCCTGCTGAACACATTCATTGCGTTCGACTCGACTAACAGTTTGCGGTTTCAAACTAATTCAAATAATAAAAAAAATATTAACTTTACAACTATAAAATAAAAAGTAGTACGCAATTTGGTAATTAAGAAATGGGAGTAAAGTTTCCTCATCCATCATAACCTCGACGCTCCTCCATTCCCCACAAGACAGGTTGACAGCTTCGAGACACCATCGATCACCGATGATTGACAGCTAATCATCACGGTCGAAAGATCAAAGTGGAGACCGCCTTCAGTGTCTACGGGGTTTCAAGTCGTAACTCGAAACACATAGGGTTACATACTATACTACTTATAAATATGTATCATATAAAGATGTACCATATAAAGGTGTACCATATAAAGGTGTACCATATAAACGTGTATCATATAAAGGTGTACCATATAAAGGTGTATCATATAAACGTGTATCATATAAAGGTGTATCATATAAAGGTGTACCATAAAAAGGTGTACCATATAAAGGTGTACCATATAAAGGTGAACCATATAAAGGTGTACCATATAAAGGTGTATCATATAAAGGTGTACCATATAAAGATGTACCATATAAAGGTGTATCATATAAAGGTGTACCATATAAAGATGTACCATATAAAGATGTAACATATAAAGGTGTACCATATAAAGGTGTAGCATATAAAGGTGTATCATATAAAGGTGTATCATATAAAGGTTATGATATAAAGGAGTATCATGTAAAGGTGTACAATATAAAGGTGTACCATATAAACGTGTATCATATAAAGGTGTACCATATAAAGCTGTATCATATAAAGGTGTACCATAAAAAAGTGTATCATATAAAGGTTATCATATAAAGGAGTATCATGTAAAGGTGTACAATATAAAGGTGTACCATATAAAGGTGTACCGTATAAAGGTGGACCATATAAGGTGTATCATATAAAGATGTACCATATAAAGGTGTATCATATAAAGGTGTACAATATAAAGGTGTACCATATAAAGGTGTATCATATAAAGGTGTACCATATAAAGATGTACCATATAAAGGTGTATCATATAAAGGTGTACCATATCAAGATGTACCATATAAAGATGTACCATATAAAGGTGTATCATATAAAGGTGTATCATATAAAGGTGTATCATATAAAGGTGTATCATATAAAGGTTATGATATAAAGGAGTATCATGTAAAGGTGTACAATATAAAGGTGTACCATATAAACGTGTATCATATAAAGGTGTACCATATAAACGTGTATCATATAAAGGTGTACCATAAAAAAGTGTATCATATAAAGGTTATCATATAAAGGAGTATCATGTAAAGGTGTACAATATAAAGGTGTACCATATAAAGGTGTACCGTATAAAGGTGTACCATATAAAGGTGTATCATATAAAGATGTACCATATAAAATTGTATCATATAAAGGTGTACAATATAAAGGTGTACAATATAAAGGTGTACCATATAAAGGTGTACCATATAAAGGTGTATCATATAAAGAAGTATCATATAAAGGTGTACAATATAAAAGTGTACAATATAAAAGTGTACCATATAAAGGTGTACCATATAAAGGTGTAGCATATAAAGGTGAACCATATAAAGATGTATCATATAAAGGTGTTTCATATAAAGGTGTATCATATAAAGAAGTATCATATAAAGATGTACCATATAAAGGTGTATCATATAAAGGTGTATCATATAAAGGTGTATCATATAAAGGTGTATCATATAAAGAAGTATCATATAAAGATGTACCATATAAAGGTGTATCATATAAAGGTGTACCATATAAAGGAGTATCATGTAAAGGTGTACAATATAAAGGTGTACCATATAAAGGTGTATCATATAAAGGTGTACCATTAAAAGTGTATCATGTAAATGTCGCGGGTTCAGGTCTTGTGCCTCCTTAGACGAATAAATGATGTTCCCCGTCATCATTTATGACGGCGATGCTGTGATGATCCCCGTCCCTGTTCGGGCGCCAATTGTCGCGGGTTCAGGTCTTGTGCCTCCTTAGACGAATAAATGATGACGGGGAACATCGCCAAGAGTCAATAACCAGTTTATTGCCTGTGAAAGATATTGACAACATTAGGAAAATGTTGTAAACACGTCCGACATAGTCGGCTGGTGACATGAAAGTGTCACACGTCACAGGCATGGAATGCACGTGATTTGGCGTGTAGCCAAATACGGGTAGCACGTACAACTCCCTACATATAGACAGTGGAGAAGCAGCCTTCTGATGGAATAAAGGGAAATAAAAGGCTGTCGGCGACATCTTCCCCCCCTTTGGAAAATGTTGTCCTCAACATGTAAAGAACAAAGGAATATGCCAATGATCAAAGTCATTGGAAGACGGAAAATAGCCATAAGAATATTGGTGAAAATATCCATGAACTAGGCTTTCAACGGCACTTATGCCTTTGAAAGGAACAACAGAATATAAACTAGATTTCAATGATTAGGAAATCACTGAACCAAACAGACAAAACCAACTGAACCAACCCCGAATACATGAAATAAACTATATACAATATCAAACAAAAACTTCCTCTTCTTCTGGTTCGTGTGATACGACGACCCCGAAGTTTGTTACCCACTGATCACTCTGCATCCAGGCAGGACGGGTTCTGAGTCGGGTAGGCCTCCCCGACTGCAGAGTGTCCATTTGGGCAGGTGATGTGGGTTCCACGGCAGGAGAGACTGTAGCATCTTCTATATCCTCAGGAGTACTTGAGGGCGACGTTGAAGTCGACCTTCCTGGAATTGAAGTGCTGTCAGGGGAGATAACTGCTGCTGGTACTCTGGTCTCTGACCGGCTGACAGAAGATCCTGAGCGATGGGTTGGAGTAACAGTACTTGGCATCAGATCTGTTGCTCTTACTTGACTCCTTAGTCTGGGCAGCAGAACTATCTCGTCTTCATCCTGGCTGTCATCTTCGGATCTGTCTGAAGCTTGAAATTCCTTCACTCGGAGTGATACTGATTTCTTGCTTCTTCCAGATTGGCGTCGTTCTGTGCTGGGCGTGTCCTGGCGGAGGGAAACAGATTCCAGTGGCAAGAGCATGTTTCGATGGAGAGTCTTTACTGGCCCTTGACCACTCTCTTGCCTCAAAGTGTAGACGGGAATGTCCTTGTTGGGTTGCTTCTCAACGATGTAGACGTCTTTTCCCCACTTGTTGGCAAGCTTGCTCCTTCCTGTAAGTCCGACAAGTCGCACTAGGACCCGATCACTTGGTTGTAGAAAGGACTCTCTCACTTTCTTGTCATATTGTTGTTTGTGGCGTTGTCCTGCTCTCCTTGATTCCTTGGAAGCTATGTTGTACGCGAACTGTAGCCGTTTCTTCAGATTCGTAGCATACTGAGTGCACGTAGCTTGATCATGTCCAAGTTCGAATCCAAGAAAAGCATCAACTGGGAGTCGAGGGTGCCGTCCAAACATGAGGTAGAAGGGAGTGAATCCTGTACTCTCGTGTCTCGTCGCATTGTAGGAGTGGACGAGAGCAGGAACGTAGGTTTTCCAGTCACTCTTCTTCTCCTCATCCAGGGTGCCCAACATGTTCATCAGAGTCTGGTTGAAACGTTCCGTCATACCATTACCTTGAGGGTGATATGGCGTCGTTCTTGTCTTCTTTATTCCAGTAAGTTGACACAGTTCTCTGATGATGTTGCCCTCGAAATTCCTCCCTTGGTCACTGTGGAGTTTAGCTGGGAATCCATAATGTACTAAAAAGTGGTCAAATAGTACTCTCGCTGTGGTCTTGGCTGATTGGTTGCGAGTTGGAATTGCAATGGCGTAACGATTGAAATGATCCGTGATCACAAGAATGTTCTCGTAGCCTCCTTTGGATTCCTCGAGCTTGAGATAGTCCAGACACACAAGTTCCATAGGCTGTGAGGTGTGGATGCTTACTAGAGATGCAGCTTTCACAGAGGTCTTGGACTTGCGTCGGACACAATTTCCACAATTCTTGACATATGTCTCTACATCCTCAGACATTCCTGGCCAGAAGAACCTTGATCTCACAAGATGGAGAGTTCTGTCGCGTCCTTGGTGTCCTGAGTCATCATGCAGAGACTGAAGTATGTCCTTTATCTTGTTCCTTGGTAGAACTAGCTGATGTTCAATACCTTCGGTGTTGTTGACTCGTCTGAACAAGATCCCGTCCTTAAGAAACAACTTGTCCCAATCCTGAAGTAATCTTCTAACGATGGGATCTTCAAGTGATCGCTGACGTGTTGTGAGCTTAACCTCTTTGCTGAGAAGATGGATTACACGTCCAAGATGTTGGTCACTGAGTTGCTCCTTCTTCCAGGACAGTGAAGTTGGGGTCAATGGAATGACGTCATCTGGGCAAACAACTTTCTCATCACAAGACAAGCTTTCAGCAGCAATACAGGAGGTTCGATGAACTTGACAGATGGCCTTGATCGATTGAGGTTCGATGTGAGACTCCTTGGCATCCTCGTAATCTGGCCTTCTTGACAATCCATCGGCATCCATATTGGTGTTGCCTGCACGATAGGTGATGATGAAGTCGTAAGCTGAGAGAGCAGCGAGCCACCTGTGTCCAGTTGCATCAAGCTTGGCGGATGTCAAAACGTAGGTAAGAGGGTTGTTATCTGTCTTGACCTCAAACTTGTTTCCATATAGGTATTCGTGGAACTTGTCTGTTACCGCCCATTTGAGTGCTAAGAACTCTAGCTTGTGTGCAGGATAGTTCCTCTCGCCCTTTCGTAGTCCTCTACTGGCATATGCGATTACTCTCAGCTTGTCATCCTGTTTCTGATATAATATAGCTCCCAGTCCATCAGTGCTGGCATCAGTATGAACTTCAAAGGGAAGAGAGTAATCAGCATATGCTAAGATTGGTGGTGACGTAAGGTGCTGGATCAAGGTGTCAAAAGCTTGTTGTTGCTCATCATTCCACTTCCAGTTGGGATCTGGTTTAGCACTTCGTCTCTTCTTCTTTGGCTGGTCAGTCAAGAGATCATTGAGAGGTCTTGCAATCCGTGAGAAATCCTTCACAAAACGGCGATAATATCCTGTGAATCCAAGGAATCTTCGGACATCATGCACGTTTGTAGGAATTGGCCAGTTCTTGAGTGCCGAGACCTTCTCTGGATCTGTCTCTATCCCGTTGCAAGATACAACATGCCCAAGGTATGTCACACGATCCATGAACAACTCACACTTGGAAGGCTTGAGCTTGAGTCCGTTGTCTTTCAGGCGCTGGAATACTGCTTCAAGACGTTTCAAGTGTTCTTCAAATGTGGTAGAGAAGATTATGATGTCATCAAGGTATATGAGACACTCCTTGAGGTTGAGATCTCCCATGCATTTCTCCATTAGACGCTGGAATGTGGCAGGTGCATTGGTAAGTCCAAACGGCATTCGATTGCATTCGTAGAATCCGAGTGGACCAGCTGAAAAGGCAGTTTTACTCTTGTCCTCTTCCTTTAGCTCCACTTGCCAGTAGCCAGAGCGTAAGTCCAGCTTTGAGAACATGGATGCTCCTGATAGACAATCCAAAGTTTCGTCGATCCTGGGGATGGAATAGGCGTCCTTAATTGTTCGTTGATTAATCCTGCGAAAATCCAAGCACAGACGCAGAGACTTGTCTTTCTTCCTCACAAGCACGATGTTGGACGAGAACGGACTATGAGACTCACGAATGGCTCCACATGTCAACATCTCATGAAGGTGTTCCCTGACTTCCTCAAACATTCCAGGCGGGATGCGACGGTGAGGGTCCTTGAAGGGAGTGTCATCGATGAGGTTGATCTCATGCTTCACTGATGTGGTGTGTCCCAAGTCGATGAGGCTCTTAGACATGATACAGTTCCATCTTGAAAGCATGGTCATGGCTTCATCCTTCTGTCCATCGGTGAGACAACTGTCCGAGAGGTCAATGTCCACTGGTGAGGTAGAAGTCTCGTGGCTGGTGCTGGTCTTGGTCGGCAGAGCATCAACAGGTACGTCGCTGACCACGTTAACTTCGTGAAGCTGGCAGAGTCTTGTCTTTGCAGGTATAATGATGGTCCTAGCTGACATGTTGCAAATGCGAACAGGCACTATGGAGGAGTTACCTCGCTTACCAATCTCCACGAGTCTTGGGCAAACTGAGAGCCCTGTCCGAAGGTCAGAGTCATAATCATGGTGTTCTGTGATAGCTGTGGCTCTTCCAGGCTGGTGGCGCACAAGTCCATCGATGGTCATCATCTGGTTTGGTTGGATGTGGATCGGTGTCTTGTTGGTAGATCTCACTTGTCCGATGATTCCATTGGCTTGTGATCGCAGAGCTGTTACCCACGAGGCTGGTATGGTGCTATCAACAGGTTCCATGAATCTCTCCACAATGTCAATAACGTTGGTGCCAATCACTAGTGGTACACGCCTGTTGTACTCTGTGTCTCTTGTGACAAGCAGTATGATGTCCAACTTCTTGTTGATAAATGGAATGTAGATGTTGGCTTCCAAGTATCCTGAGTATGGAAGGATGTTGTCTCCTGCTCCCATAACTTCAATCTCAAAGTCCTGAAGCTGACGTAGTGGAAGATGAGACAGACTTGACAGGTGATATCCTTCCGACGCAGTTGAGACCATCGATCCTGGATCAATCAAGGCTTGACAGTCGAGTCCCTCGATGTGTATGACTGATTCATTGGCCTTGCCTACCATCCGTCGATGTAAGTCAGAGGGGCTAGTAGTTCCCTCAGCCTGTGCATGCCCCGCTGCAGTAGGCTGGATTAGTTTAAAGAACCTTCTTCCTTCTTTGAGGATCCTCGACCTCTACCTTGACCTCGTCCTCTTCTTCCTCTACCTCGAGTCCGTTGTGATGGAAGGGAGTACTGTTGAGAGTGGGTCTCAGGAGATTCCAATGCCGTGAGTCTGTCTAGGATCTGCTGGAGAAGATGACTGTCTGTGGATGGTTTCTGTGATGCCACTTCCAACTTCTCAAGCCTCTTTGTGATGTCAGACAGCTGTCGGGCAGTTCGATCCTGAGGAGAGGAAGTAGATCCTTCAAGTGACTGAGGTGATCCTAGAGTCTGAGGCTGGTGCTGGCTACGAGTGGGTCTTGACTTGACAGGCTGGTTGTTGATTTCCTGCTCTATCACTCGAACGGTCTGTAACAGTGTGTGGAAATCCATCGCAGAGTAGAAGGCATGACGTGTTGCATCCTTCAATGCCGGATTCCTCAACCCTGTCCAGAACCGATTCCGTAGCAATGCCTGACTTGCTTGTGTGTCCAAGTAGGATCCTCTGTCGTGCACACTTTGAAGAATATCCTCAAGCCTAATTCCCCATGAAGCCACCGATTCCGAATCCTTCTGTGTTTCTTGGTGGAACTGCTGAAGTAGTTGCTCCGCTGTGATGATGGTTCCGTAGGGGCCCTCCAGCCTGTGTAGAATATCTGGAACTGTAGCATATTCTCCTAGGGACATCAAAACACGAGCGGCTCCTCCTCTAAGGGACTTCCTTACAGCTTGGATGAGTGCTGAAGATGTGATGGTGTCATCTCTCATCAAGCAACGGACCTCAAACTTCCAGTTCTCGAAACTTGTCTCCCCTTTTGGCACTGGCTCTTCACCTGAGAAGGCTGAAATCCTCGGTGGTTGTTGAAGTGCAGTCCAAGGTGCAGGTTGATAAGTGGGAGGAGGAAAAGGAAACGAACCTGGTGTAGGGATATATGGTGGGAAACTAGGTGTGTGTGCGTAATGCGATGAACTAGGGACGTGCTTTGGGTGTGGTGTAGAAGAAGTGGGTACGGAGTGGATGCTGTATTTGCCAGTCTTCTGAAGATAGCTTAACATCCTGGCTTCATCCGCATCAGAAATGACCTCAGACTTGACTTCCCAATCTTCACCACCTTGAGCCATGTTGTCGTCGATCCGTAATTCACAAAGTGCACAAAACACAAACAGTGCACAATCAGTGCAAGTGCTGAAACCTAAACAGTAAATCAGCAAAGAAAAATACTGTATGGTGTTTACCAGTGTATACAACTACACGTCAGCTAAGTAGGGTAGCTACGGTAGTGTTGTATAAACTATGTTGATACACTTTCGTTAAGTAAAATATCTACTGTGCACTAACAGTGAACAAGGAAACACAAACATGATGTGAAACATGAATGTACCTGTGACTGGATATGCTCTGATACTGCAGAGGGTATGATATGATGTTTGATATATCAAGGTGTGATGCAATAGGTAAACGCAAGCGCAACTCTAGAGCTACTAAGGTAACATAAATGCTAAGGGAATGCAATAAGCATAAAACTAGCACAAGTGTGCAAGAGTAAACTCAAGTAACATACATAATATATATAATTATATAAAATGTATTCGTACTTAAGTACCCAAAAGCAACAAACTTACCAAAGGCAAAGAGCAAACAACACCATGATAAAGAAACAAACAAACACAACACCAGCTGATACGAAACAAAGGGAGGTAATCGCCAATAGGATAGAGCGAAGAAAGCAGTACAGAATAGGGAAAAATGAACAGGCCCTAAGTTTATTTTGCTAACAGTTTATTTGATTAACGAACGCGAACGCAAGAATAAAGAACGCGAGAACTATTAACGCGAGAATTATTAACGCGACTGCATGGCTGTATAATTAGTATAAGTGAAAATGACCGACACGTACACACAATCAGACTCTAGAAAGTAAACAAACAACTATTGCACTAAGTCAAAACACTAAAAACTTAATGTAAAACTAAAGTATGCATTGTCGTTTTTACAGACAATATGAATAGCTTATTGTTTATTTATAAATGTAACTAAACTAGCCTTAACTAATCTAATTAAACTAATCTAACTAAACTAACTAACAATTTGAATAAACATGATGTAAACATTGCAATGTTATGCGAAATTCAATGTATTAGTTCACAAATCACTTGACATGAAATATATACACAAATAACATGAAAAGCAATTTCAATACATGTAAACAAATGTCAATTATATTATGAATATAGCAAATCAATGAAAGCACATGTCCATATCAATAGAATGATTGTTGAAAGATCCATGGATTTCAATCAAAGAAATGTCACATATATATAACTGCAGATGAATGTCTCCCAATGTCTCACCGTTGATCACAGATATCCCATATCACGTTTATCACAGTCTTGCTTATAGTGTCACATGTAAATATGGATATCACAGATCAGTGTAGAAATTAAAATATGGAAAATGTCCTATCACAGTCAATTAGAAGTTGTTGATGTATGTATATACATATAAACACAATATCACTGATCACAATCCTCACATGTGTTGTCGATCCATGAAGATGACGGCGTGATGAACTTAAGTGAAGTGATGGTGTAGTGATGTTGACGTGATGACATCGTAGGGGTGGTCACGGTTCGTTGGCACTGGTATGACGGCGATGCTGTGATGATCTCCGTCCCTGTTCGGGCGCCAATTGTCGCGGGTTCAGGTCTTGTGCCTCCTTAGACGAATAAATGATGACGGGGAACATCGCCAAGAGTCAATAACCAGTTTATTGCCTGTGAAAGATATTGACAACATTAGGAAAATGTTCTAAACACGTCCGACATAGTCGGCTGGTGACATGAAAGTGTCACACGTCACAGGCATGGAATGCACGTGATTTGGCGTGTAGCCAAATACGGGTAGCACGTACAACTCCCTACATATAGACAGTGGAGAAGCAGCCTTCTGATGGAATAAAGGGAAATAAAAGGCTGTCGGCGACATAAAGGTTATCATATAAAGGTGTATCATATAAAGGTGTACCATATAAAGGTGTACCATATAAAGGTGTACCATATAAAGATGTATCATAAAAAGATGTACCATATAAAGGTGTACCATATAAAGGTGTACCATATAAAGGTGTACCATTAAAAGTTTATCATATAAAGGTTATCATATAAAGGTGTATCATATAAAGGTGTACCATATAAAGGTGTACCATATAAAGGTGTACCATATAAAGATGTATCAAATAAAGGTGTATCATATAAAGGTGTACCATATAAAGGTGTATCATATAAAGGTGTACCATTAAAAGTGTATCATATAAAGGTTATCATATAAAGGTGTATCATATAAAGGTGTACCATATAAAGGTGTACCATATAAAGATGTATCATATAAAGATGTACAATATAAAGGTGTACCATATAAAGGTGTACCATATAAAGGTATATCAAATAAAGATGTACCATATAAAGGTGTATCATATAAAGGTGTACCATATAAAGGTGTATCATATAAAGGTGTACCATATAAAGGAGTATCATGTAAAGGTGTACAATATAAAGGTGTACCATATAAACGTGTATCATATAAAGGTGTACCATATAAAGGTGTATCATATAAAGGTGTATCATATAAAGGTGTACCATAAAAAAGTGTATCATATAAAGGTGTACCATATAAAGGAGTATCATGTAAAGGTGTACAATATAAAGGTGTACCATATAAACGTGTATCATATAAAGGTGTACCATATAAAGGTGTACCATATAAAGGTGTACCATATAAAGATGTACCATATAAAGGTGTATCATATAAAGGTGTATCATATTAAGGTGTATCATATTAAGGTGTACCATATAAAGGTGTATCATATAATGGTGTACCATATAAACGTGTACCATATAAAGATGTACCATATAAAGGTGTATCATATAAAGGAGTATCATGTAAAGGTGTACAATATAAAGGTGTAACATATAAAGGTGTACCATATTAAGGTGTATCATATTAAGGTGTACCATATAAAGGTGTATCATATAGTGGTGTACCATATAAACGTGTACCATATAAAGATGTACCATATAAAGGTGTACCATATGGAGGTGTAACTTAAAAAGATGTATCATATAAAGGTGTACCATATAAAGATGTATCATATAAAGGTGTACCATATAAAGGTGTATCATATAAAGGTGTATCATAAAAGGTGTATCATATAAAGGTGTGTCATATAAAGGTGTACCATATAAAGGTGTACCATATAAACGTGTATCATATAAAGGTGTATCATATAAAGGTGTACCATATAAAGGTGTATCATATAAAGGTGTACCATATAAAGGTGTATCATATAAAGGTGTACCATAAAAAAGTATATCATATAAAGGTTATCATATAAAGGAGTATCATGTAAAGGTGTACAAGATAAAGGTGTACCATATAAAGGTGTACCATATAAAGGTGTATCATATAAAGGTGTACCACATATTTGTGTACCATATAAAGGTGTATCATATAAAGGTGAACCATATAAAGGTGTACCATAAAAAGGTGTATCATATAAAGGTGTACCATATAAAGATGTATCATATAAAGGTTATCATATAAAGGAGTATCATGTAAAGGTGTACAATATAAAGGTGTACCATATAAAGGTGTTCCATATAAAGGTGTATCATATAAAGGTGTACCATATAAAGGTGTACCATATAAAGGTGTACCATATAAAGGTGTATCATATAAAGGTTATCATATAAAGGAGTATCATGTAAAGGTGTACCATATGAAGGTGTACCATATGAAGGTGTTCCATATAAAGGTGTATCATATAAATGTGTACCATATAAAGGTGTACCATATAAAGGTATATCATATAAAGGTGTACCATAACAAAGTGTATCATATAAAGGTTATCATATAAATGAGTATCATGTAAAGGTGTACAATATAAAGGTGTATCATATAAAGGTGTAACATATAAAGGTGTAACATATAAAGGTGTATCATATAAAAGTGTATAATATAAAGATGTACCATATAAAGGTGTAACATATAAAGGTGTATTATATAAAGGTGTATCATATAAAGGTGTAACATATAAAGGTGTATCATATAAAGGTGTACCATATAAAGGTGTATCATATAAAAGAGTACCATATAAAGATGTACCATATAAAGGTGTATCATATAAAGATGTACCATATAAAGGTGTATCATATAAAAGAGTAACATATAAAGGTGTATCATATAAAGGTGTATCATATAAAGGTGTACCATATGAAGGTGTATCATATAAAAGAGTAACATATAAAGGTGTTCCATATAAAGGTGTAACATATCAACGTGTATCATATAAAGGTGTATCATATAAAGAAGTATCATATAAAGATGTACCATATAAAGGTGTACCATATAAAGGTGTACCATATAAAGGTGTATCATATAAAGATGTAACATATAAAGGGGTATCATATAATGGTGTACCATATAAACGTGTACCATATAAAGATGTACCATATAAAGGTGTATCATATAAAGGAGTATCATGTAAAGGTGTACAATATAAAGGTGTAACATATAAAGGTGTACCATATTAAGGTGTATCATATTAAGGTGTACCATATAAAGGTGTATCATATAGTGGTGTACCATATAAACGTGTATCATATAAAGATGTACCATATAAAGGTGTACCATATGGAGGTGTATCTTAAAAAGATGTATCATATAAAGGTGTACCATATAAAGATGTATCATATAAAGGTGTACCATATAAAGGTGTATCATATAAAGGTGTATCATAAAAGGTGTATCATATAAAGGTGTGTCATATAAAGGTGTACCATATAAAGGTGTACCATATAAACGTGTATCATATAAAGGTGTATCATATAAAGGTGTACCATATAAAGGTGTATCATATAAAGGTGTACCATATAAAGGTGTATCATATAAAGGTGTACCATAAAAAAGTATATCATATAAAGGTTATCATATAAAGGAGTATCATGTAAAGGTGTACAAGATAAAGGTGTACCATATAAAGGTGTACCATATAAAGGTGTATCATATAAAGGTGTACCACATATTTGTGTACCATATAAAGGTGTATCATATAAAGGTGAACCATATAAAGGTGTACCATAAAAAGGTGTATCATATAAAGGTGAACCATATAAAGATGTATCATATAAAGGTTATCATATAAAGGAGTATCATGTAAAGGTGTACAATATAAAGGTGTACCATATAAAGGTGTTCCATATAAAGGTGTATCATATAAAGGTGTACCATATAAAGGTGTACCATATAAAGGTGTACCATATAAAGGTGTACCATATAAAGGTGTATCATATAAAGGTTATCATATAAAGGAGTATCATGTAAAGGTGTACCATATGAAGGTGTACCATATGAAGGTGTTCCATATAAAGGTGTATCATATAAATGTGTACCATATAAAGGTGTACCATATAAAGGTGTACCATATAAAGATGTATCATATAAAGGTTATCATATAAAGGAGTATCATGTAAAGGTGTACAATATAAAGGTGTACCATATAAAGGTGTTCCATATAAAGGTGTATCATATAAAGGTGTACCATATAAAGGTGTACCATATAAAGGTGTACCATATAAAGGTGTATCATATAAAGGTTATCATATAAAGGAGTATCATATAAAGGTTATCATATAAATGAGTATCATGTAAAGGTGTACAATATAAAGGTGTATCATATAAAGGTGTAACATATAAAGGTGTAACATATAAAGGTGTATCATATAAAAGTGTATAATATAAAGATGTACCATATAAAGGTGTAACATATAAAGGTGTATTATATAAAGGTGTATCATATAAAGGTGTAACATATAAAGGTGTATCATATAAAGGTGTACCATATAAAGGTGTATCATATAAAAGAGTACCATATAAAGATGTACCATATAAAGGTGTATCATATAAAGATGTACCATATAAAGGTGTATCATATAAAAGAGTAACATATAAAGGTGTATCATATAAAGGTGTATCATATAAAGGTGTACCATATGAAGGTGTATCATATAAAAGAGTAACATATAAAGGTGTTCCATATAAAGGTGTAACATATCAACGTGTATCATATAAAGGTGTATCATATAAAGAAGTATCATATAAAGATGTACCATATAAAGGTGTACCATATAAAGGTGTACCATATAAAGGTGTATCATATAAAGATGTAACATATAAAGGGGTATCATATAAAGGTGTATCATATAAAGGTGTATCATATAAAGGTCTATCATATAAAGGTGTATCATATAAAGGTGTAATATATAAAGATGTATCATATAAAGGTTATGATATAAAGGAGTATCATGTAAAGGTGTACAATATAAACGTGTATCATAAAAAGGTGTATCATATAAACGTGTATCATATAAAGGTGTACCATATAAACGTGTACCATATAAACGTGTACCATATGAAGGTGTACCATATAAAAGTGTACCATATAAAGGTGTATCATATAAAGGTGTATCATATAAAAGAGCAACATATAAAGGTGTACCATATAAAGGTTTACCATATGAAGGTGTACCATATAAACGTGTACCATATGAAGGTGTACCATATAAAGGTGTATCATAAAAAGGTGTATCATATAAAGGTGTACCATATAAACATGTACCATATAAACGTGTACCATATGAAGGTGTACCATATAAAAGTGTACCATATAAAGGTGTATCATATAAAGGTGTATCATATAAAAGAGCAACATATAAAGGTGTACCATATAAAGGTGTACCATATAAAGGTGTATCATATAAAGGTGTACCATATAAAGGTGTATCATATAAAAGAGTAACATATAAAGGTGTATCATATAAAGGTGTATCATATAAGGTGAACCATATAAAGGTGTACCATATGAAGGTGTATCATATTAAGGTGTATCATATAAAGGTGTACCATATAAAAGTGTACCATATAAAGGTGTACCATATAAACGTGTACCATATGAAGGTGTACCATATAAACGTGTACCATATAAACGTGTACCATATGAAGGTGTATCATATAAAGGTGTATCATATAAAAGAGCAACATATAAAGGTGTACCATATAAAGGTGTACCATATGAAGGTGTACCATATAAACGTGTACCATATGAAGGTGTACCATATAAAGGTGTATCATAAAAAGGTGTATCATATAAAAGAGCAACATATAAAGGTGTACCATATAAAGGTGTACCATATACAGGTGTATCATATAAAGGTGTACCATATAAAGGTGTATCATATAAAAGAGTAACATATAAAGGTGTATCATATAAAGGTGTATCATATAAAAGAGCAACATATAAAGGTGTACCATATAAAGGTGTACCATATAAAGGTGTATCATATAAAGGTGTACCATATAAAGGTGTATCATATAAAAGAGTAACATATAAAGGTGTATCATATAAAGGTGTATCATATAAGGTGAACCATATAAAGGTGTACCATATGAAGGTGTATCATATTAAGGTGTATCATATAAAGGTGTACCATATAAAAGTGTACCATATAAAGGTGTACCATATAAACGTGTACCATATGAAGGTGTACCATATAAACGTGTACCATATAAACGTGTACCATATGAAGGTGTATCATATAAAGGTGTATCATATAAAAGAGCAACATATAAAGGTGTACCATATAAAGGTGTACCATATGAAGGTGTACCATATAAACGTGTACCATATGAAGGTGTACCATATAAAGGTGTATCATAAAAAGGTGTATCATATAAAAGAGCAACATATAAAGGTGTACCATATAAAGGTGTACCATATACAGGTGTATCATATAAAGGTGTACCATATAAAGGTGTATCATATAAAAGAGTAACATATAAAGGTGTATCATATAAAGGTGTATCATATAAAGGTGTATCATATAAGGTGTACCATATAAAGGTGTACCATATGAAGGTGTATCATATTAAGGTGTATCATATAAAGGTGTACCATATAAAAGTGTACCATATAAAGGTGTACCATATAAAGGTGTACCATATGAAGGTGTACCATATAAAGGTGTACCATATAAAGGTGTATCATATAAAGGTGTATCATATATAGGTGTACCATATAAAGGTGTACCATATAAAGGTGTATCATATAAAGGTGTATCATATAAAGGTGTACCATATAAAGGTGTACCATATAAAGGTGTATTATATTAAGGTGTATCATAGAAAGGTATATCATAGAAACGTGTATCATATAAAGTTGTATTATATAAAGTTGTATCATATAAAGGTGTATCATATAAACGTGTAACATATAAAGGTGTATCATATAAAGGTGTATCATAAAAGGTGTACCATATAAACGTGTACCATATGAAGGTGTACCATATAAAGATGTAACATATAAAGGTGTACCATATAAAGGTGTACCATATAAAGGTGTACCATATAAAGGTGTATCATATAAAGGTGCATCTCAAAAAGATGTAACATATAAAGGTGTACCATATAAAGGTGTACCATATAAAGGTGTACCATATAAACGAGTATCATATAAAGGTGCATCTTAAAAAATGTTAACATATAAAGGTGTACCATATAAAGGTGTATCATATGAAGAGGTATCATATAAAGGTGTATCATATAAAGGTGTATCATATAAATGTGTATCATATAAATGTGTATCATATAAAGGTGTACCATATAAAGGTGTATCATATAAAGGTGTATCATATAAAGGTGTATCATATAAAGGTGTACCATATAAAGGTGTATCATATAAAGGTCTATCATATAAAGGTGTACCATATAAAGGTGTACCATATAAAGGTGTATCATATAAAGGTGTATCATATAAAGGTGTATCATATAAACGTGTAACATATACAGGTGTATCATATAAAGGTGTATCATATAAAGGTGTATCATAAAGGTGTATCATATAAATGTGTACCATATGAAAGTGTACCATATAAAGGTGTACCATATAAAGGTGTATCATATAAAGGTGTATCATATAAAGGTGTATCACATAAAGATGTATCTTATAAAGGTGTACCATATAAAGATTTGTCATATAATGGAGGGTGTTATCGATGCAATAAAGCAATCTGATAAACTTGGTATCCAAATCTGATAAATATGCAAAACAGGTCAAAGGTCAAATACACGAACTACTTTTGCAGAATACTCCACTCTTTTCGTGCGAATCCTAAAACTGTTTACGTATCATTGAAAAGCGTAACCGGGAGTTTGCCAGAGTATTTCCGCTTGAAAGAATGGATATAGAAAATCTAATCGAAAATACGAAATCATCTGATATGGTACACTGTGCATTTATGGTGTTAACAAAGTCAAGATAATTGTAGATTTGTTTTAAAAAATCATTCAAAACTTCAATGCGCTAACCAACAGCATCAGCAAGTAGCTGCAGTGTCCTGTGTACAAAATGAATCTTGATGTGTCAGTGTGTGACCTACTGACGCGCCTCGTCGATCGCACTAGCATTTTGGCAGTTCTTGAGGGCTGAGCATACGGTATTAGGTACATTCATAGGTACTTATTGTCATAAACAAAGGAAACAACCCCACCTCACAAATAATTACCGTTTAAGTGCGAAAGATACTGTTATGCAGCAATCCAAATCAACCCGGCAACGCAGCTTCCAAAACGTTGAAACTAGAGTTACTTCCCTTGTTCTAGGAACGTGACCAAATTATTTATGAGTGCTTTAGATAGATGCTTATGAACTGATTGAAAATATTTCCATGAACAAGAAACCAGGGACCAACTGTTGATTTTTTAAAGAATCGCGCACATGTGTTTTTAAATTGTTTTAATTAAGAACTATTTTAGGCACTTCACAGCCGATGTCGTGACCATCACTTTGATGTACCATCTGTGATATTACTCCGCTAAAACTAGGTCAATTCTCTTTCCACTTTTACTACAAAAACACGCTTATTTTAATAATGACATATATGATAAAGAGATTATTTACCTCGTGTGTTTCCGTATCATTAATATCATATATTTGGAATAAAAATTGTATTATGTGAGCATAATACATTATTTTTTATTCCAAATATATGATATTAATGATACGGAAACACACTTGGTTAATAATCTCTATGTATCATATAAAGGTGTACCGGTAGTCTGAAGTATTGATGCATTCTGACTGCATTGCATGGATTTCAGAACACACTGGCCGTACTGGCTGAGTTCTTTCTTATGTCTTTATTCAATATCTTCAAACAATACAGTTTACACATCGGTTCTCCCATTGACATAGTCAATACATTACATATAAAGGTCTACATACATGTCATATAAAGGTGATAGTTTGTAAGACATTGTATATAATAAAACTTGGTTAATTAATAAGATTGTCTGGTGATGATGTCATCGTCTGATGTGATGTATGGATCATCTGTCCATCTGTCACACATCTTGTCATGGCTTAGTTTATCATTATGGTAGGTCAACTTTCTAATTGTAATACAACTTAGTTTATCATTATGGTAGGTCAACTTTCTAATTGTAATACAACCTTATTCTTAGGAAAATAAGTTAAAAATACTACACAGCAGCAACCGACGATGAAGAGAAGAACTGTTGAACATGTAGAGGCCATCTATTGTAGCTTTTGTTCCTCAGAATAGCGTTCCTTCTCATCAAACTGTGCAGCTAAAAGGTCAACTTGCCAACGCAGGGCATAACTCTCCATCACTGAATGATTTAAGGCTTGCAGTATTTCCCTCGCTTTTTCGTGCAAAGATAGTGGATTACTGCACCTAAAATGCATAGTGGGTTCCGATTTCCTAGCACAGAAACCTTAAGGAAAAACTGCAAGGCTTAAATCAGCCAGTGATGGAGACTGGCAAATGTTATGCCTTGTGTTGGGAAGTTGCTAAAAGGTTAATTGTACAGAATATAATTATATCAGATTACATTCACTTGCCTACATCCTATTTCTTCAAAATGGAAATAGAAAAGATGAAATCATAATTATATAAACACATTTACATGCTGACATACAAAAGCCTATTTTATAAAGTATCATTATGATAAATAAATAGAATCTCCTTTATGTCTTCCGATATGACCTCAAAACCATGGCTATTTGTTGATAATATGGACAAGTTCTTCTTGTTGTAGATCAGAAGGCATAATAACATAATAATATCAATCAGCTATCTCCTATATCTAGTTGTACCATATACTAACTGTCCCGTATCGCGAGGTAACACTTGAGTTTCTCCGGTAGACACAATCTGTCGATCATGGCCTCCACAGACCCACCCACCTCGTACCGCCGTGTGTGAAACACTCGTCTAATGGAGATCCGACACAGACTAGACAAACTCTGCGGCTGCTCTGTTAGCGTCACCAGAGTGTGTAAGGAGTTGTCATCCCAGTAGCGTTTACGCAGCAGTTCGAGCATGGTGCGTATATGGGAGTATTCCGTCGTGTACCCACAATCCACCAGGAGCTGTATATTCTTCTGGTCACAGTTGCCCCACAGCGGGAACACAATAGAGTATGCACAGTAATCTTGGTACACGATGGGCCCCGCCCACTTGTCAATAGCACAGCCGCCCTTCAGAAGAAGGGAGATAATCTCACGCTTGTTGTGCAGGATTGCATAGTCCAGCGGAGTTATCAGTTCTTCGTTCAAACTGTCAAGGTCACAGCCAGCTGAATGAGAAAGAAGTCATTTTGATTTTAGACTGCTTTGAATGATATGTTTCATTGGAGGAATTGTTCTCAAAAATCATTTTGTCTCATCTAACATCTAAATTTCTCATCTGGTAGGATATCCCAAACAGGATTTAATCATACAAGATTTGTGTGTAATGCTTCTTGGTAAGGATCATTTAAAGAGTGTGAAAAACTGTTAAATATTTCTCACTAGATGTGAAACTTGAGTATTTGTACAATTAAATACATAACACTGTGCTCCCCACATTCATTGATCCTTCAGTGTTTTGTCAGTTGGAGAAGAGTGACAACTTTGAATGGTATTGGCCTTTAGATGAAACATGTTTAAATACAGTGAGGAATGCTGGCTTAATGAGTAAACAACATCTTTGCAGTGTCCACAGGAGAGATGACACTTCCATCAGGGAGGAAACCACGTCCAACTTTTGACTCTTTCCAATCAAGTCTGAAGACTTATTTTCTCAAAGTGTCACACTGCAATCTAGACCTAGTCTAACTTCCAATGTTTGAACTTTAAGTGTCATCGAGCCTTGAGCAAGAAGATCTGTCTTGATTGTGAAATGTATTAGAAATGCACATTTATATTTATTTATCCTATTAACTATCCCTGATTTGCTGACCAACCTTCTATGAGGAGTCTGACCACCCCAACATGGTTTCTGCTGACTGCGTGGAACAAGGGAGAGCACTCTGCACTGTCCTTCGGGTCCAGCTCCGCTCCGTGGGAGAGCAACTTCTTCACGTAGTCTGGAGTATGAATAACAAAACAAGTTTAGTTATGTTATTCATTGATTAACACATGAGAACTGAGATACCTGAAATGTAATTGGAAACATCAAAATAACATATGTTTTGAAAGTCGTACAAAGTCGTACAGTGCATCAAAATACAATACCATTGCATCTTACCAACCAACAAAGAAACATATCATCTAAGAAGAGAACTATAGATTTAAATCAAACAATGTCCATGATAAATTGCTGAAAACAATCTCAACCAAAAAGGATTCTCCGAGGACTGTATCAGAAACCAGGAGTTGTAACAGAGGTTATGTGAGAAGACATGACTTGAGCATCCAGCTCCATCAGGAGTTGTAACAGAGGTTAGGTGAGAAGACATGACTTGAGCATCCAGCTCCATCAGGAGTTGTAACGGAGGTTATGTGAGAAGACATGACTTGAGCATCCAGCTCCATCAGGAGTTGTAACAGAGGTTATGTGAGAAGACATGACTTGAGCATCCAGCTCCATCAGGAGTTGTAACGGAGGTCATGTGAGAAAACATGACTTGAGCATCCAGCTCCATCAGGAGTTGTAACAGAGGTTATGTGAGAAGACATGACTTGAGCTTCCAGCTCCATCAGGAGTTGCAACAGAGGTTATGTGAGAAGACATGACTTGAGCATCCAGCTCCATCAGGAGTTGTAACAGAGGTTATGTGAGAAGACATGACTTGAGCATCCAGCTCCATCAAGAGTTGTAACAGAGGTTAGGTGAGAAGACATGACTTGTGCATCCAGCTCCATCAAGAGTTGTAACAGAGGTTAGGTGAGAAGACATGACTTGTGCATCCAGCTCCATCAGGAGTTGTAACGGAGGTTAGGCGAGAAGACATGACTTGAGCATCCAGCTCCATCAGGAGTTGTAACGGAGGTTATGTGAGAAGACATGACTTGAGCATCCAGCTCCATCAGGTGTTGTAACAGAGGTTATGTGAGAAGACATGACTTGAGCATCCAGCTCCATCAAGAGTTGTAACAGAGGTTAGGTGAGAAGACATGACTTGTGCATCCAGCTCCATCAAGAGTTGTAACAGAGGTTAGGTGAGAAGACATGACTCGTGCATCCAGCTCCATCAAGAGTTGTAACAGAGGTTATGTGAGAAGACATGACTTGTGCATCCAGCTCCATCAAGAGTTGTAACAGAGGTTATGTGAGAAGACATGACTTGAGCATCCAGCTCCATCAAGAGTTGTAACAGAGGTTATGAGAGAAGACATGACTTGTGCATCCAGCTCCATCAGGAGTTGTAACAGAGGTTAGGTGAGAAGACATGACTTGAGAATCCAGCTCCATCAGGAGTTGAAACAGAGGTTATGTGAGAAGACATGACTTGAGCATCCAGCTCCATCAGGAGTAGTAACAGAGGTTAGGTGAGAAGACATGACTTGAGCATCCAGCTCCATCAGGAGTAGTAACAGAGGTTATGAGAGAAGACATGACTTGTGCATCCAGCTCCATCAGGAGTTGTAACAGAGGTTAGGTGAGAAGAAATGACTTGAGCATCCAGCTCCATTAAGAGTTGTAACAGAGGTTATGTGAGAAGACATGACTTGAGCATCCAGCTCCATCAGGAGTTGTAACAGAGGTTATGTGAGAAGACATGACTTGAGCATCCAGCTCCATCAAGAGTTGTAACAGAGGTTAGGTGAGAAGACATGACTTGAGCATCCAGCTCCATCAGAAGTTGTAACAGAGGTTATGTGAGAAGACATGACTTGAGCATCCAGCTCCATCAGGAGTTGTAACAGAGGTTATGTGAGAAGACATGACTTGTGCATCCAGCTCCATCAAGAGTTGTAACAGAGGTTATGTGAGAAGACATGAATTGTGCATCCAGCTCCATCAAGAGTTGTAACAGAGGTTATGTGAGAAGACATGACTTCAGCATCCAGCTACTTCAAGAGTTGTAACAGAGGTTATGTGAGAAGACATGAATTGTGCATCCAGCTCCATCAAGAGTTGTAACAGAGGTTATGTGAGAAGACATGACTTGTGCATCCAGCTCCATCAGGAGTTGTAACAGAGGTTATGTGAGAAGAAATGACTTGAGAATCCAGCTCCATCAGGAGTTGTAACAGAGGTTAGGTGAGAAGAAATGACTTGAGCATCCAGCTCCATCAAGAGTTGTAACAGAGGTTGTGAGAGAAGACATGACTTGTGCATCCAGCTCCATCAGGAGTTGTAACAGAGGTTGGGTGAGAAGAAATGACTTGAGCATCCAGCTCCATCAAGAGTTGTAACAGAGGTTAGTTGAGAAGAAATGACTTGAGCATCCAGCTCCATCAAGAGTTGTAACAGAGGTTATGAGAGAAGACATGACTTGTGCATCCAGCTCCATCAGGAGTTGTAACAGAGGTTAGGTGAGAAGAAATGACTTGAGCATCCAGCTCCATCAAGAGTTGTAACAGAGGTTAGGTGAGAAGAAATGACTTGAGCATCCAGCTCCATCAAGAGTTGTAACAGAGGTTATGAGAGAAGACATGACTTGTGCATCCAGCTCCATCAAGAGTTGTAACAGAGGTTAGGTGAGAAGACATGACTTGTGCATCCAGCTCCATCAAGAGTTGTAACAGAGGTTAGGTGAGAAGACATGACTTGAGCATCCAGGACCATCAAGAGTTGTAACAGAGGTTATGAGAGAAGACATGACTTGTGCATCCAGCTCCATCAGGAGTTGTAACAGAGGTTAGGTGAGAAGACATGACTTGAGAATCCAGCTCCATCAGGAGTTGTAACAGAGGTTATGTGAGAAGAAATGACTTGAGAATCCAGCTCCATCAGGAGTAGTAACGGAGGTTATGAGAGAAGACATGACTTGTGCATCCAGCTCCATCAGGAGTTGTAACAGAGGTTAGGTGAGAAGACATGACTTGAGAATCCAGCTCCATCAGGAGTTAAAACAGAGGTTATGTGAGAAGAAATGACTTGAGCATCCAGCTCCATCAGGAGTAGTAACAGAGGTTATGAGAGAAGACATGACTTGTGCATCCAGCTCCATCAGGAGTTGTAACAGAGGTTAGGTGAGAAGACATGACTTGTGCATCCAGCTCCATCAAGAGTTGTAACAGAGGTTATGTGAGAAGACATGACTTGAGCATCCAGCTCCATCAGGAGTTGTAACAGAGGTTAGGTGAGAAGACATGACTTGTGCATCCAGCTCCATCAAGAGTTGTAACAGAGGTTATGTGAGAAGACATGAATTGTGCATCCAGCTCCATCAAGAGTTGTAACAGAGGTTATGTGAGAAGACATGACTTGAGCATCCAGCTCAATCAAGAGTTGTAACAGAGGTTATGTGAGAAGACATGAATTGTGCATCCAGCTCCATCAAGAGTTGTAACAGAGGTTATGTGAGAAGACATGACTTGTGCATCCAGCTCCATCAGGAGTTGTAACAGAGGTTATGTGAGAAGACATGACTTGAGCATCCAGCTCCATCAAGAGTTGTAACAGAGGTTATGTGAGAAGACATGAATTGTGCATCCAGCTCCATCAGGAGCTGTAACAGAGGTTATGTGAGAAGACATGACTTGAGCATCCAGCTCAATCAAGAGTTGTAACAGAGGTTATGTGAGAAGACATGAATTGTGCATCCAGCTCCATCAAGAGTTGTAACAGAGGTTAAGTGAGAAGACATGACTTGTGCATCCAGCTCCATCAGGAGTTGTAACAGAGGTTATGTGAGAAGACATGACTTGAGCATCCAGCTCCATCAAGAGTTGTAACAGAGGTTATGTGAGAAGACATGAATTGTGCATCCAGCTCCATCAGGAGCTGTAACAGAGGTTAGGTGAGAAGACATGACTTGAGCATCCAGCTCAATCAAGAGTTGTAACAGAGGTTATGTGAGAAAACATGACTTGAGCATCCAGCTCCATCAAGAGTTGTAACAGAGGTTATGTGAGAAGACATGAATTGTGCATCCAGCTCCATCAGGAGTTGTAACAGAGGTTATGTGAGAAGACATGAATTGTGCATCCAGCTCCATCAAGAGTTGTAACAGAGGTTATGTGAGAAGACATGACTTGTGCATCCAGCTCCATCAAGAGTTGTAACAGAGGTTATGTGAGAAGACATGACTTGTGCATCCAGCTCAATCAAGAGTTGTAACAGAGGTTATGTGAGAAGACATGAATTGTGCATCCAGCTCCATCAGGAGTTGTAACAGAGGTTAGGTGAGAAGACATGACTTGAGAATCCAGCTCCATCAGGAGTTGAAACAGAGGTTAGGTGAGAAGACATGACTTGTGCATCCAGCTCAATCAGGAGTAGTAACGGAGGTTATGAGAGAAGACATGACTTGTGCATCCAGCTCCATCAGGAGTTGTAACAGAGGTTAGGTGAGAAGACATGACTTGAGAATCCAGCTCCATCAGGAGTTGAAACAGAGGTTATGTGAGAAGAAATGACTTGAGCATCCAGCTCCATCAGGAGTAGTAACAGAGGTTATGAGAGAAGACATGACTTGTGCATCCAGCTCCATCAGGAGTTGTAACAGAGGTTAGGTGAGAAGACATGACTTGTGCATCCAGCTCCATCAAGAGTTGTAACAGAGGTTATGTGAGAAGACATGACTTGAGCATCCAGCTCCATCAGGAGTTGTAACAGAGGTTAGGTGAGAAGACATGACTTGTGCATCCAGCTCCATCAAGAGTTGTAACAGAGGTTATGTGAGAAGACATGAATTGTGCATCCAGCTCCATCAAGAGTTGTAACAGAGGTTATGTGAGAAGACATGACTTGAGCATCCAGCTCAATCAAGAGTTGTAACAGAGGTTATGTGAGAAGACATGAATTGTGCATCCAGCTCCATCAAGAGTTGTAACAGAGGTTATGTGAGAAGACATGACTTGTGCATCCAGCTCCATCAGGAGTTGTAACAGAGGTTATGTGAGAAGACATGACTTGAGCATCCAGCTCCATCAAGAGTTGTAACAGAGGTTATGTGAGAAGACATGAATTGTGCATCCAGCTCCATCAGGAGCTGTAACAGAGGTTAGGTGAGAAGACATGACTTGAGCATCCAGCTCAATCAAGAGTTGTAACAGAGGTTATGTGAGAAAACATGACTTGAGCATCAAGCTCCATCAAGAGTTGTAACAGAGGTTATGTGAGAAGACATGAATTGTGCATCCAGCTCCATCAGGAGTTGTAACAGAGGTTATGTGAGAAGACATGAATTGTGCATCCAGCTCCATCAAGAGTTGTAACAGAGGTTATGTGAGAAGGCATGACTTGTGCATCCAGCTCCATCAAGAGTTGTAACAGAGGTTATGTGAGAAGACATGACTTGTGCATCCAGCTCAATCAAGAGTTGTAACAGAGGTTATGTGAGTAGACATGAATTGTGCATCCAGCTCCATCAGGAGCTGTAACAGAGGTTAGGTGAGAAGACATGACTTGAGCATCCAGCTCCATCAAGAGTTGTAACAGAGGTTATGTGAGATGACATGAATTGTGCATCCAGCTCCATCAGGAGTTGTATCAGAGGTTATGTGAGAAGACATGACTTGAGCATCCAGCTCCATCAAGAGTTGTAACAGAGGTTAGGTGAGAAGACATGACTTGAGCATCCAGCTCCATCAGGAGTTGTAACAGAGGTTATGAGAGAAGACATGAATTGTGCATCCAGCTCCATCAGGAGTTGTAACAGAGGTTATGTGAGAAGACATGACTTGAGCATCCAGCTCCATCAAGAGTTGTAACAGAGGTTATGAGAGAAGACATGAATTGTGCATCCAGCTCCATCAGGAGCTGTAACAGAGGTTATGTGAGAAGACAGGACTTGTGCATCCAGCTCCATCAAGAGTTGTAACAGAGGTTAGGTGAGAAGACATGACTTGAGCATCCAGCTCCATCAAGAGTTGTAACAGAGGTTATGTGAGATGACATGAATTGTGCATCCAGCTCCATCAGGAGTTGTAACAGAGGTTATGTGAGAAGACATGACTTGAGCATCCAGGACCATCAAGAGTTGTAACAGAGGTTATGAGAGAAGACATGACTTGTGCATCCAGCTCCATCAGGAGTTGTAACAGAGGTTAGGTGAGAAGACATGACTTGAGCATCCAGCTCAATCAAGAGTTGTAACAGAGGTTATGTGAGAAGACATGACTTGTGCATCCAGCTCAATCAAGAGTTGTAACAGAGGTTATGTGAGAAGACATGAATTGTGCATCCAGCTCCATCAGGAGCTGTAACAGAGGTTAGGTGAGAAGACATGACTTGAGCATCCAGCTCCATCAAGAATTGTAACAGAGGTTATGTGAGATGACATGAATTGTGCATCCAGCTCCATCAGGAGTTGTAACAGAGGTTATGTGAGAAGACATGACTTGAGCATCCAGCTCCATCAAGAGTTGTAACAGAGGTTAGGTGAGAAGACATGACTTGAGCATCCAGCTCCATCAGGAGTTGTAACAGAGGTTATGAGAGAAGACATGAATTGTGCATCCAGCTCCATCAGGAGTTGTAACAGAGGTTATGTTAGAAGACATGACTTGAGCATCCAGCTCCATCAGGAGTTGTAACAGAGGTTATGAGAGAAGACATGAATTGTGCATCCAGCTCCATCAGGAGCTGTAACAGAGGTTATGTGAGAAGACATGACTTGTGCATCCAGCTCCATCAAGAGTTGTAACAGAGGTTAGGTGAGAAGACATGACTTGAGCATCCAGCTCCATCAAGAGTTGTAACAGAGGTTATGTGAGATGACATGAATTGTGCATCCAGCTCCATCAGGAGTTGTAACAGAGGTTATGTGAGAAGACATGACTTGAGCATCCAGCTCCATCAGGAGTAGTAACAGAGGTTATGTGAGAAGAAATGACTTGTGCATCCAGCTCCATCAAGAGTTGTAACAGAGGTTAGGTGAGAAGACATGACTTGAGCATCCAGGACCATCAAGAGTTGTAACAGAGGTTATGAGAGAAGACATGACTTGTGCATCCAGCTCCATCAGGAGTTGTAACAGAGGTTAGGTGAGAAGACATGACTTGAGAATCCAGCTCCATCAGGAGTAGTAACGGAGGTTATGAGAGAAGACATGACTTGTGCATCCAGCTCCATCAGGAGTTGTAACAGAGGTTAGGTGAGAAGACATGACTTGAGAATCCAGCTCCATCAGGAGTTGAAACAGAGGTTATGTGAGAAGAAATGACTTGAGCATCCAGCTCCATCAGGAGTAGTAACAGAGGTTAGGTGAGAAGACATGACTTGAGAATCCAGCTCCATCAGGAGTTGAAACAGAGGTTATGTGAGAAGACATGACTTGAGCATCCAGCTCCATCAAGAGTTGTAACAGAGGTTATGAGAGAAGACATGACTTGAGCATCCAGCTCCATCAGGAGTTGTAACAGAGGTTAGGTGAGAAGACATGACTTGTGCATCCAGCTCCATCAAGAGTTGTAACAGAGGTTAGGTGAGAAGACATGACTTGAGAATCCAGCTCCATGAGGAGTTGAAACAGAGGTTATGTGAGAAGACATGACTTGAGCATCCAGCTCCATCAGGAGTTGTAACAGAGGTTATGTGAGAAGACATGACTTGAGCATCCAGCTCCATCAAGAGTTGTAACAGAGGTTATGAGAGAAGACATGACTTGTGCATCCAGCTCCATCAGGAGTTGTAACAGAGGTTAGGTGAGAAGACATGACTTGTGCATCCAGCTCCATCAAGAGTTGTAACAGAGGTTATGTGAGAAGACATGACTTGAGCATCCAGCTCCATCAGAAGTTGTAACAGAGGTTAGGTGAGAAGACATGACTTGTGCATCCAGCTCCATCAAGAGTTGTAACAGAGGTTATGTGAGAAGACATGAATTGTGCATCCAGCTCCATCAAGAGTTGTAACAGAGGTTATGTGAGAAGACATGACTTGAGCATCCAGCTCCTTCAAGAGTTGTAACAGAGGTTATGTGAGAAGACATGAATTGTGCATCCAGCTCCATCAAGAGTTGTAACAGAGGTTATGTGAGAAGACATGACTTGTGCATCCAGCTCCATCAGGAGTTGTAACAGAGGTTAGGTGAGAAGACATGACTTGTGCATCCAGCTCCATCAAGAGTTGTAACAGAGGTTATGTGAGAAGACATGACTTGAGCATCCAGCTCCATCAGGAGTTGTAACAGAGGTTAGGTGAGAAGACATGACTTGAGCATCCAGCTCCATCAAGAGTTGTAACAGAGGTTAGGTGAGAAGACATGACTTGAGCATCCAGCTCCATCAGGAGTTGTAACAGAGGTTATGAGAGAAGACATGAATTGTGCATCCAGCTCCATCAGGAGTTGAAACAGAGGTTATGTGAGAAGACATGACTTGAGCATCCAGCTCCATCAGGAGTTGTAACAGAGGTTATGAGAGAAGACATGAATTGTGCATCCAGCTCCATCAGGAGCTGTAACAGAGGTTATGTGAGAAGACATGACTTGTGCATCCAGCTCCATCAAGAGTTGTAACAGAGGTTAGGTGAGAAGACATGACTTGAGCATCCAGCTCCATCAAGAGTTGTAACAGAGGTTATGTGAGATGACATGAATTGTGCATCCAGCTCCATCAGGAGTTGTAACAGAGGTTATGTGAGAAGACATGACTTGAGCATCCAGCTCCATCAGGAGTAGTAACAGAGGTTATGTGAGAACAAATGACTTGTGCATCCAGCTCCATCAAGAGTTGTAACAGAGGTTAGGTGAGAAGACATGACTTGAGCATCCAGGACCATCAAGAGTTGTAACAGAGGTTATGAGAGAAGACATGACTTGTGCATCCAGCTCCATCAGGAGTTGTAACAGAGGTTAGGTGAGAAGACATGACTTGAGAATCCAGCTCCATCAGGAGTAGTAACGGAGGTTATGAGAGAAGACATGACTTGTGCATCCAGCTCCATCAGGAGTTGTAACAGAGGTTAGGTGAGAAGACATGACTTGAGAATCCAGCTCCATCAGGAGTTGAAACAGAGGTTATGTGAGAAGAAATGACTTGAGCATCCAGCTCCATCAGGAGTAGTAACAGAGGTTAGGTGAGAAGACATGACTTGAGAATCCAGCTCCATCAGGAGTTGAAACAGAGGTTATGTGAGAAGACATGACTTGAGCATCCAGCTCCATCAAGAGTTGTAACAGAGGTTATGAGAGAAGACATGACTTGAGAATCCAGCTCCATCATGAGTTGTAACAGAGGTTATGTGAGAAGACATGACTTGTGCATCCAGCTCCATCAAGAGTTGTAACAGAGGTTAGGTGAGAAGACATGACTTGAGAATCCAGCTCCATGAGGAGTTGAAACAGAGGTTATGTGAGAAGACATGACTTGAGCATCCAGCTCCATCAGGAGTTGTAACAGAGGTTATGTGAGAAGACATGACTTGAGCATCCAGCTCCATCAAGAGTTGTAACAGAGGTTATGAGAGAAGACATGACTTGTGCATCCAGCTCCATCAGGAGTTGTAACAGAGGTTAGGTGAGAAGACATGACTTGTGCATCCAGCTCCATCAAGAGTTGTAACAGAGGTTATGTGAGAAGACATGACTTGAGCATCCAGCTCCATCAGGAGTTGTAACAGAGGTTAGGTGAGAAGACATGACTTGTGCATCCAGCTCCATCAAGAGTTGTAACAGAGGTTATGTGAGAAGACATGAATTGTGCATCCAGCTCCATCAAGAGTTGTAACAGAGGTTATGTGAGAAGACATGACTTGAGCATCCAGCTCCTTCAAGAGTTGTAACAGAGGTTATGTGAGAAGACATGAATTGTGCATCCAGCTCCATCAGGAGTTGTAACAGAGGTTATGTGAGAAGACATGACTTGAGCATCCAGCTCCATCAGGAGTAGTAACAGAGGTTATGTGAGAACAAATGACTTGTGCATCCAGCTCCATCAAGAGTTGTAACAGAGGTTAGGTGAGAAGACATGACTTGAGCATCCAGGACCATCAAGAGTTGTAACAGAGGTTATGAGAGAAGACATGACTTGTGCATCCAGCTCCATCAGGAGTTGTAACAGAGGTTAGGTGAGAAGACATGACTTGAGAATCCAGCTCCATCAGGAGTTGTAACTGAGGTTATGAGAGAAGACATGACTTGTGCATCCAGCTCCATCAGGAGTTGTAACAGAGGTTAGGTGAGAAGACATGACTTGAGAATCCAGCTCCATCAGGAGTTGAAACAGAGGTTATGTGAGAAGAAATGACTTGAGCATCCAGCTCCATCAGGAGTAGTAACAGAGGTTAGGTGAGAAGACATGACTTGAGAATCCAGCTCCATCAGGAGTTGAAACAGAGGTTATGTGAGAAGACATGACTTGAGCATCCAGCTCCATCAAGAGTTGTAACAGAGGTTATGAGAGAAGACATGACTTGTGCATCCAGCTCCATCAGGAGTTGTAACAGAGGTTAGGTGAGAAGACATGACTTGTGCATCCAGCTCCATCAAGAGTTGTAACAGAGGTTAGGTGAGAAGACATGACTTGAGAATCCAGCTCCATGAGGAGTTGAAACAGAGGTTATGTGAGAAGACATGACTTGAGCATCCAGCTCCATCAGGAGTTGTAACAGAGGTTATGTGAGAAGACATGACTTGAGCATCCAGCTCCATCAAGAGTTGTAACAGAGGTTATGAGAGAAGACATGACTTGTGCATCCAGCTCCATCAGGAGTTGTAACAGAGGTTAGGTGAGAAGACATGACTTGTGCATCCAGCTCCATCAAGAGTTGTAACAGAGGTTATGTGAGAAGACATGACTTGAGCATCCAGCTCCATCAGGAGTTGTAACAGAGGTTAGGTGAGAAGACATGACTTGTGCATCCAGCTCCATCAAGAGTTGTAACAGAGGTTATGTGAGAAGACATGAATTGTGCATCCAGCTCCATCAAGAGTTGTAACAGAGGTTATGTGAGAAGACATGACTTGAGCATCCAGCTCCTTCAAGAGTTGTAACAGAGGTTATGTGAGAAGACATGAATTGTGCATCCAGCTCCATCAAGAGTTGTAACAGAGGTTATGTGAGAAGACATGACTTGTGCATCCAGCTCCATCAGGAGTTGTAACAGAGGTTATGTGAGAAGACATGACTTGAGCATCCAGCTCCATCAAGAGTTGTAACAGAGGTTATGTGAGAAGACATGAATTGTGCATCCAGCTCCATCAGGAGCTGTAACAGAGGTTAGGTGAGAAGACATGACTTGAGCATCCAGCTCAATCAAGAGTTGTAACAGAGGTTATGTGAGAAAACATTACTTGAGCATCCAGCTCCATCAAGAGTTGTAACATAGGTTGTGTGAGAAGACATGAATTGTGCATCCAGCTCCATCAGGAGTTGTAACAGAGGTTATGTGAGAAGACATGAATTGTGCATCCAGCTCCATCAAGAGTTGTAACAGAGGTTATGTGAGAAGACATGACTTGTGCATCCAGCTCCATCAAGAGTTGTAACAGAGGTTATGTGAGAAGACATGACTTGTGCATCCAGCTCAATCAAGAGTTGTAACAGAGGTTATGTGAGAAGACATGAATTGTGCATCCAGCTCCATCAGGAGCTGTAACAGAGGTTAGGTGAGAAGACATGACTTGAGCATCCAGCTCCATCAAGAGTTGTAACAGAGGTTATGTGAGATGACATGAATTGTGCATCCAGCTCCATCAGGAGTTGTAACAGAGGTTATGAGAGAAGACATGAATTGTGCATCCAGCTCCATCAGGAGCTGTAACAGAGGTTATGTGAGAAGACATGACTTGAGCATCCAGCTCCATCAAGAGTTGTAACAAAGGTTATGTGAGAAGACATGACTTGAGCATCCAGCTCCATCAAGAGTTGTAACAGAGGTTATGTGAGAAGAAATGACTTGAGCATCCAGCTCCATCAAGAGTTGTAACAGAGGTTATGTGAGAAGAAATGACTTGAGCATCCAGCTCCATCAGGAGTAGTAACAGAGGTTGTGTGAGAAGACATGAATTGTGCATCCAGCTCCATCAGGAGTTGTAACAGAGGTTATGTGAGAAGACATGAATTGTGCATCCAGCTCCATCAAGAGTTGTAACAGAGGTTATGTGAGAAGACATGACTTGTGCATCCAGCTCCATCAAGAGTTGTAACAGAGGTTATGTGAGAAGACATGACTTGTGCATCCAGCTCAATCAAGAGTTGTAACAGAGGTTATGTGAGAAGACATGAATTGTGCATCCAGCTCCATCAGGAGCTGTAACAGAGGTTAGGTGAGAAGACATGACTTGAGCATCCAGCTCCATCAAGAGTTGTAACAGAGGTTATGTGAGATGACATGAATTGTGCATCCAGCTCCATCAGGAGTTGTAACAGAGGTTATGAGAGAAGACATGAATTGTGCATCCAGCTCCATCAGGAGCTGTAACAGAGGTTAGGTGAGAAGAAATGACTTGAGCATCCAGCTCCATCAGGAGTTGTAACAGAGGTTATGAGAGAAGACATGACTTGTGCATCCAGCTCCATCAGGAGTTGTAACAGAGGTTATGAGAGAAGACATGACTTGAGCATCCAGCTCCATCAGGAGTAGTAACAGAGGTTATGTGAGAAGACATGACTTGAGCATCCAGCTCCATCAGGAGTTGTAACAGAGGTTAGGTGAGAAGAAATGACTTGTGCATCCAGCTCCATCAGGAGTTGTAACAGAAGTTATGAGAGAAGACATGACTTGTGCATCCAGCTCCATCAGGAGTTGTAACAGAGGTTAGGTGAGAAGAAATGACTTGAGCATCCAGCTCCATCAGGAGTAGTAACAGAGGTTATGTGAGAAGAAATGACTTGTGCATCCAGCTCCATCAGGAGTTGTAACAGAGGTTATGTGAGAAGACATGACTTGAGCATCCAGCTCCATCAGGAGTTGTAACAGAGGTTATGAGAGAAGACATGACTTGTGCATCCAGCTCCATCAAGAGTTGTAACAGAGGTTATGTGAGAAGAAATGACTTGAGCATCCAGCTCCATCAGGAGTAGTAACAGAGGTTATGTGAGAAGAAATGACTTGTGCATCCAGCTCCATCAAGAGTTGTAACAGAGGTTAGGTGAGAAGACATGACTTGAGCATCCAGCTCCATCAGGAGAAGTAACAGAGGTTATGTGAGAAGACATGACTTGAGCATCCAGCTCCATCAGGTGTTGTAACAGAGGTTAGGTGAGAAGAAATGACTTGTGCATCCAGCTCCATCAAGAGT
Organism: Gibbula magus; assembly: GCA_936450465.1. Taxonomy (NCBI): domain Eukaryota; kingdom Metazoa; phylum Mollusca; class Gastropoda; order Trochida; family Trochidae; genus Gibbula; species Gibbula magus. The sequence continues at coordinate 79,217,494 of OW388296.1, forward strand.
TGTAACAGAGGTTAGGTGAGAAGACATGACTTGAGCATCCAGCTCCATCAGGTTGTAACAGAGGTTATGTGAGAAGACATGACTTGAGCATCCAGCTCCATCAGGAGTAGTAGCAGAGGTTATGTGAGAAGAAATGACTTGTGCATCCAGCTCCATCAAGAGTTGTAACAGAGGTTAGGTGAGAAGACATGACTTGAGCATCCAGCTCCATCAGGAGTTGTAACAGAGGTTATGTGAGAAGACATGACTTGAGCATCCAGCTCCATCAGGAGTTGTAACAGAGGTTATGTGAGAAGACATGACTTGTGCATCCAGCTCCATCAGGAGTTGTAACAGAGGTTAGGTGAGAAGAAATGACTTGTGCATCCAGCTCCATCAGGAGTTGTAACAGAGGTTAGGTGAGAAGACATGACTTGAGCATCCAGCTCATCAGGTTGTAACAGAGGTTATGTGAGAAGACATGACTTGAGCTTCCAGCTCCATCAGGAGCTGTAACAGAGGTTAGGTGAGAAGACATGACTTGAGCATCCAGCTCCATCAGGAGTAGTAACAGAGGTTATGTGAGAAGAAATGACTTGTGCATCCAGCTCCATCAAGAGTTGTAACAGAGGTTAGGTGAGAAGACATGACTTGAGCATCCAGCTCCATCAGGAGTTGTAACAGAGGTTATGTGAGAAGACATGACTTGAGCATCCAGCTCCATCAGGAGTTGTAACAGAGGTTATGTGAGAAGAAATGACTTGTGCATCCAGCTCCATCAGGAGTTGTAACAGAGGTTAGGTGAGAAGAAATGACTTGTGCATCCAGCTCCATCAGGAGTTGTAACAGAGGTTAGTTGAGAAGACATGACTTGAGCATCCAGCTCCATCAGGTTGTAACAGAGGTTATGTGAGAAGACATGACTTGAGCTTCCAGCTCCATCAGGAGCTGTAACAGAGGTTAGGTGAGAAGACATGACTTGAGCATCCAGCTCCATCAGGAGTTGTAACAGAGGTTATGTGAGAAGACATGACTTGAGCTTCCAGCTCCATCAGGAGTTGTAACAGAGGTTAGGTGAGAAGACATGACTTGTGCATCCAGCTCCATCAAGAGTTGTAACAGAGGTTAGGTGAGAAGACATGACTTGAGCATCCAGCTCCATCAGGAGTTGTAACAGAGGTTATGTGAGAAGACATGACTTGAGCATCCAGCTCCATCATGGTATTTGTGTAACTGAGTGAGTGAGTGAGTGAATTATTGCTTAACGCCGCTCGGCAGTATCGCAGCCATTAGCAGTATCATTAGCGGCGAGGTGTGTAACTTTGATCCCCTGATTCTCTTCACAGCTTTCAATATAAACACAGGGATGTGAATCACTATGGTAACAAGGAAGGGTCTATAGGTCCATTCTCCACTAAATGTGCATATTGGTTGGTGTAGGTGATTGGAAATATAATGTCTCGTAGATTAATATTTGTATACGGAATCTGTAGGTGAGAGTCAGGGGAACAAATGCACTAAGGTTTTTACAATCATAAATCAGAGATACATTTTGTATGATATAGTTAATATAAGAATAAACCATTACAGCATGTTGAAAGGCAGTAAAATTTGATAGAAAATGAGCAACAAAAGATGTCTCGATAGCACTAGAATACATTTAGTATGAATCCATTACTTTAGTATGTCAGTGTTTTTCAAAACAATTCAGGTATAGGTGTCTCCAAAATGACAGACAGATACGTTACCAAAATTCATATTGTATTATCAAATCAAATCCTTGGGTATATACAATTAATTACGATGTCATCTTCACCAACCAATATGCACATTTAGTGGAGAATGAACCTTAACCTCATGATATGCACTTCGTTTACAACATTTATAATGTAAACCATACTGCAATTGTGTTTTTGTTATTGTGGCCGGGTATACTTGTTCTGCACTGGGCCGCATTGACCAAGACGACAGAACGATGTTGATGATTAATGAAATTTATTGATGAGGTTGATGAGGCTGTTGCTGAGGTAAATCTGGAATAGGGAAATGATGTTTCCACCTCAACAACAGCAATTGGGGTCATAAAATTTTACAATCAAGTAAATAATATTTTCAACAATTAACATCAAATAATTTAAATATCACATTTGTATTGCAAATAATATATCACAGGGAATTTAAATAGTTAAATACTCATACTACACTTCGAAATTATATTATTATAAAAAGCACATGGTCTAGCCATGTTTATTCAAACTATCAATCTAATATTAATTTATTCACTGAAATTTATATGTTATCATTTAAATATTACTTTAATGATTTACAAATATTATGTTTAAAGACATTATGCACCTTATTAAAGAAATTTATTGAGTAATGAGGCAGATTGAAATAGATTAGGAAATAGCCATACCTGGAAATAGGAAATGATGTTTCCACCTCAACAACAGCAATTGGAGTGAGGTGGAAAGCAGGTAGGCAGAGGAAGTGGGGACAGAGGACACAGTGGCCAATTAGGATACAGGTAACACATCAAAGGAATCCTTTGATGTGACCTATAAATAGAATAGGGAAAGCCCACTAGTTGGGGAAGACAGCTAAAAATAGAATGAAGTGAAGGGAAATCCTTGTTGACAAGGCTCCAGAAACAGAAGAGAAAAAGGTGGAAATGTTAGAGGCGGCGTTCAACAGCAAACACAGACAATTAGGGACAAATGAAAATTTAACACATAATGAAATGATGAAATGATATCTAAGATGACCATAATATTGGATGATACAGGCATTATATTAAATATGCCCTGTCACATTATGATTTTTTAAAATGTCACATATATAATGGATTTGAAAAAATAATCGCCTGCCTCGAATAATCGCCTACCTTGAAATAACGATGTGTCAAATTGATGTTTGAAATTGATAATCGCCAGGCAATTATTCAAGGATTTACAGTAATTATATTCTTAGATAATTCAATAAGACCGTATCTCAAACCACTTGCACACATAATACACCTGCCTGTCACACAGCTCAAGGGAGAGAATCCAGTTATGTGAATCTGCAGTTGCAAAAAGATCCAGGGAAAATATATTGCTCATTTGTTAGTAAAATGATGAATAATATCATCTCATATTCGGATACTCTGGTATTCAGGACCCGACTTGGATCCAAATACTCAGGTATTCAGAGTATTTCTAACCTAAGTGAGATGAAGAACGTACCGGTCTTGCCGTGGTGACAGGCGAGGTGCAGCGGTGTCTCCCCGTGTGTGTTGGTGGCGGTCAGGTAGTCGGTCATCTCCAGGAGCAGGTCAACCATCTCAGCACTTCCCTGCAAGTGGGGGTCAGTTTAGATTGTTATACTTTATACTGAAGGTCAGGAAATTACAGGATAGAAAGAATTTTGAATCAATTTTGTAAAATCAACAGAACTGCACTGGGTTAGAAATGTGAAACCAATCATCAAATTGAAAACACAATAAACAGAATGTGAAACAAATGAATAGCAATGTAGAAACAACTGTAATTGCAATGAACAACCATTTCAATCATAAGTAGACACAATAAACAACAATGTGAAACAAAATAAATGACATTGACGGGAAAAAGTGAAACAAATGTTTTCACAATGTACAACAATTTGACACAAATGTTAAAAGTTGTAACACATTCTACAAAATCAAAATTGAAGTAGTTGTACCAGCATGTACAATAATACAATAAATTATATGTTGTTAGACAAAGCTCTACTGATGTGTTAAATGCTGATAATCTGTGTAAATAAACACTGTATGACCTCCAGCACTGCTATGTGTAGAGGAGACTCGGTTCCATCTGACTGACCCCAGACCTCCTCGAGTCGCCGCGACCTGACCGCTGACCTCACTTCCTCTATTGCATCTGTGTAGAAAGATATGCAGCACAAATGATTATTATTTCTTTCAAAAGAAAGATGTAAGGTTCAGAGACTATATATAGACTTACCACTAAGGTTGGTTAAAACCTAATTATCAGAAGGACAATGATATTCACACCTTGGTAAACTCTATATGCGACTTATTATTATTATTGCTACTCAACTTACTTTATATATACTGTATGAAGGATATTGTAGAAGCCATAATTAACCAGTACTTAGCAAAATTACCTTTCTGTATGCACTCCCATAACTTCTCCTTAGTTGCTGCCGACATATTCAGTTCAAGATTAACAGAACTGTCCTTATGCGTTTACTTTTCACCACAGTCTGAAAAAAAACCCCAACCTCTTAATTGTATAATATTCGATGTAATCATGCACAAATCATTCATGCAGATGAATCTAAGCTTAGACCTGTTTTCGTCTTTTAGCTAAGTCTATGATCAGATTAGCGTTTCAAGGACATGAAAATATTACCAGAATTCTCAAGAAACTGTGAGAAATGTTGTGTTGAAATCTACTGAAAACAGAGCTAGTGACATACCTACTGTATGCATGGATGCTTTATTATATAAAGTTTATATATAAATATATGCATGTTTTTGAACAGTTAATGATATATTTTGGCCTATTTGCAACCTTTGATTACCTTAAAATGTTGACAATCTCGGCATCTCACCTCTGACACTGCTGTAAAGACTAATTATACAGTTAGCTGACGTTTATCGTGACCCACATTCTCTCTCTCGAGTGTGTTTGACTGGTGGCCAGTCAAGCGTATCAAGCTTACTGAGCTCCGCACAGGAACCCCACACATTCTGCTTTGCTTAACGAAAGACCTGCGAGGCAAGGAGTTTACCGTTAACCAATCAAATTTTCTGCTTACGCCAAGTTCAAGGACGATCACGGGGAAATCCCGAAACACATCGGAGTTGAGAAATAGAAAATAGGAAGTTCGTCACGAATATTTGTTAATTTTCGGAGATCTAGACAGTGAGTGTTTTTGTTTATATATCCCTTTTATCCTTTTCCCAATCTTTATTTATGAATGACAATAAAACGTCGTTTACGTTGAATAACAGTTACTGAGTTATAATCAAGTCATCAAAAAGTTCCGACAGTAATCTCCTATTCATAATCTGTTGATTGTTTCCTAATACAATAATAATGTCTAGATTCTATATGGCCTGTACCTATATGTATGATGATGTTCTAGGATATACCTAGGAAATGTAATTGGTAATTAAAAGTTGGAATCAAACAGTGTCAGTGGGTGTCCTGAATGATACAAGAATATTGTAACTAGGAAGTGTGTTGAAACTGAAAGGATCAACTTTTCTGATTTTGATTCTGATTTGTACATCACCATCCTCCTCATGTTATGTGACGGGGTGTACGCTGTGTGACGGGGTGTGCGCTCTGCCGTGGCTATTGGTGGGCAGGAGGGACTTGAACGTCTCAACTGAGTCACTGATAGTGCCTCATATGTAATGTAGTGAGGTTATGTCGGCTATGTTGTAAACGTTTATGTAACCTTTGTCGTCCGAATGCTCTATCTTGCGCATCGAGCTGCACCTGTTCAATGAGTCGTCCTGCATTAGCGTACGTTATATCCTGAGACAGGATGTTCAATGAGTATGCAGGTAAAGCCCCTCGCCCCAACTAGTTTGGTGATTATCATTCTGCTATAGATCATTGAGGTAAAGACTTAATCGTCTAAGTACTGCATTATGTACTCTGTATTCTATGATTTCATTTCAGAGTATACAAGTGTGATGAACTAGAAACAGTAAATAATGGCATCGAATGGTGTTCAAGAATCGGCCGGTATGAGCCGAAGCAGCACTGGACTCAGTAACGGCCTGCCGTCAGATTTTGAGGTTCTGTCTCGCCCCTCCTCCGGGATGACAGGGGGATCCCAGACCCCTGTCAGTTTGAGTCAGATAAACCCGCTAGGAATGACACAGAATCCGAACTCAATGACGGATATCACTCTGGAACAGGCACTGACTCGTGTTCATGAACTGTCCCGAGAGAACAATGAACTACGAGGTAAGTCGGGAAAATGTAGTTAAAGGTTGATTTCACTTTAACAATGAACAAAGAAGTCAGGGTAACATAACTTGCTGTCTCGAGAGAACAAAGTTCATAATGAACTGTAGGTAAGTGAGGATAATGCAGCTAGCAGTTGGTTATCTGTATCTATGTTTGATACACTGCTGTCGTCGTAAGAACCTTGTTGTCTTTGATAAATATATAATCATTTTGCTAGGTTGCGGGTTTCACTTATTGTGGTGTCTTCATGGGCTCACTTCATATCATAACAGGCTAGCAGCGGGGCGGTGCCACCTGCTAGGGAGACAACACGACGTCGGGATAGTCTAGTGACCCGGTTTATTCTGAAGCATGTTTATACAGGTCACGTGATGCGCGTACAGCATGCACGGAGAGATACTATTATATGGACAACTGATGATATTATTCAGTCTAGTATACAACACTTACAATTAATAATCGTACAGATTGGGCGGCTGCAGTGTTAAGAACTTGCCCATCTGTGATACATAGAGTCTAGGTAGAAAATAATGTGAGTGGGGTTGAACTTAAAGGGAAGAAAAACTAGTCATATGAAGTATTTAACAATCATTGTGAACTACCGTAATACAATTAGGAGGAAATTGAAAGTCCTTTTTATATTTGACTGGATTTGTTGTGTCGATTTTACTGTAACAAATAGCTAGTTGGAATATGATCAGCTATTTGAATATGTTTTACTGACTATTCAGACAAATTTATTGTCCTTTTAAATACATCCAGATCCACCACTGGCTACTCTCACCCTAAACTGCTTGATTTTACAAAGTCACAAATGTTGAGGATATCTTCATCTTGTAAAAGCAGAATTGAGTACTTCTCTATTTGTCTCTTTTATTATTTTGATAGAAACCCACTTATAAACTTGGTATCTTTTCTTTGAGTCTCATATATGTTATCGGTGAAGGAGAACACATAGCTCCACGGCCCTCTGCTCTAAGAAAAAGCTAAAGGAAGATATTAAACACATAGCTCCACGGCCCTCTGCTCTAAGAAAAAGCTAAAGGAAGATATTAAACACATAGCTCCACGGCCCTCTGCTCTAAGAAAAAGCTAAAGGAAGATATTAAACACATAGCTCCACGGCCCTCTGCTCTAAGAAAAAGCTAAAGGAAGATATTAAACACATAGCTCCACGGCCCTCTGCTCTAAGAAAAAGCTAAAGGAAGATATTAAACACATAGCTCCACGGCCCTCTGCTCTAAGAAAAAGCTAAAGGAAGATATTAAACACATAGCTCCACGGCCCTCTGCTCTAAGAAAAAGCTAAAGGAAGATATTAAACACATAGCTCCACGGCCCTCTGCTCTAAGAAAAAGCTAAAGGAAGATATTAAACACATAGCTCCACGGCCCTCTGCTCTAAGAAAAAGCTAAAGGAAGATATTAAACACATAGCTCCACGGCCCTCTGCTCTAAGAAAAAGCTAAAGGAAGTTATTAAACACATAGCTCCACGGCCCTCTGCTCTAAGAAAAAGCTAAAGGAAGATATTAAACACATAGCTCCACGGCCCTCTGCTCTAAGAAAAAGCTAAAGGAAGATATTAAACACATAGCTCCACGGCCCTCTGCTCTAAGATAAAGCTAAAGGAAGATATTAAACACATAGCTCCACGGCCCTCTGCTCTAAGAAAAAGCTAAAGGAAGATATTAAACACATGGCTACACGGCCCTCTGCTCTAAGAAAAAGCTAAAGGAAGATATTAAACACATAGCTACACGGCCCTCTGCTCTAAGAAAAAGCTAAAGGAAGATATTAAACACATAGCTCCACGGCCCTCTGCTCTAAGAAAAAGCTAAAGGAAGATATTAAACACATAGCTCCACGGCCCTCTGCTCTAAGAAAAAGCTAAAGGAAGTTATTAAACACATAGCTCCACGGCCCTCTGCTCTAAGAAAAAGCTAAAGGAAGATATTAAACACATAGCTCCACGGCCCTCTGCTCTAAGAAAAAGCTAAAGGAAGATATTAAACACATAGCTCCACGGCCCTCTGCTCTAAGATAAAGCTAAAGGAAGATATTAAACACATAGCTCCACGGCCCTCTGCTCTAAGAAAAAGCTAAAGGAAGATATTAAACACATAGCTCCAGGGCCCTCTGCTCTAAGAAAAAGCTAAAGGAAGATATTAAACACATAGCTCCACGGCCCTCTGCTCTAAGAAAAAGCTAAAGGAAGATATTAAACACATAGCTCCAGGGCCCTCTGCTCTAAGAAAAAGCTAAAGGAAGATATTAAACACATAGCTCCACGGCCCTCTGCTCTAAGAAAAAGCTAAAGGAAGTTATTAAACACATAGCTACACGGCCCTCTGCTCTAAGAAAAAGCTAAAGGAAGATATTAAACACATAGCTCCACGGCCCTCTGCTCTAAGAAAAAGCTATAGGAAGATATTAAACACATAGCTCCACGGCCCTCTGCTCTAAGAAAAAGCTAAAGGAAGATATTAAACACATAGCTCCACGGCCCTCTGCTCTAAGAAAAAGCTAAAGGAAGATATTAAACACATAGCTCCACGGCCCTCTGCTCTAAGAAAAAGCTAAAGGAAGATATTAAACACATAGCTCCACGGCCCTCTGCTCTAAGAAAAAGCTAAAGGAAGATATTAAACACATAGCTCCACGGCCCTCTGATATGGATTTATTCTCTAGAAGTTACCTTTTAGACTTTACCTGTAGACTTTACTTATGCCATATCAATCCTGAGGATCTGATTAGAACTTGTAATTATCGTGGATTGGCCAATTGCCATTGATAGGTGTACCTAGACTGTCCTAGAGTAGCACATATATAAAGTGTCGTGGATAGACCAGTTGCTATTGATAGGTACACCTTGAGTAGAACATATATAAAGTGTTGATACTTCACCTGCAGATTATCTGAAGGAGAACAACGAGATGATGAAGAAACAGTACGAGTCTCTCGCCGCCTGGAAGAAGAAGGTTCACGATGCAAACGTCACCAACCGAGACAAGTTTGACCAGACGAAGGCGCTGATAGTCGGTCTGAGGAAAGATAACGAAGAGCTCCTGGAGAAGATTCGTGACCTCGAGGTCAGCAAACAGGAGAAGGAGGTGAGGAGATATCTGGCATATAGTATATATATATATATATATATATATGAGAAACGACTCATTTTTATTTATATATATATATATATATATATATATATATATATATATATATATATATATATATATATATACAGTGTACAGTGGCAGGAGATATCTGGCATATTATATATATATATATATATATATATGAGGGTCCAAAATATTTTCTCCATACGCACCCATGCAAACTGACTTCTCAATCCATAACATGAGTGTGATAGCAGTTTCTTATTACTGTGAAAATATCACAAGTGAGTCCACCATTGTTTACTGCCATGTTTACTGTTATTGATATAGATGTTCTTTACAGAATAGATTTTTGATTAATGATTGAAAAATTTGCTTGAAAACCAAAAGAAATGTGAAATTTATGAAGTAAAGATATTTGCAAATTATTTCTCTTTTATAAATCCCATTTTGTATATCTCGGATTGTGTTTGTATCACTATTGTACCGTGTTGAATCAACAGAGAGAGCTATTGCTGAAGATCCAGTCGCTAGAAGATGCACGTGTCCAGAGCGAACACCTAGCAACCCAGGTGCGCAAACAGGCCGAACAACAGGGCATGTCCATAGACGAGATTGACCTCAACTTGAAGGACACGGTGTGTATCAATTTGTTCTATTGATAGAGATATCTGTAGATTATGATATCAAATAGTAACACAGTCGATATCTGTATTGCATGGTAAAACTTCTTAAGTGAGATCCGGTTTTACTTTAACCGGCACTTCTCTCAGAATTTTCTATACACAACAGTGTTTTTCATATTCAAACTTCAGAATTTATGTAAGCCTCATATGGACTTTTGTTACACTTGAGCCGCTAGTTTTCACTGCACCGTGAGCATGTCAAACAAGGTGCATGTACTTTTCTTCTATTGCTTTGCTGGTTGTATATTGTACAGACAACGATGGGGACATGTATATTGTACAGACAACGATGGGGACATGTATATTGTACAGACAACGATGGGGACATGTATATTGTACAGACAACGATGGGGACATGTATATTGTACAGACAACGATGGGGACATGTATATTGTACAGACAACGATGGGGACATGTATATTGTACAGACAACGATGGGGACATGTATATTGTACAGACAACGATGGGGACATGTATATTGTACAGACAACGATGGGGACATGTATATTGTACAGACAACGATGGGGACATGTATATTGTACAGACAACGATGGGGACATGTATATTGTACAGACAACGATGGGGACATGTATATTGTACAGACAACGATGGGGACATGTATATTGTACAGACAACGATGGGGACATGTATATTGTACAGACAACGATGGGGACATGTATATTGTACATACAACGATGGGGAAATGTATATTGTACAGACAACGATGGGGACATGTATATTGTACAGACAATGATGGGGACATGTATATTGTACATACAACGATGGGGACATGTATAATGTACAAACGATGGGGACATGTATATTGTACAGACAACGATGGGGACAGGTATATTGTACAGACAACGATGGGAACATGTATATTGTACAGACAACGATGGGGACATGTATATTGTACAGACAACGATGGGAACATGTATATTGTACAGACAACGATGGGGACATGTATATTGTACAGACAACGATGGGGACATGTATATTGTACAGACAACGATGGGAACAGGTATATTGTACAGACAACGATGGGAACATGTATATTGTACAGACAACGATGGGGACATGTATATTGTACAGACAACGATGGGGACATGTATATTGTACAGACAACGATGGGGACATGTATATTGTACAGACAACGATGGGAACATGTATATTGTACAGACAACGATGGGGACATGTATATTGTACAGACAACGATGGGGACATGTATATCGTACAGACAACGATGGGAACAGGTATATTGTACAGACAACGATGGGAACATGTATATTGTACAGACAACGATGGGGACATGTATATTGTACAGACAACGATGGGGACATGTATATTGTACAGACAACGATGGGGACATGTATATTGTACAGACAACGATGGGGACAGGTATATTGTACAGACAACGATGGGGACATGTATATTGTACAGACAACGATGGGGACATGTATAATGTACAAACGATGGGGACATGTATATTGTACAGACAACGATGGGGACATGTATATTGTACAAACAATGTTGGGGACAGGTATATTGTACAGACAACGATGGGGACATGTATATTGTAGTTTGGTCATGAAGAATATCATGTAGTTAACTATGATTATATTTGAGTCTGAAAGCTGGTACACTGCTGAATGTTCCGTCCCTCTGTCCGTCCGTCCGTCTGCAGGTTGTGGTGAGTGTGTCGGCGGAGACGGAGGAGAAAATGAGCCAGCTGCAGCGTGAGGTGGAGGAGAAGACGGCAGAGATCGCCCGCTTGAAGGAGGACATGGGCCAGGTGCAGCTGCAGGTGGGACAGTTCCGCGGCTCCACGGACCAGCTACTGAAGGACCTCGAGGGACAACAGAGACTGAAGGAGGATCTGCAGCACGAGAACCAGGAGCTCCACGAGAAGAACCTCGACCTCAACCTCCAGGTAAGAACCTCGACCTCAACCTCCAGGTAAGAACCTCGACCTCAACCTCCAGGTAAGAACCTCCCTCAGCTGCTGTGAGAACTTTGTGTCCCTTTAAGCACGTTTTTTCGTTTAAATAAGTCGATGAAATGTATTTGAAAAATAATTTCACAAATGGTAAAACACCTTTCTGTCTTCGGAAAATCAAGTTTGAAATGAGTATACATGGCTCAGTAAAGCCATGGGAATCGTTTTTGTAATTCGAAATAATGAAATGTGTTCACATTAAAATGGCCGCCATGCAATTTTTGTTTTATGCGCAACACCGTTATTACCACTGTGGATAATTGGTTTGTGTAATAAGATGTCCCCCCTAAAGTAAATCTATCATTATAAATGGAAAATTTGAAAAAAAAATTTGGCAAAAAAAGGTGTTACAGCCCCTTTAAAGATTAATACATTTACCCATACAAAGGGTCTCAGCTGGTCATCTAGGACAACTCTGTAAACTTTCGCTTCAGCCGACACTTGGGTAAGGTTCTCTATATTATATCCAGGTGCAGAGTCTGTTGTCGGACACACGGATCTCGGTTCAGATGCTGGAGGGTAAACCCAGCATATCGAGCAGGTCATTCACTTCCTCCGAACTCGGGTTAGGGTCAGGGTCAGGGTCAAAGGTCGATGAGAAACTTGAGGAAAAACTAAAATCTGAGATAGCAACTCTAAAAGCTGATCTACAAGCAGAAAGAAACAAGGTAAATATGCCAGGTGAAATCAGGAAACAAATGCCATTCAAAAGTAGGGGACACTTGCAGATAAAATTGATACAATATTAGATTGTGTGTCAATAATTACAGGCTTAAAGACCATTTGGTTTTGTGCATTACATGAAATTAAAAGAAACGCAATATTTCTACAAATGTTATCATTTTGTAAAAAAACATATATACTGTTTATTGATAGAATGTGATCCCCAAGGTAACAAATACTTTTTCATTAAACTTATCAATAATGTCTTTCATAGTTTTCAATTGGGAATGTCTTCGTGAATTTTGTCTCCACAACCATGCAATGGCTACAGCAAGTTCCCAACAGTCAACTCCCACTGTTAGCACAGAAAAGTTAATAACATGCAGCAAGTCTTAAATCCTTGCGGCTTTAGCTTCTAGGTAAATGTTGTCAGACCAAAAGCCAATGTTAAATACTATTTCAGTAGGAGGAATTGATTTTCCACTCCTCTGTGACTCACTCTGTCATCTCACGTGTAGCTCTTTGATAGAAACAAGTTGACACTGTTCTTACTAATCTGAATGTCTGGCTCACAACAGTGTGAAGAGCTGCAGGCCCGTCTCAGTCAATTCAACCAGAAGCTCACAAGCTCCCGACAGCTCCATGAACAGGAAGTAGTCACACTGCGGCGGGAGCATGAACAGGCGCTGATGGAACTGGCTCGACATCAGAACACCGAGAAGGAACAACAGGTCGGTGTCGGTGCTTGTGGTTATACTTTGGTGTAGTGTTATTGTCCAAACATTTAGTTTATTCCTTGATCAAGTTAAGAGAGTAACTGCTTTATGGCGAACGGAAAAAACTGAATAAATATTGGTATTCAGTGTCTTTTCTAATACAAAAATGAATAAAGATTTCATGTGAGCTTATTATACCCCCGCTACGAAGTAGTCGGGGGTATATAGCGCTCAGCGCGTCCGTCCGTCCGTCCGTCCGTCCGGAACACTTTTGGTTCCGCTCATAACTCAAATACTACTTGTTCAATTGTTATGAAACTTTATACATGTACACTTTATGGTCCCTAGATGTGCCTTTTCTATGTTTCCCTCAGATTCCATGATTATTTTTTCAGATTTTCCACTTTTAAGCGTCTTTGTGTGCGCTTCTATGGTCACACTTTTGGTTCCGCTCATAACTCAAATACTACTTGTTCAATTGTTATGAAACTTTATACATGGACACTTTATGGTCCCTAGATGTGCCTTTTCTATGTTTCACTCAGATTCCATGATTATTTTTTCAGATTTTCCACTTTTAAGCGTCTTTGTGTGCGCGTCTATGCTTACACTTTTGGTTCCGCTCATAACTCAAATACTACTTGTTCAATTGTTATGAAACTTTATACATGGACACTTTATGGTCCCTAGATGTGCCTTTTCTATGTTTAACTCAGATTCCATGATTATTTTTTCAGATTTTCCACTTTTAAGCGTCTTTGTGTGCGCGTCTATGCTTACACTTTTGGTTCCGCTCATAACTCAAATACTACTTGTTCAATTGTTATGAAACTTTATACATGTACACTTTATGGTCCCTAGATGTGCCTTTTCTATGTTTCCCTCAGATTCCATGATATTTTTTTCAGATTTTCCACTTTTAAGCGTCTTTGTGTGCGCGTCTATGGTCACACTTTTGGTTCCGCTCATAACTCAAATACTACTTGTTTCCAAGAAGGTATTAACACCTCATATACATAGCTTCTTTCTTATAAATCTGGTAAATGATTTTGACATGTTCACATTCAAGGTCAAAGGTCAAGGTCATGAGTGCTTTAATTACTACAATAATCCTTGTAAACATGATAACTTCAAACGTTTTTGTGCTGTCAGGCTCTTATTTGGTATATATCAACTATGGAGATAGACCAAGATTTGAAAAAGTTTTCGCTAAAATCTGTCAAAGGTCAAGGTCACAGCAAGGTCACAACTTAAGCATGCTATTGTGAATATGCCTTATGTTAACAATGAACACTTTGAGTCATTGCATGATTGTTATACACAATGAAAAGTAATCAGTGATGGTGTGACCTTGAAGGTCTAAGGTCAAGGTCAAGGTCATGAGATATTGTTTCAGGCCATGTTAATCCTTTGATCCAATTTTGAAATCAGAAATAGGTTTTAAGAACAAACTTGTGAAAAGTGACCCCAGTGATGATTCAACTTGTTAGAATAACTTGAACAATGAACAAATTTTGGTCCAAAAAAAATCCCATTTTATTTATGCTGAGGAGAAGGCGGAACAGGGAAAGGCGAGACCCAAAGTTTCGGAGCTGCTCTGCTTTTGCGGTGTCCCGCAAACGCTCTTCTAGTTGTTCAAATGTTACGAAACCACTTTGACTTTGACTTCTAAAACATGCTTAGAGGTGTAATACTTACTCTGCTTTAATAATATATGTTATGGTCTTTTCATACAAAAGTTTAAACATTGATACCCTTTTGCTATTTTCAAACATTTCTCTTTGACCAATGTTAATGTAAAAGCGGGGGTATCATAAGTGAGCTTTGCTCACTAATTCTCTTGTTTTGAGAGTAGGGATTCCAAAAGTAAGTCAAATATATTTAAGTAGAACTGATGAAAGGTTTCTCTTCCCATAGCTTCAGTCGGCGACGTACGACAGCGATATCCAGTCTCTCCGCTCCCAGGTGTTGACCCTTATCAGCGAGGTTCATGAGACACAAACTAAACTTGCAGCAGCCACCGACGCCATTGACAAGAAGGATTCAAGGTCAGTCTCTATATCTCTCTACTCTGCCTCGTATCTGTGTTCTCTCTCTGTCTTCCCATGTCTCTTCTGGCTTTCTCTCTGTGTGTCTCATTTCTGACTCAAACTTCCTTATCTATCTCTCCCTGTCCAAATGTCCTATTCTAATGAATTTATTAAAGTAGTTCATTACACCCCCTGACTTCGTCGTAGCGGGGATATATAGCGCTCCGCATATCCGTGTGCGTCCGTCTGAAATCGTTTCCGGAGCATATGAAAAAAAAATATTTGACTTGGAAACTTCAAATTTGGTATGGAAGTAGCCTATATAGTGCTATGGTGTGCTTTAGGGGTCCCAAGGTCCAAATAATTTTTGAAATTTTGTCATTTGTGTCATTTTTGGAGCATAACTAAAAAACTATACAACTTGAAAACTTAATTTTGATGTTGCCTATATGGTATTGTTTTGTCTTTCATTGGTTTAAACTCCACAGTTCAAATAAATAAAAAAATATTTTCATTAAAATTAATCATTGTTATTCATTCACATGATTGACTAGATTATGTTTTCCATTTATTTTTACTGTATGAAGACGATCAAACTACAGGCGGGGGTATGTGAGCTGCGGTCACTTTTGCCTTGTTATGTTATTGTAACCCGGAACAGGGGACTATGTATTCAGCGGCATGTGTACGTACATAAAGCTATAGATCATGAACCGTAGCACCAAATGTCTTCAAGTGACAGCCTCTTACCGGTAGCAGATTACACAGACAGACACCAGTTGACTTTTGTGCCCTTGACATATTTTCAAGGTCACCTCAACACTTCGTCCAAATTTGAAACTTTTGTTAACGCAATTTTCAAGGTCACACTGCTGTTAACATGATATCCTAAGCACCCAATGTCTTCAGATTTCCGATCATCATGACACTTTTCACCGGTAATGCAATACAAGAGGAATCTTCTTTTGACCAAACAGATAAAAAGCTAGATATTAGATAAAAACAAAAAATGTGTCTTGCTTGACTCAATGTTAGCGGCAGGGGACATTGCAATGTAAGTGGCAAACACTTGTTGTTGATGATCTTAAAGCTGTTCCTAGTGATGTTCTAAAGTCCTTATTCTGTTCCTAATACAGTTCCTATAGCTGCTCCTTATGTTGTTCCTAAAGCTGTTCCTAAAGTTGTTCCTAAAGCTGTTCTTAAAGTTGTTCCTAATGTTGTTCCTAAAGCTGTTCCTAATGCTGTTATTAAAGCTGTTCCTAATGTTGTTCCTAAAGCTGTTCCTAAAACTGTTCTTAGTTATATCCCTTATGCTGCTCCTAGTGATGTTCCAAAAGTTTAATGCTGTTCTTAATATGTTTCTTAATGCTGTTACTAAAGCCGTTCCTAGTTATATCCCTTATGCTGTTCCTAATGCTGCTCCTTATGCTGCTCCTTATGCTGTTCCTTTTGATGTTCCTAATGCTGCTCCCAGTGATGTTCCTAATGCTGTTCCTAATGCTGTTCCTAATGCTGCTCCTTATGTTGTTCCTTTTGATGTTCCTAATGCTGTTCCTAATGCTGTTCCTGTTCCCTCAGACTGAAGGAGACGGAGGAGAAGTACGGGAGGATGCAGATTGATCTGAACCAGCAGCGCTACGAGTTCCAGTCAATGCTGCAGTCCCTCCAGCAACGCTGTGGTCTCCACGAGCAGACAGTCTCACAGGAGCGTGCTGCTCACGAGGCAACCAAGTAAGTTGTGGACAGACAGACAGACGGATTGACATACGGGCTGTGCAGATGAACACACGGGAGCAGGTCACGAGGCAACCAAGTATATAACGGACGGACTGAAGGACAGACAGACATACAGTAGTAGTTGTCTCACTAGTAGAGTAGTTGGTGTTCTTGAGTGTATAGATCTGAATTAGATGTGGAGGAACTAGATTTGACTCCACTTAACGACCGATGTCAGATAGGATCAAGGTTTTTAACAGGCAGATTCCTTAGTGGCAGGCGCTTTCAATGTAAATGTGTTTTTTCAATTTAGAGTGATGTATAAATATGTAAATTTGACCCATGTTTATTAACTAAATGGAGGGTAACTGTAGGAGTATATAGACTGCACCTTTGTGGACCATGTGTATGATCAAACTGACATATTTATTCCAGACGGAACATGAGTGACCTGCAGAGATCATTCCAGCAGCTGGTGACTGACTACAAGGAGTTGCTGGACACCTTCGACCAGTACAAGCTTCAACAGGTCAGAGATCACAGCGCTGTGTTAATACTGACATGACATGTCCCAGGTCACAGTGTTATATTAATAATGATGTCACACATCAGTGTTAAATTGATAAGTATAAGGTCACACACATCATACAATTTGTTCTTTATGAATTGAAAACAGTATGAAATTCTGTGAAGGAACATTGGCCTGTAAACCCTAATGCCTTGCTTGATGATCCCAGGAACGCCAGTCCATAAATGCGGGTGGATCCCACGGTGCTGGAGTAGATGAGCGGTTGAACCACCTGACGGCACAAGTGATGGCGGCAGAGGAAGCGCTGATGGTGCGAGACGAGGAGATCCGCACGCTGCGGGAGGAGCTGGCCAATAAGAAAACTGAATACGAGGACATGACCGCAGTCTTCAAGGCTCAGGTTGGTTGGAGCGATATTTAGTTGTCTCTTCTGTTTCGGACATTCAAAGCCATAAAACAAGACGTAGACATTATTATTGCTCACATTTCAATGTAAGGAAAGGGTGTTCAAGAAAAGTCATCTACCAAAGAAACTCATCATCCCCCCACTCTGAGACAGACTGAGGTGTTCATTGTCAGTATACTCATCTTTACCAACTCCTATACCCTAGACAGAGTGTTCATTGTCAGTATACTAATCTTTACCAACTCCTATACCCTAGACAGAGTGTTCATTGTCAGTATACTAATCTTTACCAACTCCTATACCCTAGACAGAGTGTTCATTGCCAATAAACTAATCTGTACTAACCTCTATACTTAAGGCGGAGGTGTTCAAGGCGGACTTCGACGCGGAGCGGTCGGCAAGAGAGAAGCAGGTGACGGAGAAGGAACGGATCCTGGCGGAGATGGGGGACCTTCAGGTGCAGAACCAACATCTCCTTGATGACATCGAGTCCTACTCCAAGCGACAGATCTCTGAGATGCAGCGTCGGGTGGCGCCCTCTCACGGCTACCTGCAGGTGGTCAATCCCGGCGGCCCATACGCTCCCCCTCCCGGACCGTACAACTACGCTGAACAGCAAGGCGCCGAGCTCGTGTACCCCGAACACAATCTGCAGCGGAACCAGGTCGGTCTCACTTCGTATCATTTCAATATTTTGTTTTAAAGTTATGTTAATGCAGGTTTTCAAGGACAGTCAGTTGGTCAGCAAGGTGGGTCCTTCACAGGCTTGGAGATTCTTCTTTCCCGCCTTGGAGATTCTAAGTTGGGGTTTTGTGTTTATTGCATTTGATTCCCCGCCACAGCATGAGGAATATTGATGTTTGCTCTATCTGTCTGTCTGTCCATCAGGTTTTCAAACCCCCTGTAATCAGTGTATAAAATAAGGCTTGTACGCAACCTGGTTACTTTTGGGCTAATAGCTTTTTTAGGATTTTATTTAATTTTACGGGGAAACTTTACAAAATCATATTTTCGGACTAGTAACTGTTAAGACTTATTTTACACACTCATGTAATCACAGTTTCTCTTTCAGCCGCAACCAGCATCTCGACCAGTTGATGGAGCCCAACACGACGAGGACGACGTGCCCCTGGTGTGCCCCCAGTGCAACCTAGTGTGCCCGGACATGGACACGCTGCAGATACACGTCATCGAGTGTCTCGAACAAGACGAGATCAGACGAGCGACCGGCGGCGGCTCCAACGGGTGAACAGGAAAATACCGACCAAGTGACGGGTGCAGAGAATGTCTTTAATCTTAGAGTTAATCACTTTACACTTGCCTGATGATTAACTTAATGTCAAACTGTTCTGTTTTGTTTAAGGTACAGGAAAAATCACTTGTTCAGTACATGGAAGATTCGGGCTGCCACCGACTAGTATTGAATCTAGTAGCTAAAGTAGCTAAAGTAGCTAAAGTAGCTAAATAATAGCTAATAGCTGCTTCTATCTATCTATCTATTCTGTTAATTTACTTAGTGTCAAATTATTCTCTTGTGTCAGTATTACAGGAATCATTCAGGTCACTACTTAGTATTCATATGAACATTTTCTCCTGGAATTTTCCAGGAAGGTTTAAATAACCTCCTTTACCAGTCCAACATTCTGCATGGATGTTTAGTCCTGTTTTCACATATGGATTACAACTAAATATACTCCCAGGTTAAATTTACTACATGAAGTTATAACATTTCGCTTTCCACTAATTATTATAAAATATCAAGCGTTTCATCTTGGATTATTCTGGGAAGGTCTAAACAGCATCATTGAGCATTCTAGCATTTCTAGCATTTCTAGCATTTCACGCGTGGATGGCACTGACTACATGCGTCCATAACATAGTATTATGCTCTCGGGTTCGGGAAACAAATATGAAAATATAAATCAAACTACTTGACTCGATTCCTGCAAGAAATGCTGTTATTTAAATACCTGCCAGTTGGGGAAGATCCTCGGAGGGTACGTTCATCAGTTGCCAAATTGTTTGATAGAAGTGTTTAGATATCAGCACCATTGGAGTTCGTCTCTAAGATAAGAAACATTCTCTCTCTCCTACACCAATTCTTATCGTGATACACACCAGCTTCAGTGTACTGTTTCCCCCCTGTCTGTTGTGATATATATACATGGAGAATGAGGATTATGACTCTTTCAATGCAGTCAAACAACAAGGTATATTCTCATTAGGCCCAATAAATAAAATAATTTTTATTCCTGTCACTTTTTCTAATAAATATAGGAAGGATTTTATTTTTACTTTTTATTTTGTCTTTACTTTTTTTCTGTCGATAAACAAATCTTTCAAATTCTGTGCAAATTTCATGTTTTCTCTTATCGAAAATCAAAATGTAAAATTGTCATATTTCATGCTTGTTTTAACAGTAAAAGTTGCTTTCCTTTGTTGTAAAATAGTTTTTGTAAAGTTTTTTGAATGGACTGTTTTGAGAAACCAGTTTTATTTGTGGTCTTCTATTTGTACTGTGATGGGAGATAAAGTCAATCGTGATTGATGAATGCTGCAATTGTATTGACATGAGTCAATGAATTATGTTCACTTTTGAAATTATGAAGATTATGAAGAAATAATTCAATCCTCTAAGAGAGATCCATCCTCACGTCTGGATGTGGGGTCAGTTCAGTTGAAATCTGTTTATTCAGTTTCATCATTGCAGTTGTGATAATAACTGGATTTTCAAAGTAATTTTTGTTGTGAATATTATAGTATGTCTATTAATATTTGCACATTTGTTGTATTCATGAATTGAATTGAATATTTGGTAAATGTTTGATATTTGATAAGCTTTTACCGTAGTGGAATAAAGAGGATGCCATATGGTACAACTATGTAATCACTGACAACTGTGCACTGTCTGTGTGAGTATATGTGACTTTCACAATGTTTGTCCAACCCCATGTTTTGCTGTATATTTATGTCGTCAATAATATTATTAAAGTTTTGCAAATGCTCCCATAAATGAAACAAACCATAACCTTTACATGTCATTTTGCCATTTCCTATCATATACTGTGATAATAGAACATTGAACAATAGAACATACCATACGTTGAAACAATGTTGTCATTAATGATGTCATTACATGATTTACAGTTTCTCTCTCCAATGAAGAATTGAATGAAGTTCTTAAAGAAGTATCGGCTTTATAAAACTGACAATGAGTAACTCAATGATTGATAGCAAATGTTTGTTTTGAAACGAGGGTGTTCTTTTGAGGTATTTTTTGTTGAAATGAAATTTGAGGGGACATTCCCATTAATAGATTTTTATTTTTAATACATGATCATAACCGAGTCGATTTGAAACCTATTACTGAGGATAATATTTTGGCTACTTAAGGTTAACAAAGAATAGTACACATTCATTATAACAAGAAGACAATGAGGAGTGAAGCCATTTGCCTGCGCAATGAGTGTGGACATTTTTGCTACAGCATAACACGACATTGTTGATCAGTCTAATGGTACATTATTGGTTACTTTGTGGATATTCTATCAATATGTGTATCTTTTATTTTGTTTCACGTAATGCACACAACCAGATGGTGGCTACTCCAGATGAGCCAGTTCTGTTGCTGAGTGTCCACCATCTTGTTTTGTCCAAATGTGAAATGAAAACCGCTGTATTTTCACTAATATTATTTTTTCACAATAATAAAACATATGCGTTGATTTAATATTAACAAAGTAGCACATACTGTATCATTACCAGGTAAACTAATCAACAACGTCGTGTTGTGCATAGGAAGGCTTTCCACTCTCTTAGTGCCGATGAATGGCTTCTCATTGTTTTTATTTTTGAAAGAATATGCATTTCTCCTTCATCAACTTTTCAATTTTATAGTGATAAACAAATAACCCTCAGTAATACTTTTCACAAGGACTGTGCAATTAGCATGTATTAATACTATACATGAGTAAACAGGAATGTCCTCTCAATTTCATTTCTGCCAAAAATTACCCGATAGAACCCTCTCTTTAATAGTTGCTTGCAACTGTAGTCAAGGGCAACTCAATTGTAAATCATGTAAATCATGTAAATCATGTAAATCATGTAAATAGCTCAGAGCACATTATTAGTTCATTAAACGTTTGTACCAGGAGGTAATGACCACACAGACCTACACAGATTGTTGTGCTATCTGTTGTAGTTCACGCCGTAGGAACGTGTACACCAAATGCACAAAAACAAACTTGACTCTCGCAGAGAAATTTGTTGACTTCCGTTGATCTAACAATTTATAGGCGTACACGTTCCTACGGTGTGTAGATGTCAACTTGTCATTCCTGGCTTGAGCTGTTACTTGTTATACAGGGTGAGAAGTGACAGGGATTCACACGGTGACTGAAGAATGATGAAGTGCAAATGTAAATAAATCATAAAAGCAAAGATCATCACTCGTTGTTTTGTGTGTGTTTTTATTTAGAAAAGTTTTTAAAATGTAACATGAATGAATATAATTATGACAAGTGAGCTGGAATCACACTATGTGAAAAAAGTCCAAATTCTTTTTACTTCCGTCCCTTGCTGGATTTGAACCAATATAAGAATCAGGCACCAACCGCCAGCACTGACTATATCAAGAGTTTGCTCAATCGAACACTGCATTTGTTCACTATCTTAAAGTCGTATATTTCTAATGAAAACATTTACGTTCATCCCCGATAGAAGCGCCTGTAAAATAATCATCTTGAAGTCTTTCTCTTCCTTGGTTGAACTACACAACATAACTATCCATGGTGGGACTGGTTGTACACAGGCTGGGGAGGAAATATGGATATGGGTGTACTATATAACTTGTTATATCATATACCCATATGATCCATATTTCCTCCCCAGCCTGTGTGGTTGCAGTGACCAGGGAATATATATAAGCATGATAACATTGATATAATATTCTGATGAAGTAGTAAGAAAAAGGATTTGCTAGATATAGGGAAAAAACTTTTACACATGATCGATGTCCCGTAAAACATCACATACAAGGGAAGCCCGAATGAGCCATTCTACGCTGGACACTGTCTCCCCTTTCGCTTTTCAGAGCATTCTTGGAAAGCTGAAAATGGTACTCATAGGAGGTTACAGGGGTCAGGACTTAACATTTTTCTTACTAGAATAAATAAATAAAGTGCTTTACATAAATATTGATTTACGGTATTGGCGCTTACAGATTATAACAGTTTCACGGTACTATAATTTGAGCATGCATGTGTTTGACATGCAATGTGACCCCCACGGACTTGTCACGCGCAACACGTCTAACACATCAAGAAATGTCCATGCAGTGTCGCCAATGGGCTTGAGGCAGATTTCAATTGACTTTCTCAGATCTTTGATCGAGCGCTAACCAAAACAGCCCATTATTTATTGCATCTTATTCAATTACACGATGTCACGCCTATCTCAAGATGATCGTCTACCTGCCGTTAGCATATTAGAGACTGGGGTGTCACAGAAAGACGCAGCTCGACGTTTTCGTGTTCCCAGAAATACGGTGTCTTTTCTGTGGAACCGGTACCAACAAACTGGCAGCACCAGAGATCGCCCACAGGAAGGCCACGTGTTACGTCACGTCGTCAGGACAACCATACCAGACTCACATATATAGAAATCAGTTTCAAACTACAGAACTTACTGTCCGCACTTTCCTTGTGCAGGAGAACATCAGAACTCGCCCATGGCCACCGTTTCTCCAGATCTCAACTCTACCTATTGAGTATGTTTGGAATGAAATGGAGAGAAGACGTCAACGCCAGTCTATGACCTTGAACGACCTGAGGCAAACCTTGGCCATGTTCAAGAGAGGTTTCAAAGTAATCGCTCAATTAGCGATTACTTTTAAACCTCTCCTGAACGCGATTGCTCAATGTAGCGCTACGTAGCAAGGCGAGCAAACTTCGAGGAATTTGCACCATGTCGTTCAAGAGAGAATGAGAGCTACATTGAGCATTCAATGAGCGATTATAAGCGCTCGCTGTTATGGAACGGAACCCTGGGTTGTCATTTGGAATGAGATTCCACTAGCCTTCTTCTAGATATCGTCCATGAGGCGTAGATGTCAATACTGTGTTGATGCTTGCGGTGGTCACACGCGATACTGATTTGTGAACATGACTGTGTGAACCTGTCCCTGACAAGTAACGCTATGCGTTACTGTTGACTTTTACTGATAATTTGTTGTTGTTGCACTAACAACTTGACACTGACCTCGGTGGAGCATCTGTAGATTATTACATGAAACCATGTGCTTTGTATACTCACATAATAAACACATTGCACAGTTACATTTTTCTACTGGTATATTTTCAATTTCGTGTTTAGAACTAAAAGCTAAAGAAATCTGAAATCTTGTATACAGCCAATTTGGTCAATGGGGATTATAAAATGTAGGATTGGTGACTGTGTAATTCCATACGGTCCACAGGTACCACATCCCCATGATGAGCCACAGAATTCAGCTACTGTACATCCTTGAAACCTATTCTCGTTTTCTTTCAAGAACTGGAAGATTTAGAAAGTGTATACGTTTTGGTCAATGTTGAACTTGTACTTAAACCTCAGACAAAGACATCTGTAAAATTTAAATGTTTAACCTTATACGATATATTGTCTTAAGCCTGATTGACATTGTCAATGACTATTTTAGCTCATCTGGCCTGAAATGCCCGAAGGGATAATGGCATGTCATTCGGCGCCCGATGTACATACTCCTTGGCCAATGGGGATTCTAAAGATTCACAGGGGTTACGACCTAAAAAAACTATCTTCATGTGGTCCCAAATAACGGCCACAGGGGTCACGACTTTAAAAAAAACTATTTTCATATTCTTCTCCATTACGAAAAGTAGTTTAAAATTCTTTTACCTTTGATAAATACTTCTAGAAAATTTACATTTTGAACTTATTTAGTTTTTATTTGTTTGCCAATACCGATTTTAATGTTCATGGAAATGAAAAAAATGTTTTGACCATTTAGTTTATTTCTTCAAGCCTGGTGGGTTACAGAGGCAATGGCTCTAATTTTTTTATTTTTTGAATTCACCTAACAATTGGCAGCAATGGTGCGAGGCATATTCAATGGATGTCAACAGTATTGATACAGTTAAAGGATGAAAGGTTGTCGTGTTGTAAGTTGTTGGTACGGTCAGTGCTATCCTGATAGTTGTCGGACTCCACAACATACTCGGCCTGGAATAGGACAAGAATTTGTACTATTGAAGGTAGTGTTATCCCAAATGTAACAATGTTAGAGGTAAAGGATGCGTCAATAACTTGCAAAATATGTTGATACCAGCCACGAAGTTGAAATTGAAATATAGTCAAAAGTGACAATAAAAGGATTCAGCGCATAAATGATTCAATTATTTGAAATATAATGAATTAAATATCTTTCCAATGTTATTGCGCATCTTTGAAAACAAGTTACAAGATTCTGGCATTTCACTAGAACTATCTATACCCAATATGAACATGACAAAATCAAAGAATTGTAAAGCAAATAAAAACGCCGACTTAACCACGTAAGCTACAACTTCGTCACGATTTACTTTATTGCTTGTATTGTTATTGCGCATATTTAGAACAAAGTTTAAAGTCTCTTTGTGGATTTTTTTATTTTTTTCCATGTTAAATATTTTTATTATGACCGGAAATGACTGTTCGCGATAGATGTTATTATTGATTCACAAAGACAATATTTCAATCTTACTCTACTGAACAAATCATAAAATTCGATGGGTAGGTATTTGAGTTATGTCCCCTTGAAGTTTTCATTTTTCTAAAATTGCCAGATTTCGAGTGCACACAGTGTATAAGTAATTGGTGGCTGCAATGAGCAAACTATAATATACAATGCTTCAGCTACATTATGTGTAAATATGAGCTTTCTAATGCTAGTATGCTAGGTGAATGGGGTCGGGAAATTGTAAAAAGTGTCTAAATCCTCTACACAAAATTGGTGGAATAATAAAAACACGCCAATAACAATAAGGATTCAGCCAAAGTATGTCAGAATGTGGATGCAATATGATTGAGATGAAGATTTAAAAGGTTTGCACACACTGAATGAAAACATTCAATTATACATGGCAACCATACTAGCAACAGTGTATGCGTGTAATATGATGTGGAAGGAACATTGAATACTAAGCGACACGTTCCAAACATCTTTAACTTACAGTTGTTCTTATCTTTGCTTTAGTTCTGAACAAGAACAGTTACGCTTACCTGACAACATATGCGAAACGGTGACAATATGCCTGTCTTTAAAAAGAGCGAATCGCTCACGTTGCTGTCCGTAGATATCATACATAGTCTGATCTGGAGGTCATGTACGGTTGTTAACGGTTCCGAGCGCTCATTCCCTCCTGATCGACACGAAGCGATACCTCGAGGCTTGCTCCCTTTGCTTCGTAGCGCTATATTGAGCAGTCGCAAGAGAGGTTTTAAAGTAATCGCTCATTGAGCGATTGAGCGATTACTTTTAAACCTCTTTTGAACATGGCCCAGGATCAGTCAGATCGCTTCTACTTACAGTCAGTGCCAGATTTCAGCACCAACAGATGGACAATTGACACAACTATTGTGAAAGATGATCAGACAGAATTTCTACCACACATTTTGTCGAACGGTATTACTTCATATCCTTCATTTCGATAGTTCAAATATTTAAACATTGATTCCTATTTGAAGAGGTGATGCTGCCGCTGCTTGAGATGTTTGGAATATTTATTTTTTTGTTCATATTTTACTTTAAGTTGGCGGTTGCATATCAAGACGATATATGTTAATCGATGCATTCATCTTTAGTGACGAGCCAATGTGAGATCAATTCCAAACCACGTCGCAACACTTTTAGCTTGGACCAACTCCGAGCGTTCAACCCGTCCTAGTCTAACATACAGGGCAGAGCGAAGAATAAACGGAGCCTTGCTCAGTCTAGAAAATGTTGGTCAGTCCAGCTGCATCAGCTCTAGGAAACTAATTATAGTTCAGAACTCTTTTTTTTTTTACTTCATATCAAATGTTAAAAAAATAAAATCTATTTTCCATGGACTTAATGTTAGTCTTTACGTGACAGCATTCATAAACATGGTTCCGATTGTTTGTTATTCTGATTATTAACATAACCCTGCACTCACGCAACAGAATCATATACTCTATATGAATTTCAACAAGTCTGAGATGTTTTCTGTTCAGTTCGAGGACCCCTAGCTCCCTCCTATGGGTGCAGTTACCTCTAGGAGAGAGCGTTCAGTGCTATCGATTCAGAAAAGCTTCTGCTCTCACTCTGATAGCAAAGTGAAACGTTTTGAAACGTGATCGATTTAATCCGCCAACAAACGTTTCACAAGCGTTACATTTAAGTTGCAATTGGCGCAATGTTTACGGATACGTTAATTTCTTTAATTCCGAATTCAACTTCTATCAGTGTCATTGTGTCATTGACATCGATTTGATGCTGTTCATGGAATTTTCTGAATGGAAATAACTCTTATTAAAACAGAGAATAAACTAACGTTTCCTGAATAGTTCGCCATCTGACAAAGTAATTTGAATATCCCTTCAAGCCACCGCAAATAACTTAGATACACAGTACTTGGTATCTGTTTATTTATTACACTGCATGGACAGATGAGATACACAGGAAGTGATAACAATATATATTTATTTATTTCACTGCATGGACAGATGAGATACACAGGAAGTGATAATCATATATATTTATTTATTACACTGCATGGACAGATGAGATACACAGGAAGTGATAATCATATATATTTATTTATTACACTGCATGGACAGATGAGATACACAGGAAGTGATAATCATATATATTTATTTATTACACTGCATGGACAGATGAGATACACAGGAAGTGATAATCATATATATTTATTTATTTCACTGCATGGACAGATGAGATACACAGGAAGTGATAATCATATATATTTATTTATTACACTGCATGGACAGATGAGATACACAGGAAGTGATAATCATATTTATTTATTTATTACACTGCATGGACAGATGAGATACACAGGAAGTGATAATCATATATATTTATTTATTACACTGCATGGACAGATGAGATACACAGGAAGTGATAATCATATATATTTATTTATTACACTGCATGGACAGATGAGATACACAGGAAGTGATAATCATATATATTTATTTATTACACTGCATGGATAGATGAGATACACAGGAAGTAATAATCATATATATTTATTACACTGCATGGACAGATGAGATACACAGGAAGTGATAATCATATATATTTATTTATTTCACTGCATGGACAGATGAGATACACAGGAAGTGATAATCATATATATTTATTACACTGCATGGACAGATGAGATACACAGGAAGTGATAATCATATATATTTATTTATTTCACTGCATGGACAGATGAGATACACAGGAAGTGATAATCATATATATTTATTTATTACACTGCATGGACAGATGAGATACACAGGAAGTGATAATAATATATATTTATTTATTTCACTGCATGGACAGATGAGATACACAGGAAGTGATAATCATATTTATTTATTTATTTCACTGCATGGACAGATGAGATACACAGGAAGTGATAATAATATATATTTATTTATCACACTGCATGGACAGATGAGATACACAGGAAGTGATAATCATATTTATTTATTTATTTCACTGCATGGACAGATGAGATACACATGAAGTGATAATAATATATATTTATTTATAACACTGCATGGACAGATGAGATACACAGGAAGTGATAATCATATATTTATTTATTACACTGCATGGACAGATGAGACACAGAGGAAGTGATAATAATATATATTTATTTATTACACTGCATGGACAGATGAGATACACAGGAAGTGATAATCATATATATTTATTTATTACACTGCATGGACAGATGAGATACACAGGAAGTGATAATCATATATATTTATTTATTACACTGCATGGACAGATGAGATACACAGGAAGTGATTATCATATATATTTATTTATTTCACTGCATGAACAGATGAGATACACAGGAAGTGATAATAATATATATTTATTTATTTCACTGCATGGACAGATGAGATACACAGGAAATGATAATCATATATATTTATTTATTACACTGCATGGACAGTTGAGATACACAGGAAGTGATAATCATATTTATTTATTTATTTCACTGCATGGACAGATGAGATACACAGGAAGTGATAATAATATATATTTATTTATTACACTGCATGGACAGATGAGATACACAGGGAGTGATAATCATATATTTATTTATTACACTGCATGGACAGATGAGATACACAGGAAGTGATAATCATATATATTTATTTATTACACTGCATGGACAGATGAGATACACCGGAAGTGATAATAATATATATTTATTTATTACACTGCATGGACAGATGAGATACACAGGAAGTGATAATTATATATATTTATTTATTACACTGCATGGACAGATGAGATACACAGGAAGTGATAATCATATATATTTATTTATTACACTGCATGGACAGATGAGATACACAGGAAGTGATAATCATATATATTTATTTATTACACTGCATGGACAGATGAGATACACAGGAAGTGATAATCATATATATTTATTTATTACACTGCATGGACAGATGAGATACACAGGAAGTGATAATCATATATTTATTTATTACACTGCATGGACAGATGAGATACACAGGAAGTGATAATCATATATATTTATTTATTTCACTGCATGAACAGATGAGATACACAAGAAGTGATAATAATATATATTTATTTATTTCACTGCATGGACAGATGAGATACACAGGAAATGATAATCATATATATTTATTTATTACACTGCATGGACAGATGAGATACACAGGAAGTGATAATCATATATATTTATTTATTTCACTGCATGGACAGATGAGATACACAGGAAGTGATAATCATATATATTTATTTATTTCACTGCATGAACAGATGAGATACACAAGAAGTGATAATAATATATATTTATTTATTTCACTGCATGGACAGATGAGATACACAGGAAATGATAATCATATATATTTATTTATTACACTGCATGGACAGTTGAGATACACAGGAAGTGATAATCATATTTATTTATTTATTTCACTGCATGGACAGATGAGATACACAGGAAGTGATAATAATATATATTTATTTATTACACTGCATGGACAGATGAGATACACAGGAAGTGATAATCATATATTTATTTATTACACTGCATGGACAGATGAGATACACAGGAAGTGATAATCATATATATTTATTTATTACACTGCATGGACAGATGAGATACACAGGAAGTGATAATCATATATATTTATTTATTACACTGCATGGACAGATGAGATACACAGGAAGTGATAATCATATATATTTATTTATTACACTGCATGGACAGATGAGATACACAGGAAGTGATAATCATATATATTTATTTATTTCACTGCATGGACAGATGAGATACACAGGAAGTGATAATCATATATATTTATTTATTTCACTGCATGGACAGATGAGATACACAGGAAGTGATAATCATATATATTTATTTATTACACTGCATGGACAGATGAGATACACAGGAAGTGATAATCATATATATTTATTTATTACACTGCATGGACAGATGAGATACACAGGAAGTGATAATCATATATATTTATTTATTTCACTGCATGGACAGATGAGATACACAGGAAGTGATAATCATATATATTTATTTATTACACTGCATGGACAGATGAGATACACAGGAAGTGATAATCATATTTATTTATTTATTTCACTGCATGGACAGATGAGATACACAGGAAGTGATAATAATATATATTTATTTATTACACTGCATGGACAGATGAGATACACAGGAAGTGATAATCATATATATTTATTTATTTCACTGCATGGACAGATGAGATACACAGGAAGTGATAATCATATATATTTATTTATTACACTGAATGGACAGATGAGATACACAGGAAGTGATAATCATATATATTTATTTATTACACTGCATGGACAGATGAGATACACAGGAAGTGATAATCATATATATTTATTTATTTCACTGCATGGACAGATGAGATACACAGGAAGTGATAATCATATATATTTATTTATTACACTGCATGGACAGATGAGATACACAGGAAGTGATAATCATATATATTTATTTATTACACTGCATGGCCAGATGAGATACACAGGAAGTGATAATCATATATATTTATTTATTACACTGCATGGACAGATGAGATACACAGGAAGTGATAATCATATATATTTATTTATTACACTGCATTGACAGATGAGATACACAGGAAGTGATAATCATATATATTTATTTATTACACTGCATGGACAGATGAGATACACAGGAAGTGATAATCATATATATTTATTTATTTCACTGCATGGACAGATGAGATACACAGGAAGTGATAATCATATATATTTATTTATTACACTGCATGGACAGATGAGATACACAGGAAGTGATAATCATATTTATTTATTTATTTCACTGCATGGACAGATGAGATACACAGGAAGTGATAATAATATATATTTATTTATTACACTGCATGGACAGATGAGATACACAGGAAGTGATAATCATATATATTTATTTATTTCACTGCATGGACAGATGAGATACACAGGAAGTGATAATCATATATATTTATTTATTACACTGCATGGCCAGATGAGATACACAGGAAGTGATAATCATATATATTTATTTATTACACTGCATGGACAGATGAGATACACAGGAAGTGATAATCATATATATTTATTTATTACACTGCATGGACAGATGAGATACACAGGAAGTGATAATCATATATATTTATTTATTACACTGCATGGACAGATGAGATACACAGGAAGTGATAATCATATATATTTATTTATTTCACTGCATGGACAGATGAGATACACAGGAAGTGATAATAATATATATTTATTTATTTCACTGCATGGACAGATGAGATACACAGGAAGTGATAATCATATATATTTATTTATTACACTGCATGGACAGATGAGATACACAGGAAGTGATAATCATATATATTTATTTATTACACTGCATGGACAGATGAGATACACAGGAAGTGATAATCATATATATTTATTTATTTCACTGCATGGACAGATGAGATACACAGGAAGTGATAATCATATATATTTATTTATTACACTGCATGGACAGATGAGATACACAGGAAGTGATAATCATATTTATTTATTTATTTCACTGCATGGACAGATGAGATACACAGGAAGTGATAATCATATATATTTATTTATTACACTGCATGGCCAGATGAGATACACAGGAAGTGATAATCATATATATTTATTTATTACACTGCATGGACAGATGAGATACACAGGAAGTGATAATCATATATAATTACAAAATGGTTTCGTTACACTAATTTCCGCGTTTCTGATTGGACGAGAGCTCTCAAAAACCTGCTGCCATTTCTCGATGAATGCAGATAAAATGTGCTACCATACCTCGTGCATTCGTACCTTATGACGTCACAATCCATTCGAACAAACGGTCGGGTCAGCCGGTTCTTACAACGGAGGGTAACGTTTTGATGAAAACTATGAAATACATATGTCATTTCGTCTTCACACCTACACCGATAACTGGAATATACATTTCTTTTCCGAATGAGACAATTAACTTCACCGGGAACACTTAATTTTGATAGATACAAGTCCTCAAGCTTGTTCACTGACAGCGCTTCACTAACAATAGCCATGTTTGAACGTCGCGTGATATGCTAATGAGGGTTAATCTAAAAATCCGGAATGTAGAGTAAACGAACTCTGATTGTATGTATGTGAATGTTGGGGAAAACGAAATTAAATCTTCTGCCGTTTTAGATGAAGGATTCCTCAATTTTGATTCAGCCATGTATCATTGCGTGTAACAAGCTGCTGTTTCTCGTGATAAATTACAAATATATTAGATTTGTGTAAATATTTAAAGAAAAACCTGTTGATTTTGTAATTATAAGGATTGTTTTACATGTTTTGTGCCTCTATCGAAGTATAACAGCAACAAATTTTGTATAACATCGCTCCGCTACGCTACGCGATGTTATACAAAATTTGTTGCTGTTATACTTCGATAGAGGCACAAAACATGTAAAACAATCCTTAAATATTTATTTATTACACTGCATGGACAGATGAGATACACAGGAAGTGATAATAATATATATTTATTTATTTCACTGCATGGACAGATGAGATACACAGGAAGTGATAATCATATATATTTATTTATTACACTGCATGGACAGATGAGTTACACAGGAAGTGATAATAATATATATTTATTTATTACACTGCATGGACAGATGAGATACACAGGAAGTGATAATCATATTTATTTATTTATTACACTGCATGGACAGATGAGATACACAGGAAGTGATAATCATATATATTTATTTATTACACTGCATGGACAGATGAGATACACAGGAAGTGATAATCATATATATTTATTTATTACACTGCATGGACAGATGAGATACACAGGAAGTGATAATCATATATATTTATATATTACACTGCATGGACAGATGAGTTACACAGGAAGTGATAATAATATATATTTATTTATTACACTGCATGGACAGATGAGATACACAGGAAGTGATAATCATATATATTTATTTATTACACTGCATGGACAGATGAGATACACAGGAAGTGATAATCATATATATTTATTTATAACACTGCATGGACAGATGAGATACACAGGAAGTGATAATCATATATATTTATTTATTTCACTGCATGGACAGATGAGATACACAGGAAGTGATAATCATATATATTTATTTATTACACTGCATGGACAGATGAGATACACAGGAAGTGATAATCATATATATTTATTTATTACACTGCATGGACAGATGAGATACACAGGAAGTGATAATCATATATATTTATTTATTACACTGCATGGACAGATGAGATACACAGGAAGTGATAATCATATATATTTATTTATTACACTGCATGGACAGATGAGATACACAGGAAGTGATAATCATATTTATTTATTTATTTCACTGCATGAACAGATGAGATACACAGGAAGTGATAATCATATATCTTTATTTATTACACTGCATGGACAGATGAGATACACAAGAAGTGATAATCATATATATTTATTTATTACACTGCATGGACAGATGAGATACACAGGAAGTGATAATCATATATATTTATTTATTACACTGCATGGACAGATGAGATACACAGGAAGTGATAATCATATATATTTATTTATTACACTGCATGGACAGATGAGATACACAGGAAGTGATAATCATATATCTTTATTTATTACACTGCATGGACAGATGAGATACACAAGAAGTGATAATGATATATATTCATTTATTACACTGCATGGACAGATGAGATACACAAGAAGTGATAATCATATATATTTATTTATTACACTGCATGGACAGATGAGATACACAGGAAGTGATACTCATATTTATTTATCTATTACACTGCCTGGACAGATGAGATACACAGGAAGTAATAATCATATATATTTATTTAGATTACATACAAAGTGTACATATACAAATCTAACGCATCAGTATATCACGTGATGAACATCGGGATCCAGCTAGTCATCCACTAAGTGTCGTCGTACTCGCATACGATGAATGAATTCGTTGACATTGTCGTTACGAGATCAGTGCAGGATTCGAACCCACACCCTAGCACCCAGGTGCCCATCGACAGCACTTATAGTAGTTGAATACATCTTGTTAAAGCTTTTATAGTATAGAAAGGTTGACTTGTATGTAACTACTCTGATGGAATATTCTTCTTCTCCGGAACAGTTCAAAACCGAGGGGGAGATATTTGCTCACTGCAAACTGGATTTGAAAGAGGGAGCAGTTTCTCACTACATGCTTGAATTATTATTATTGCTTACCCGGCTTTCAAATTTATAAACACGCGTTCATTTTGCGTAAGTCTGTACGGCAATTGATCTTTGTATCCAACCGATATTTAGAACTGTATATCCGTCCGTCCGTCTATAATCAATTCGTTTCCGCAGCAGAACTGAAAAAAGTCGTTCATTTTATCTTTCTGAAACATGTCATGGATATTACCCATCCGCTGAAGTATTGTCTTTTGATATTCACATATCTTTGAAGTTTGGTTTTGATTTCCATTGAAATGAGTTTGATTTGGACTCTATATTGCGTTTGGTTCGTTTCCCCGATCAAATCTAAAAATACGTGTACGAGTATTGCACATTTCTAAACTAATTCTACCAAAATATTTAGGGAGGGAAAACGTGATATTCCCAGGGGATCGAACTGGACTTGGCTCATAATAGGGATTGGTTCCAGAGCACGTATAAACTGTTCAATATACCTACTGAAACATTTAAGAAATTCTTCAGAATGTTCATTCTCTTCCCACAGAGGTTACTCTCTTCATATTTCCGATCCTAACCTATGTTCTACATGGCCTGAATTTTTAGACTCCAGCAAAATTCCCTAGCGGGGGAAAAATGGGATCCTCATACTGTATCCCTGCTTTTAACCAATGAAAACTCACCTTACGGCGGCCATGTCGATCGAGTGACGCCACAGTTCTAGTCATTTGACTCTTGCTCATTAGCATATGTCCTTCGAATATGTAAATGATGTAAAAAAAAACCCAACTCAAATGACTATTTTTGGTATTTATCAGCATGTTTATGATCAATACTTTTCACAAAATCAAATAGCATAGAACGTTTATCTTACGTTTATTTTATCATTATGACGTGTCATTGGCAAATGTCACCTTCACAACGGCGTCGCTGATCTTTGCTCTCGATTTCAAGCGATTTAGATCAGAGGTTAGGATCGGAAATATGAAGTTATTAACCTCTGTTGGAAGAGAATGCAGAATGCGTTTACATTAAAGTCTTTAATGCTATATTCAAAACTTTCATTTGTTCATTCTTACATCTTAAACAACATGATAAATACTGTCCACGAATGCACACATGAATCAGTTTACACGGAGATGTAGGGAGAGAGATAGAAAGGTTCTTTTTTGTCTGCAGAGGCGATTCCGGATATTTGCAGAATCATTCTTTTACAACACAAAAAAATAGTGAACTCGTATATTCGAATTATAACGCATTTTGCTGTAAGATATATAAGCATGTTAACAAACTCAGGGAATGCTTTGGTACCGTATTCTGATGATGCGATCACTTCAATTCATGGTCATTCAAAGATTCCAACTGTGCTCCCCACTCAGACCCTTTATTCACTTGACCCAATCACGCCAACCCTTCATATTCCATGTGACAACTCAATTTTCTCCTTCTGTCCATCCTGCATATGAGGTAAAACTAGATCAGACAAACCGTGTTCTTCAACTGTCAAACTTCTGGCAGAGAGTGAAGAGGCAAACACGATGTTTGATCAAAGTGCGGACGTCAGAGAGGGCAGCGATAGTGCGGACGTCGAAGAGAACAACGACTGTGCGGACGTGAAGGAAAGCAATCAAATCAGAGCCCTCAATTAGACGTCTTGTAGTTTACAGCGCACCACCAATGATTGGACGAAGGAGGAACCAGTAGCATTGCTGATATTTATTCATGAACAGAAATCTATAACGCGGTTCACAGGAGCTATTTTCGTCGGAGCGTCACTGAACAGCGTGAGAGCGGCGAGTACAGAGGGAAGACTTACTGTGGTGATGGCGGAATCAGAGAAACGAATTGTGGCTATAGCTGTGGATGAGAGTGCATACGCCGATAATGCCTTCCAGTGTGAGTACACTTTACTGTCTTCCATTATCTCACTCCTTCTTGCTGTAGTTTTATTACTTCTTCATTAGTGTTCCTTCCAACAACATCGTACTGCTCGACCTGCGTGTTGTCAGTGACTGAACTATATTTATAGACATATCGGTTTGTGTTGCAGCACACAGTATTCTTACACACATCACAGTTCACACCACACTGTATTCTTACACACATCACAGTTCACACCACAACCCAAAGACATCTGTTCATACGTATCAGAGTATCTACTTCATTCTGACCACGTACTTAATTATATACACGGGATAAAAGGAACAAGGTGTTGACGGTGGGTTTGTTTATGTCTGGTAGGACTGTAGACCGATGATGTTGTGGAAGTTTACACTCTACAGTTTACACATATCCTGACAGTGTACATGCTGTAGTAACACTCGACTCTCACAGACCACGTGCTGGGTAACGCCCCCTCCTGGAGTCTCTGTTGACGTTAGTCAGATCGACGTGACAGTTTCCTCCATGTCCAATGTTCAATAATCCGTCAGTCAGAAAGTAAACACTCCACCTGTAGCTCAGCAGTAGGTCTACGTGGGTTTCATTTCTCGATGACCACATTCGCATTTCAGTGGTTTAATTGAGATAATCTAAGCATCCCCTTCGAAAACTACCGTTATTAAAATAGCGTTATTTAAATGATCAAATATGACACAACTATATTAATATTTTGAAATATCCCATTACTTTTCACAAACATTCCAAAGGGAGATTCGTTTGGTAGATTTCTTTAGGGGGATTGTCTCGGGAGACTGTTGTTTCCATTGTGACCAGCGTCGTCCAACATCTACATTCTCAACATAGCCTCAGAGAGTTCAGTTAGTGGAGCCCCAGCTGGATATAGGAAACACGAACGGCATGTAAAGCACGTGTATCATCTTGTCCGGAGTATCGGTTTCAGATTGTTGAGTATTTGTTTGTCTTGGAGCAGAACACAGTCAAGTGTATACTCATAATCATCACCTTTCTTACGTTCAATGAACAACAGGCAGTAGCTGTGTTATTGAAACTGAGAGTATCAAACACGTGTAGATGTGAATGAATGGTTGACCTTGAGGTCGACTGTAGACATTCCGACTGTAAGGCTCATGTCGAGTCAGTCGTCTCATGAGTTCCCGGAACCTCTGGTAGATCAATATCCGGACAGGGCTTTAATTCAGAGGTATGCTTCAATCAGTCCACTCCGCGATACGCTCTTGTCAGGTTTGCTACCAGGTATTCTCTTGTCAGGTTCAATATCAGATATTCTCTTGTCAGGTTCGTTACCAGGTATTCTCTTGTCAGGTTCGTTACCAGGTATTCTCTTGTCAGGTTCGTTACCAGGTATTCTCTTGTCAGGTTCGTTACCAGGTATTCTCTTGTCAGGTTCGTTACCAGATGTTCTCTTGTCAGGTTCGTTACCAGATATTCTCTTGTCAGGTTCGTTACCAGGTATTCTCTTGTCAGGTTCATTATCAGATATTCTCTTGTCAGGTTCGTTACCAGATATTCTCTTGTCAGGTTCGTTACCAGGTATTCTCTTGTCAGGTTCGTTACCAGGTATTCTCTTGTCAGGTTCGTTACCAGGTATTCTCTTGTCAGGTTCGTTACCAGGTATTCTCTTGTCAGGTTCATTATCAGATATTCTCTTGTCAGGTTCGTTACCAGGTATTCTCTTGTCAGGTTCGTTACCAGGTATTCTCTTGTCAGGTTCGTTACCAGGTATTCTCTTGTCAGGTTCGTTACCAGGTATTCTCTTGTCAGGTTCGTTACCAGGTATTCTCTTGTCAGGTTCGTTACCAGGTATTCTCTTGTCAGGTTCGTTACCAGGTATTCTCTTGTCAGGTTCGTTACCAGGTATTCTCTTGTCAGGTTCGTTACCAGGTATTCTCTTGTCAGGTTCGTTACCAGGTATTCTCTTGTCAGGTTCGTTACCAGGTATTCTCTTGTCAGGTTCATTATCAGATATTCTCTTGTCAGGTTCGTTACCAGGTATTCTCTTGTCAGGTTCGTTACCAGGTATTCTCTTGTCAGGTTCGTTACCAGGTATTCTCTTGTCAGGTTCGTTACCAGGTATTCTCTTGTCAGGTTCATTATCAGATATTCTCTTGTCAGGTTCGTTACCAGGTATTCTCTTGTCAGGTTCGTTACCAGGTATTCTCTTGTCAGGTTCATTATCAGATATTCTCTTGTCTCAGGTTCGTTACCAGATATTCTCTTGTCAGGTTCGTTACCAGATATTCTCAGGTTACTGTAACAGTTTCGTCTACTGGCACAAATGTCCAGTAACGACTAATGGTGTGTTGTGCAGTTCACTAACCAGGTGTATTATGCAGTAGTGTGTAGTGTGGGATAATTTCGTCATCAACCATCGGTTACATTCATGGACTAGTGTGTACTAGTTGGCAGCCCTTCATCTAGTATTAATATATATAAAGAGGTTTGTAACGGTAGATATTGCATGGTAGGGGTTCAACTGATTGTATAGAAAAATTACAAATGAACGAATATGTATTGGCTAATCTTCGTCGATTTGCAACGTGTAATAATCACACACTTCTATCAGCTTCCTACGAACCGACCAACGAGGATGCAACGATGAAGTAAGCCTTCAATGTTCTTAAAGACGTCGGCTGAATAGTATGATTAAGACATCAAGTTCTAAACTGTCTGTCCATCACCTATACATGCAGTGCCTCCAGATAACAGACACATTCCGAGTAGAGCTTTTGTAACTCCAGTGATTCATTAGACGGTACTTCACCTGTGTCCACAGCATACAGTCCATATTTGCCTAACCCTAACCGTCTACATACCAGTCTGAGCAGTAACAAAGGTTTTCATTTTACAAGAGATTTAATGAATCGCCACTTTCTGTATTTTTACGTCAGGAGTTATTCGTTCAGAAAATTGATCCCAATATTCCCAAAGCATCACACTTTAGTTTAAACATTAGAGGTTGCTACTTCTGGATGTATGACTATATTGTAGCTTCAAATAATTATGAGGTCTCAGAACATCTGCGAACACTAGTCGAGTTCTTGTCGGGTAGACAAACGGCACAACTCAAAGAACGTCTATGAAAGATTTCTGAGTTTGAACAGGTGCGCTATGAGCACGAGAAGTAGTCTGTAATGATGTTCCTTATCTTGATGGTCCGTCCACCTGGTGTACTGGTGTTCATACAGACTCGTGTCTGGAAGGATGTCTCTCACTTGTCCTGTTCCCTGAGTTATGTTGTAGACCAGATTCATCGACATTATAACATGTTCTTGTAGTAGGTTTGAACAGGTGCGCGATGAATATGAGGAGTAGTCTGATGTTCCTTGTAGTTTCCATAGGTAACAGTTGGCTTTGACGTGGTGCCAGTCCAGGCTTTTCATTTGTATTACACCTAAAAAAGGCTTTAATTCATGACTTTATGATTGTGCATTAATAGAAGCCTGCAATCAAAGAGTGTTTCTATTTAGACGAAATGATTGGATAATCATGTATTCCGTGTGTGTATGGTAACTTAACGTATAGAAACTCACAGTGTTGTTTCTAGCTGACCAGCTGGGGGATCAGTTTGACCAAACTACTGGACTGTACAATGGACGCCAATCCCCCCAAATGCACATTTCCCCATTAACCTCCCACCCCTGAGATTTGCTGATGGCTCAAATACTGATGTTCCAACTAACCGAGTCTGTAAAACAGATTATATACAGGATACGTGACTAAAGGGTATTTCGATTTTAGCCGAATTTGTTGAAAATTGATGTTATCAATTGTTTGGCAATAGTTGCTTAGTAACTAATCGTAAATGTAATTCACTAAATCCGTTTTCAGATTAGGTCGAGTGTTGAGTAGGTCCGCTCGTTGAAAGGTCTGGTAGAGCAGGGACTCTATATACAGGAGAGTTCCTGGTAGAGAGAGATCGATCGTAAGCTCATCCACAGCACTTTCACTGATAATCAGATGTTCTTCACAGGTAGCTGTAACCGTAAACAAAGTCTCGTCTCAGATCTCCTGGTTATACCTTCACGAGATTTGTTTACGAAAGTGCATCCCGACATGGACCAGCCCTGACAGGCGTGCACCAGAGCTCGCGGTGCCGTAGATCTAAAGAGCATCAGATATAAGCTGATAGTGAAACTGAAACCGTCTTCTGTTCCGTCTCTGTGTTGTGTATATACCGGATAATACAGCTTTATAGCACACATCCAGACCGATTAGCCTATCGTAGATTGACTTAGAGCAAATCATCTGACATGAATAGCCATGTAATTGGGTTAAATGTGCAACTGTTTAACCACATTAGAGTACCAAGTGTTCATATCAGTTGTTTCTGTTAGGATTTTAAATATAAAATTATTTTCATTAATTGATAATACCAAATGTATATCAACGTTTTTTAAAAATAAAATACCAAAAAACTAAATGCTTTGTTCTGAGTTCCTGCTTCTTTTCACAAGAGACGTGTTTGGTCTATTTTGGCCTGAATACGTCATTTTAACTTTGAGTTGATGTACTGCCATTTGTCGTACACTTCTACTGCTATTTCCCTTCCAGTGTTGTTTAGTTATATAACGCCGTCTAGGTGAAGAGACAAAGACGTAATTTTAGATGACGTTGTGTAGAATATTGAATGTTTCTTTGACTTTAGCGCATACAGGTTGTGGAAGTGTTTCTGAGGTTGATCTGTGAGTCTGTCCTCCTCAGCTGACCACAGTCACACACCTGGTTAATCTGTCTGTACTGAAGACATGCATTATTAACCAGGTGTCTGATTAGAACACAGCCTTATACCAAGAGGTTGCTTCATTGTTCCACGATAGGATTGATTGGAACAACAGCTTACTACAATAAACCACTTCTTGTGGTTGTGAAGGATGTACACCACGGTAAGGTGACGTTTTGACCCGGGTATTTGTGCTGAATTCGAGAGGGTGCTAACATTAATTTGGTGAATTTATGCTACCAAAGCAAGATTCGAACACTGGTCACTTTATACACATTGATAAGGGTGTTATCAAACTTTATACACGTTGATAAGGGTGTTATCAAACTTTATACACGTTGATAAGGGTGTTATCAAACTTTATACACGTTGGTAAGGGTGTTATCAAACTTTATACACGTTGATAAGGGTGTTATCAAACTTTATACACGTTGATAAGGGTGTTATCAAACTTTATACACGTTGATAAGGGTGTTATCAAACTTTATACACGTTGATAAGGGTGTTATCAAACTTTATACACGTTGATAAGGGTGTTATCAAACTTTATACACGTTGATAAGGGTGTTATCAAACTTTATACACGTTGATAAGGGTGTTATCAAATGAACCTTAATGACATATTTGTCAAGCGGGGATATAAGTTTGAATGTCGTTTCCACAAAAAAATACTGCAGTGGCTAACGATATGCTTCTTGTGTTGCTGTGGGACAGGTATTACTGGGTGTTGCATGGCAGATATCGCTACTGCTCACGACTGGTCACGTGGTATGTGCTATGTTACAATATCTCCCAGAACAACGCGACTGTAACAAAGTCTGAAAATAAAACATACATCTTTGGTGCACAATAGTCTCGGATCACCGAGGTTACTGTAGAACATATGAGCTTACCGCATAACGTTACGCATTCTTGGTGAAACGTTACGCTTCAATGTCAAACCAGGGACTGCAACAGACAGTCGACTTTCTTATCGGGAAGATTGTTATTGTGTAAAGAATTGTGTGTTATTGCTGTAGGTAATTTTGTTTTTAATGTGGCTGCACTCGGTGAATCTGGTAGCTTAAGTTACGCCATGATATCCTCTGTGTTGGATACATTTGACTGTTTTTACTCAAGTTGTGAATAAAATAGTTTGTTTGTAAGTCTGTATTATCCAGGTTAAACCAGTTTTTTTCTGAGTTTAGATCTGGGATTTTACCTGTAATGATAAATGCTGATATATAGTTTGTAATAAACTATTGTAATTTATATATGAATGTATGTGACATATTATACCATTTGGAATTAATATGTTAATTGTATTCCATTTTAAGAGATTATTATATTCATAAATATTAATGGAACCCATACATTTATTGATCTATGATGAATTGTCGTAAGGTAAATGTTTTAATTAATTGAAGTTTGAATATACGTTAATATAGTTATCATTTAAATATCGTTATTAGTTTGTACTTTAGATTATGACATTTATGTTAAATCAATTTTGAATGAAATGAAGTGAATTAACTCCCGAAATACGGGGTAAGAAGGCGTAAAGTCATACGGTTCCAGGGCAGGTAGCTCCGCTAACTAAGTCTATGTATTCCAGTATTCCAGTATTCCAGTATTCAGGAACCAGCTAACTGAGTTCCAGTATTCCAGTATTCAGGAACCAGCTAACTAAGTCTATGTATTCCAGTATTCCAGTATTCCAGTATTCAGGAACCAGCTAACTAAGTCTATGTATTCCAGTATTCCAGTATTCCAGTCCAGTATTCAGGAACCATATGTTCCTTTAATCTACATATTTACAAAGAGCCAGAGTTATATAAACTGACAGGCAAAAGTAAGTACTCACCTCAGTTGATTTTATCATAAGTATGATTTTAAATTACAAATATCTCAATGTCATGATCTAAAACTGAAGAAATACAGGTGTTTCGTCAGCAGTCAAAGAATATTTCTACATGTTTTTTAATTTTAAAAAAATGAAATGATACACAACTGTTCATCGACATATAAGACACATTCTATGTGGAAATTAATAAATTGGCCTGATTCTGCACACATTTACAACATGTTAAACATGGTAGTGTACCCCTGTCTTCATTAAACAAAGTTATTTGAACTAAAATGTAACCACAGTCACCAATTGATTCATTCAAACTACTGCAGATAAGTTTTATTGTATCGTGCCATAGTCAAATGCATCTGATTTCTTTTAGATATTAAATTAATCGAAACCAACTGAGGTGAGTACTTTCTTTTGCCTGACAGTTTAATATAGAGTTATTTCATGTCGTATCCACTGTTGCTCCATGAGAGTCAACTGAAATGGTGAATATAATGTTTTCTGTAGAAGTTAACTGATTTTTTTTGCCCTATGGATGTTAATCTAGAAATGTCAGAAGCGAGAGTAAATGTAGGTTTAAGTTTCAACTGTTTCCCTAGCTAAGATATTTATCAATCTTCCTTCTTGGAATAATGTGGGTTCTC
Source organism: Gibbula magus (assembly GCA_936450465.1). NCBI lineage: Eukaryota > Metazoa > Mollusca > Gastropoda > Trochida > Trochidae > Gibbula > Gibbula magus. The sequence goes on from OW388296.1 coordinate 79,261,517, forward strand.
CTTATGCTATACCTTTTCAGGAAAATAAATTTGGCAGTTTTTAAATAAACGCTTCATTTTCCCTGACAGTATAATGGAGACAAATCTAACGTTACGCAATTCTCACATCAATACACCAGGATGGATGTATCTAGGGAACGATTTGTAAGAGATCTCTATAGAGACGTACGAGATTACTAGATAAAGACCTTTCTTTCTTTCACATAAGGAAATCGATGTATAACCCTTCTGCTGGAGTTTAAAACCTTGAGAGTTGGCGGCATCTTACAACAATCGAACTTGTTGACTTATCCAACTCTACTTTTATTTTACCTTATGATATATTCCAAATTATTCATAGATGATCAACAATTATTACTACTTAGACAGAGATAGTACCACAGGCACCAGTGGAATATCAACGGACATGGAACAACATGAATCTGTTGTTGCCTCCTCCTCCTCCACCTCCTCCTCCTCCTCCCCACATCCCCCAGGGGTTCAGCGTCCACTCTCATCCATCAAAAATCACAGAACCATTTTCTCCGGGAGAACTGAAATTTTTATGAATTCTAGATATAAAACTCTGAAATCACATTTCGTTAAATTTGTTTTCAAGGCCGACTAGTTATGCATAATGGACTTGTGATATACATGTGTAAAGGAATGATATATCGTAGTGGAACGGAAATGAAGTACCGACTTTATGAATTATTTGCTTCATCAAAGTACGAGATGTGTCCATTAAGATATTATGTCCACATCATCTCCCAGAATCCCCAACGGTCTATGAGTGGTTCGAGAGCTCGCTGGTTAACAGGTTACCCTTTCTAATGATAATGAACCTCATTCTGTACGCCTCTTTCAGTAGGTTTCATGTTTCTACGTTCATCGTGAATGTTGCTCCAAGTCAATTGAAGACTGTTGCATCGGAGGTTAAAGTCTTGGCGTTAATTCCCCTTAGTTAAATTATTTTACTTTTTGTTTGTCCATATCGTGTCTCGAACACAAAGAGACAGTGATACAATCAAACAATGTCAGTTAAATCTGACCTTTACAAGAGTCCAAAATGGAAATGTTAATGTGGTAAAATTTCATTAACTTTTCAAAATGAAAGAGTATCACAGACTTATCGACATTAATTGAATTCATCATCACGTTACTGCACTTGTATCAGTTTCACAACAAGCTAATTTGATCGTACCATACACACCGTTGTTAACCAGTAGAATATACTCGTTATGTACCGATGGCGGTCTTTGTTGAACAGTATTATATACTCGTTATGTACCGATTGCGGTCTTTGTTGAACAGTAGAATATACTCGTTATGTACCGATGGCGGTCTTTGTTGAACAGTAGAATATACTCGTTATGTACCGATGGCGGTCGTTGTTGAACAGTAGAATATACTCGTTATGTACCGATGGCGGTCGTTGTTGAACAGTAGAATTGCTCCGTAACATGTTGTAGGGGTATATAGTACCAAGAATGGTCATCCTAGACTGCAAGCTCGAAATATATGTATACTTATTCATTATTCAAAAATGACATTGTCCATGAAAGTTAAATAAAGGTATTAACATCTATGCAACTCCGAATATCTCTTACACAATTTAAGATGTGGCATTAGGAAACGGAATGTTCACGATGTTGTTCACGATGTTGTTCACAATGTTATTCACGATGTGTATCATGTATTATTGCAATGCCTTTTGTAGTCTGAAATCCGTAGCAGATATGTTCCTCGACATTGTTATTTAAACCCAAGTATACCAAAGTTTGTAAATCTACTTAAAATCGAAATGCAAAATTATCTTACGTTTAGCCATATTTCAAACCAACTACATCAAGTTAAATACGGTTTATCCTGATGTATTCTACATGCCAGGGATCTGAATGTTGTGTGTAAATGATGGACATATGTACTTAGGCTTCATGGCCACGACATTCATATGACCGTCTCTACCATGGATTGAACGAACAATATATATTCTCCTTGCTTAAAGCAAAACTTAATTAACCTGATGTTGACCGTATAACTTATTGACACTACTGGTGTCTGGAATGTTTATTCGTGCACATTCACATATAATATTTGGTTTCATGTTCCACCTGATTCAGCACTAAGCAATAAACCCCGAAACGTCGTGTTTGTCCACGATAAGAACGTTGTTATCCAGAAATCTCTTGTCTTCTTTCTGTTTCTAATTGCCCTCCAAATACATGTAGGGGTTTGGTTTTCTAGTAGTCGACAGTAGAGGTCGATTTTGACTTTGAATGGTTCATTTACAGCAATCTAATCCAGCTTCAGTAGATAGAGGTTCAGGATGCAGAAAGGTTACTAATCACACTTGACCAGGTGACTTGTGGTTAACTATCGGCTTGATTATAGACAAGATGTAAGCAAATATCGGCTTGATTGTAGACAAGATGTAAGCAAATATCGGCTTGATTATAGACAGGATGTAAGCAAATATCGGCTTGATTGTAGACAAGATGTAAGCAAATATCGGCTTGATATTCCAGTACCATGCCTGCTTCTCATCGCCACCCTGTATTAGATTAACGCTATATATTGATTTAACAACGGAAAATATAATTTTTGGATTTAAGGGAAGAAATAATAACCCACTAAATGCCATTTGTCTACTAGTGAAACAAAATATCTATGCAATAAGCAGAAAAGGTAAGATACCTAATATTAAATGTATCCAAAAGGAAATACTAAGATATTACCAGGCATGTAAATACATTGCCTTTAAAAACAATAGGCAGCCCTGATTCTAATCATTATGGTCCTCTTTCCACACACTATTTAGACATTTAGAAAATGAGATATAACTTTTGTGAATAATACAGATAAGACTTTGAAAGCCATAAAATCTTGCAATTGTCCATGAACTTCAATACCTGCAAAATGGAACTTTGTGTAAAGTTTATTGACATGTGAACAACTTTACTGATGTATATAACTATAAACCTGTATATGTAAACATCTGATGGGAAATAAAAACATAAAAAAAAGAAAAAAGGTTAACACTATAACATACACACCTCTCTCTACACGTGATGACACGTGGTCCTGTGCTTACCTCGGTTGACCATTATCAGCAACACTGACCGCAGCTCGTCGTGTGATGGGTGACATACATCTGATAATCTGAGAGTTTGAAGGGGTGATTCCCTGCCCCCCAGCATACATTATTGGTACGGAACTTGTAGCGTTACCGTCGGCACATGACCTCACCCAGTTTACCCAGCAGTAGAAGTGAGGACATTGTGACAGATAACCTAAAAACTCCTTAAATGGCAGCTTGGTTACATACTTCAGAATGAAACAGGAACGCTGCTGGTCCTTACACCAGGTTGATATGAGTGTGTCCCTTTCTGGGCTGGAGTATATGACCACTCATTAGAGTCGAGGGGGATTCTGCTTTGAATTGATGAGGCCATTAACTGAATTAACTGCCATTCCATTTGAGACTACTGTCTTTAGGGATGAAAACCTCTTTGGTTGTTTAAGCGACCTTTCGATCTCAATCGTTATATAGTATTTGTAGGTTTGCTAATGATGGATGAAACGTTTATCAAATACAGTTTGAGCGTTGAATATGAAATTGTTCTTGTTATTAGAGATGTCGGTGCTGCTAACAACTTCTCAAGTCATCTAGCACAAAACTTTATTTCATGATTAACTCCTTGAACTGTTTGAATAACTATACAAGATAAAAATCGAGTTCAAATTAATTATTCAGAATAGAGCCTGACCCCTAGTAAGGAACATGCTTCATTAATTTAAAACAAATACCTATTGGCAATTTCCTTTTGTTGTGGAAAATGAATGGAACTTTTTACTCCTTGACTTCTTGAACTGTTTAAAAGTAAGAATAAATTTGATGGAGCCGAAGTTTGGATATTGAGGTACACAGGTCGACATGAAGTACTTAGAACCCTCACTGTAAACTGTCGACAATAGACAATAGACAATATGCTGTAGACAGCGGACAGCGGACAACGAACAGTAGACAGTAAACAGTAGACAATATGCAGTAGACAGCGAACAGTAGACAGTAGACAATATGCAGTAGACAGCGAACAGTAGACAGTAAACAGTAGACAGTAGACAGCGAACAGTAAACAGTAGACAGTAGACAGCGAACAGTAGACAGTAGACAATAGGCAGTAGACAGCGAACAGTAGATAGTAGACAGCGAACAGTAATAGTAGACAGCGAACAGTAGACAGTAGACAGTAAACAGTAGACAATAGACAATAGACAATATGCAGTAGACAGCGGACAGCGGACAACGAACAGTAGACAGTAAACTGTAGACAATAGGCAGTAGACAGCGAACAGTAGACAGTAGACAGCGAACAGTAAACATTAGACAGCGAACAGTAGACAGTAAACAGTAGACAATATGCAGTAGTCAGCGAACAGTAGACAGTAGACAGTAGACAATATGCAGTAGACAGCGAACAGTAGACAGTAAACAGTAGACATTAGACAGCAGACAGTAGACAGTAGACAGTAGACACTATGCAGTAGACAGCGAACAGTAGACAGTAAACAGTAGACAATAGACAGCGAACAGTAGACAGTAGACGGGAGTGGTCTACGCAGACAGCACGTCATCTCTTTACTACAACAATCTCTCCTTTGATATACCAATAGTTCATATCACGAACGACTTTCTTATCATCATTCAAATTGTTTTCAGAGAAGCAGGTAAATAATTCAGAATTTAATAATCAAACTTTGAACTGTCTACCAATGCTTATTTCCTAAAACAAATTAAACTTAGGGTTGTATCCCACTGGTGCAGTGTTCGCTCAGATTGAACGAAGGTCTATTAGCTTGACATATTGTTTATAAGAGTTCTGCTGTTGGATAGCTTCCAACATGAGCTCTGACCTTTCTCAGATCAGCTCTGGTACCAAGGATCTGCCACACAATCTCATATCATACGCAAGTGAACAGTGAAACGATTTGCTTTTATTTCTAACAAATTATACCAATTGTTCATGTCAAACAACCTATCCATCATAAGTTGGAACTTATTTGTACTTAATACTATGTCACACCTACATATGTCTATTGGCGCTTCGATAATGTGCACGTTGCATGTATTGTATAATGGGCCTGCATCCCCTTTACTGAAATAAACATCTCCCCAACGTGATTGTTCAAGAGAAGCTACGTCCCGTTTTCACAGGGAAATCATCTTGTTTAAATAGGTTCATCCTGTGCCAGGTTTCAACCCAAGACTTCGTTGAAACTCACTATAGAAGGATCCAAAACTAAACTAATATCAATGTCAGAGGAGAAAACGCCTCCATATTAGTGAAGCCGTCCCGCAGGGAGACGTTGTCGCCCCAGGTGTCCCTCCTGCCGAGGTCGCTCACAGTACACCTCTCTCTCTCTCCACTGCATCACCCAACTCTTAATGGCATAAATATTATATCTCGTATGATAATGTGTCAGTAGAATGGAAATATCACTTTCCATGGTATGGGTGGCGTATTCAAGTTTTACCCCATGAGCAACTTGGTTATAACATGTGTTGCAAGGATGTGCAATATATCGTATTGTTGGTGGGATTATTTGCATTCTCATTTAAAATCAGCTCGGAATAACTCTGCACGAATTTGAAGTGTGCAGCACAAATAAGATCTGATTTTAATGAGATTCGGTCCTTTGAATTGTGAAGTATACACGCGATTGAGCACTCTATTTTAAGCCACTCAATTTGTTTAATGAAGGTTTGTTGATTGATATGACAATTATTGATTAATTCATTACGGTGTTATTATTTACCTTTGGTCATTGCTGGAGGAATAGTTGACAGTGTTTATATGACGATAGATAGAGAGCACCGAGATTAATTAGTCAGTAAGTTAATCAGTTAATTAGTTCTATATGACTGAAATCTGTTATGTCTATCTGATGCTTGTCAAATTTTCGGACGGTGAATGTTGGTACTTAGGAGAATAAAGTTCGTCCAATCTGACATTGGTTCCGAGTAATTGAAAAGCAATAGTACTACATTGATGATAATCATCTCTCCCTCTCTCTATGTGTATAGTCTCAGAAAACCACTCCGTCAACACTTGCAATTGTTATCTGCCACAGTGATTGATGCAGTGTAAAACTTGCATCAATAAATCACTGTTGTTTTCTTCATTTACTTTAACTTCAGTAAACACCACATGTTTCAGTCATTATCTTGTTTCAGATCAAAGATAAAAAAATGTTATATATTAAAAAGGATACTGTTTGAGATAAAGAAGTGATAAATTGTGTCAATTGTCAAATATTCGACGATGGAGAAGATAGCCTCGAGTTGTAATTTGAGTTGCTCATTTAAACTATTCCATCTTCCGACGAACATAGATTCCTAATGACATGACAGGGTTTAACATCATACTTTAGTTTTAGTGTTATGGTAATGGTTAACAAGCGCGGTATACATGATTGGCATGAATTGGATGTTTTGCAATTATTAAATAAAGAAGTTGATCATCCATAAATATCCTTGTCGTCTCGATTGGAATCGCTTAAGTGCTAAATGGTAAAAATAGTATGGCTGGTAAAACGTTAAAATGCAGTCGAATATTCAAAACTGAATAGTAACAAAAGGTATAGTATACACATGTTTGCACTCGTTATGTAATCAGCAGTGAAATATGTGAATATATCAGGGAACTATCATTATCTTCAGTGCACCGGTTAGCCTGAACTACTTTCTGGAGTAAAACTAAAGTGATTATTTTGATATTACGACAAATACGATTCGTAGAAAACTTAATTCTATTATTCAAATATAGTGATACATTTACCATTTTCATCTAATGAAATACAACTTATATTTGACAAACTCAATTATACATGTATCTTATAAGTACCAATTTATCAAGTGTAATCAATGATAATAACAACTTGCCTTTCAGTTTCCTGTGTTAACCAATATTTCCTCTTTGGTGAATGTACCAATATGCTTTCATCGGATTAAGAGGCAAGCTTCGTGTTAAATATTAAATAATCAATGAGTATGGCTGCTCGGTTACTAACACTCAACTATCCAAAGGGATCCCATGCACAACCATAGCGTTCAAGATATATCTGATACTGGGCATAATGTGCACCAATTGATAACACTTATTGGTATGTACTACACTGACTGATTTGTTAATGAATTGATTGTAGTTAACGTTATTGTGTATCATTTCTCACGTAGCTTGTTTTAAAAAACCAAGCCAAGTTTAATTTCTACTGTTTATCTAAATAAACCTGTTTCAAATTTCTAATTCGCTCCAATCTAAACATCCTTCTATCAACCAAGATTATACACATACACTCCACAGCTTAGGAAGTTTCAATCACAGACAGTGCCAACTTTAACATGATCGCAATTTCCTCCAATAACACCTTCCTAGCAGCCCACATTCCTCTAGAAATCAGTAAAGTCTCATGGGAATGTTTCTGTTTACTTAGCACCGTACTGAAACAATTGCCCACATACCCCGGGTGCCTTTGTATTTGTCATAATGTGTTCAATCCCGGAACCTCGCTTTTGAAATGTTTGAAATGAACATCTCCAACTTGTCACTGTCATTATTTCTAGCGAATTGAATAGTCAAATTCCAATTTCGGAAGAAACACTCAAACCATTTCCCATGAGATCTCTACAATTCCTCGGACCGGGAACCAATTCCTCCTTCACGACTACAGACACTGAGAGTGTGTGATATATGGTCGGCTGAGTGTGATATATGGTCGGCTGAGAGTGATTGCTTCAGTTAACTATAGGACTCGTCCAATATTAGTCGGTATTATTGCAGATTGTGTGTAACATCATACATCAAATGTTGATTGTCAAAACATAGAAACAAGTTATTAAACAAATATCGATGTTAGCAAATAATTTTGTTGAGACTCATTATATCATTTCTGATAACTTCAATCTTTCCCCAACTGCCTCAAAACTTTCATTGAAATTCCTGATTAAACTGTTTTCTGATCAATGCAATATCAGAAAGCGTTGGGTATGTACTATGACGTATGATAATTTAATTGTTTACGTTTTTAAAGATCCTTCAAGTGTGTTGATAAACATACAGAAAATCTAGGGAGTAGGTGTTTTTGAAACCAGATTTAATCGGTTTGTCGTGATATGAAAATTATATCTCATATGTCTTGTTGTAGATGAAAGCTAACTCTAACGATTGTGTAGGGGTGTGCAATATAACCGGTATATCGGTATATACCGGTTTTAGTTTGCACAATACAATCATTGCAATATGTTTTTCATGTGGCAATCATAAGTATAAGTTTGTATTTGAAACACTAGCATACTCGATGGTTCCTAACAGTCAGATCAGTGTAGGGCGGGGCTATAGTCAAGTTCTCAAAGGGAAGCAACCTCTCTGTATATGGTTCGGGAGTAGTGCTCGCTGGAGACACGTCAGTTAACAGTGTACAGCTTTAAGAAGTTGGATGTACGTCATTCACGAAGAGAGTTTATCAGAGAAAGAAACCAAAACCAAATGAAATCCCAGTAATTGAAGCGTACTTTACGATCTGAGGATTGAACCATTTGAAGCTGTTCTGTCTGCAGTTCTATACTAGACTTCCACAAATAGCAGCTCTCAGGGGGCATGCCCTGTCTGTTAACAAGAGATGAGACTAAAATACGCTCACAAATCTTCGTAAGATTGAACAAGAAACGATTGTCTCTCTCTGGTGAACTATAAAGCTTGAAACATTTCCGTGAATTTTCATTATGTTGCCTAGCAACCAGTGACCTCGCCCAATTGTTTTTGTCAGTTGGCTGATTTGCATTGACCAACTCAATCAGCGAAGAATTTCCTTTAGTCTGTAGATAATACCATTGAATGACACGCAGACTAATGTTGGACACGGAGCCCGACACTTAGCCTGGCTTTGTGTGGATACCACATCGGTGAGTGAGTGACAGATATACTAATGTTAGTACTGATTGTCAGACTTCAGTGTCGCACCAGTTAGTCAGTCATACATACAGTAATGCTGAGTGATTGTCCCGCGATTCTTTACCACGTGTGGATTACTTTTAAATCTTTTGGTCTACTGATTTTCCTTCATATTATCACACTGAACTTTATTCAGATGTGTAAACGTGTGTTTTACTCTACATCTGTTCTGTCCTTTCTCGTCAATGGTTCAACAAGTTTCATCACATAAGGTTTTAACGAAAGAAGACATCATGTTTCCCATCAAACAAATGCTTTCTTTGTTAATATTTGAAATTGAAAGTACTGCTTGTTTACAAGTCATACGATAACGATTTTAAGATAATGATATTTCGTTGTTAAGAAAGGCCGGTCGTCTTATCTTCACTGACTCACACCTCATTATAACGTGCATGTCGCACATTATCTAATCTAATCTAATCTATTCATCTTGTATAGAATTTTGAGAAGTTTTCGGCTAGTTGCATTGAGTCATCGTGATCTGGAAGAATGTCATCAGTTGATGTCTTCAGCAGGTTGTTAATGATCTTATACATAGCCTTTGAATCATGTTGACATTCCTTGAATCGCGAGTTTACATGACTTATCCTTGAGTTTGTAGGAAGAAGATTGTACTCATTCCTTGATTTTCTGTAGAGCTGTCGATGTATCTCTAACCCAGTCTTTTCCCACAACTTTTCAGCTTTTCTCCTTTCCTGCTTGGCGTTTTGTATATTTGTCGAGTACCAACTGGTGTCAGGTCGGACAAGGATGCTCCTTGTTACTTTAGGTGCATGTTTGTCTATAATTTCAGTAAGAGTAGAGTGCAACAAAGAGATCTGGTTGTCCACCTTCATTCACTTCATGAATTTTCTTTCTAAATCTGAAGCAGCTATGTCAGCCTTGAACTGATCCATATCTAGACACTTTGTTTTTCTGAAAGTTATTTTTTTCTTAAGGGTATCGGTTTAGGTATCTGCAGCAGCGAAAAGATGGAAAAATGGTCAGATAACATATGATCCTGAACACTGATGTTAGAAACAAGGTTGTCATCTGATCTTGTACATTATGTACATGGTCTGGGTTCTGATAATAGAAGATATCAGAAACCTTATCATTTTATTTCAATCTTTCATGGTCATGCTTTTGGTAAAACTGCAATATAGGAAAATGTTAAATCTTTCAGTGATTCGTTGTTCATGATTTATTTTGTACACGAAACAGAACACTGATATCAATTGTAATAGATAAGTACTGGACGTTTGATTCAAGGGTTTGAAGGAAAATATTCAGACAGGTCAACCACAGATTCAGTCACGTTTTGATTTTACCACGCCACTCTGCTTGTGGTCTATAGTTCGATTTCCTACGATGCAGTATGGGCGTTTTTGGTGTACTTTTATGAGATGATCTGAACATGCTTTTGTAAGTTGACTTTTCAGACGTGATTTGTTTAAACTACTGTTGACAATTTCACTGTTTTGAAGTCCATTAAGTGAAATGCAATGCTAAGGCTATAAAACCACGTTCTGGCGCTGTCAGCTGTTGTAATGTTATAAAACCACGTTCTGGCGCTGTCAGCTGTTGTAATGTTATAAAACCACGTTCTGGCGCTGTCAGCTGTTGTAATGTTATAAAACCACGTTCTACTGTGAGTCGTTGTTTGCAATGGGTCCCAGAACACACAGACGGGATTCTATCGTTAACGATAAGATACTTTTCTATTGGCTAAACTTTCAGCTTTATTTATGATTGAAAAAAGAGTTGAGTATTGTTAGTATGTCTCAGAACATTGGAGTTTGTAACAATAAAAATAATGGAAAACAATGTTGAAAAACTTTAGAATTTAATTCTCTCTAAGTGCAATGTCTTGTTGGTGTTTTTCTGACAGCTGTGAAAGCATCTACGTTTGACTGAAGTAACCCGTTTCTACTATCTACAGCCAGCCAGCTTCACGGCTCTTGTGTTTAATGATTTCAAGTCTTGCACAAACCAACCACAGAGCAAATTTTTAATTTAAGTGGATCGCACAATCGACATAGCAAAATAACTTAACCGATGATCGAAGTCTTAAATTCCGTTACAAAGAAGAGTCATCTTTCTCAGTTGTTGTTCAACTCCAGCCCTATCGTTTACAAATAAGATTTTAATCAATGAGCAATTATCGATTGTCGATTAGAGATTATAAAGCGAATGTAATTCCCTGCTTTTCCAATATAAATCGATGAGTCTGAACATGTAGAACTGCTTTGTTTGCTAAGTAGATGATTCTTCATAAACGTATTTTATTGAAACATAATTCTAAATCAGATTGAAATGTTCTATAGAAGGGATGTCAACTGCTGTATTGATCACGTCGAGCTACTGTCAGCTTTCCACGTTGGTCGTGGTTTAGTGTATGTGACAGGGTTGCTGCCAGGTCTCGTGGTTTAGTGTGTGTGACAGGGTTGCTGCCAGGTCTCGTGGTTTAGTGTGTGTGACAGGGTTGCTGCCAGGTCTCGTGGTTTAGTGTAAGTGACAGGGTTGCTGCCAGGTCTCGTGGTTTAGTGTGTGTGACAGGGTTGCTGCCAGGTCTCGTGGTTTAGTGTATGTGACAGGGTTGCTGCCAGGTCTCGTTGACCTTTTGATGCTTCCTGACTCCAGTGTCCAATATGTGTTTGCTTGGTTATTCATTAGATATTCTCATTCTAACATTATTTGATGTAAATATATTTAAATGTAGGATTGTACTCGTACTAATGACCCAATTCCAAAAATACTACGGGTATTGGGTTTCTACATGGCTTAAATTAGTTAATGGTGTACAGTGAAGTTTAGAGTGTTGTTTTGAATCTGATTCCAAAGATGTCTAAATGATGTCTATGAGCTAATATAAAGCCATTTACGTGAAAGGAATACATTTTCAAACTCAAACCCTCCAACCCCTTTTGCATGGGCGAGTATGGGGAAGCTTTTCCATTGGGGGACACCCCCTTTCATCGATCTAGACCACTCCTCCTTCATATTCACAATCCGTTCCTTCTTAGCTGAGAAGCATGATTAAATGTCAACCAACTCCACTAAAATCCTTCTAGCACTATCCAAGTCCAACATTATATATCTTCAATACAGCCTCTAACACCAGAAGGCTTTCACTCTCCTTTCAAGTTTGTCTTAATGGTGATAAAACCCTCGTTCAATACCAATCGGTACATCCATAACATTTATGAAACATCCCGTGGTTTACATTCCTATTACAAGACGTGTTGCCTCAACATGTCAATGTCATCAAAGATTTCAAACCTGGTTTACTTTTTGCTGCAATAGTTGATATTATGTCATACCCCACTGGAGAGAGAGAGAGAGAGAGAGAGAGAGAGAGAGAGAGAGAGAGAGAGAGAGAGAGAGAGAGAGAGAGAGAGAGGGGGGGGGGGAATACCCCCTCCTGGATCATGTGCTGAAGAATTTCTGATACAACGTGTTAAGTTCTCCGTTTTCTTTAAAATATTGTGTATGTTATAAAAGCCTCTCCCAGTTCCAAACTGAATGCACTCGATGGAGTACTTTCACATCATCGTTCCTTTTACTGCTATTTTATGCAAATCTCATGTCTTAACCTGCCAAATAAACCCTGAACGGTGATTCTGCATTGAAACATGGTTTATTCAATCCACGTTTCATAAACATCGTCAATGTTATAGGTCATTATTTCTCCTATAGTGATGGACAGTTTTTCATATCAAGGATGATACATTTACGTTTTCAGATTGTTTTGTTCTATTTTTCATTTTATAACTATAATCGCATAATAGCTATTATTACTCGCCCATGGAAGATACTGCAGTGTAATATTTATACTGGAATATTAAACTGGTGTAATACCGTAGCGAGCACTTGTGACGTCACAATGATCGTAACGTCATAGCAATATTACATCACTCGCGGGAGTCTCAGCTTTAGCACACTGTCAGAAAATTCGCTTGATTAATCTGGGCAAGTAATAAACTGAATACTAAACTCTCTTCCGTATAATACCATTTTTACGTAACTCGTGAATGAATTGGTATGAAACTCGCTTTCGCTCGTTTTATACCAAATCATTAACTCGTTTAATGAAAATGGTATTAAATAGAAGTTCATTTAGTATCCTCTATTTATTTACCTGATGACCCTTGATTGAGTCTGATTTTATAGAGTTAGCGTTTAAGGTAGGGTTAGGTGTAGGGTTAGGTTTAGGGTTAGGTTTAGGGTTAGGTTTAGGGTTAGGTTTAGGGTTAGGTTTAGGGTTAGATTTAGGGTTAGGTTTAGGGTTAGGTTTAGGGTTAGGTTTAGGGTTAGGTTTAGGGTTAGGTTTAGGGTTAGGTTTAGGGTTAGGGTAAAGTTTAGGTTTAGGGTTAGGTTTAGGGTTAGGTTTAGGGTTAGGTTTAGGGTTAGGTTAAGGTTTAGGGTTAGGTTTATGGTTAGGTTTAGGGTTAGGTTTAGGGTTAGGTTTAGGGTTAGGTTTAGGGTTAGGGTAAAGTTTAGGTTTAGGGTTAGGTTTAGGGTTAGGTTTAGGGTTAGGTTTAGGGTTAGGTTTAGGGTTAGGTTTAGGGTTAGGTTTAGGGTTAGGTTTAAGTTAAGGTTTAGGGTTAGGTTTAGGGTTAGGTTTAGGGTTAGGTTTAGGGTTAGGTTTAGGGTTAGGTTTAGGGTTAGGTTTAGGGTTAGGTTTAGGGTTAGGTTTAGGGTTAGGTTTAGGTTTAGGTTTAGGGTAAGGTTAAGGTTTAGGGTTAGGTTTAGGGTTAGGTTAAGGTTTAGGGTTAGGTTTATGGTTGGGTTAGGGTTAGGGTTAGGTTAAGGTTTAGGGTTAGGTTTAGGGTTAGGGTTAGGCTTAGGCTTAGGTTAAGGTTTAGGGTTAGGGTTAGGGTTAGGGTTAGGCTTGAGGTTGAGGTATATGGTTAGGGGTAAGTTAAGACCAAATGATCAAGACACACAGTAACTTATTAAGAGATTGTGTGAAGTTATTGTATCTACAGTTGCAGGTACAATAGAGAGTAGTTCGAATCAGAACAGCTCAACCGAGAACGGAAAATTGTATATGACTAAACAGCACTTCTACCCTGCTTGTATATATCCGGAGTACCTGTATAATGTTTAAACCACTATCAATACCAAACGAATAGATTATCATGCTAGAACTCGACCCAGTAGCCTAGTGTAGTACACTGTACAGAACCAATAGAACATACATATACAGAAGTATGTACAGCATTGCAACAACATAACGACTTGGACACATGCGGAGGATGCATCCACAGTCACCTTTACTCTTTGGTTCTGGAAACCGCCTGATATTCCGAGTCGACATATACCAATACTTATCAGGAGCAAACGAAGGAATACAAATAAATAACAACTACACTTCTGAATCAAGATGTGAACCTTCTGTGATGAGCAGCCAATCTGGAACCAGTCTCCGATGATGTGACACGAAACCATTGTTTACAGTATTTCACATTCTTTGTCTCGTATACAGCTGAATGGAGCAATAGGATAAAACCTGTTATTGGGGGTTAATCAGGGAAGCTATGGATAAACCTGTTATTGGGGGTTAATCAGGGAAGCTATGGATAAACCTGTTATTGGGGGTTAATCAGGGAAGCTATGGATAAACCTGTTATTGGGGGTTAATCAGGGAAGCTATGGATAAACCTGTTATTGGGGGTTAATCAGGGAAGCTATGGATAAACCTGTTATTGGGGGTTAATCAGGGAAGCTATGGATAAACCTGTTATTGGGGGTTAATCAGGGAAGCTATGGATAGAGCTGTTGAAATAGCTATCTAATAGATACACCAGGGACTGCTCCCCCTGAACTCCTAACTATGCGGGTCTTATGATTCTCAAGTTCTTAATTCAGTAAAACAGCCAAAGGGTTCGTAAAATACACTTACTGTGACATATTGATTCCATGTCAACAGTTTCTCAATAAACACAACTTCGACCAATATTGATCATTGATGGACAGTTCACCACTGTGTAACAAGCATGTATAACATGATTCTTTATTCCCGGACTGAGATTACATTTGAATAATATTCAACTGCAAGCACTGATTTATACACTTTATTGTTACATCGTCTTCTTGATTACAGTATCCAAGTCTTTGTACACAAATAC
Source organism: Gibbula magus (assembly GCA_936450465.1). Lineage (NCBI taxonomy): Eukaryota > Metazoa > Mollusca > Gastropoda > Trochida > Trochidae > Gibbula > Gibbula magus. The sequence goes on from OW388296.1 coordinate 79,276,623, forward strand.
ATGCGCGTATCTCATAGGTATGGGTGGAAGGTCAGTAAGACTGGACAGGATATAGAGGTATGTAGTAGACTTGGAAGGGAAGTCAGAAATACAGGACAAGATATGATATTATGTAAGGTCAGAAGCAGCTTACCAGGCTGCCACTGAGAGCGGGCAATTATGGAAATGTGGTGTATAATTTCCATCTGTTATCAATTTGTATTTGAGGAAGGAGATAGAGATGAATTATGACGTCCAGAGGTCGACGATGAAAGAATACGAAAAGAGTAAATGTATAATGTAGTATTTGATTACTGTTAGCGGTAAATAGATACATTTAATCAAAACGTGAGTTCACCAGAAGCCCCGGTGTGGCAGTATTCTTTTGTGTCCAAGTGCCTCGCTCTTTCGTTGAATATATCAACTGCAAAATGCATTGCGACGGTGTTTATTGAAATGAAGAAATTGTAAATCCGTATAACTTTTGAGGACGGATGCAACCTTAGTTTTCACACAAAAATATTATCAATAATGAATACTGCTGACTTCTGACCACTTATCATCCAGGCTAATGGTACCCTTTAGTTTCTCTTCCGGTTTTGAAGCATTTCTGACTTCCTGTTTATAAGGATAATTGAACAATTGACATGTGATATTCCTCAATGAAACTGTCGCGTTGATTTCTAACTTTTATATCGAACACTTAATAGGGCTTTAGGGAGAAAGAGTAGTCAAGTTAATGTTACAGTGATCTACGATCATCAAGGGGTTATACTGGTTGTGTATTCACATTGATTAATTTATTGTTCAAGACACTTGATCATGAAGAGTTTAGACTTATAGTTATAGTGATTTCTGAAAAGGATATTGTGTAAACCATGTTGCCAAATTCATTGAGTTAAATTTTGTTTGCGTTTCAAAATAACAGAGTATGTAGGTTTTAATTTCTAATATCGAAGCGTTTTGATGGTCTTCACTAATGAAGTTAAGATGGCAGTTATGGCTTTCAAATAGAAGAGACGAGAGACAGCTATGTATCCATTAATAGATTACATTAGTAGATAGATACAGGATAAGTGATGGTTTGTTAATCATATCAGTGATTCGAGTGATGTGTCCATCTCTTGAGGAGATCCTAACCCTGTAAAACCTTCAGACTCTGAATGATCCAGTGTATAATTGATCTTGTAAGTAACCGACAAGACGTCAGATGATGGTTAGAAAGTCAGTTAAGTGGATTATTAGGTCGCCATTGTCTCCACCCTCGTTGGTTGTCTTATATACGATCACGTGACTTCCAAGTTGACAATCCAGGAGCAAGTAAAGAAGATCTAATTGAAATGAGGTTGAATTGTTGCTGAACCGAACTGATGTTGAGTAAATGGTAGCAAGAACTTGGCCTAGAGTTCTGGTCAGAATAACTGATGAAGTTGTTTAAATATGGTTTAAAATGCTTGTTCCTTAATGCTAAGTGACAAGGCGTGTACTTACCTCTTGTTGTCTTGAGACCAAACTAAGAACATGTTTCATACTTATAATCTCTTTGGAAAACTATTATCATGTATTATATTCAGGAATTATCTGAAATTCATTATACAGATCTATTCCACATTTTTATAATTTTAAAAATATAGATTGAAAAGAAAATGTTGAACGTATAGCCTCATAAGGTATCATAAACTCGATCTCTTTTTGCACTTCTTTATGCATATTCCCAGAACTGTGAAGCTTACTTCCATATATAAAGGAAACAGGAATACTTCCACTATGCGACAAAGGAGCTGATATAAACCACATTGCACTGGGGATGTGAAAACGTGTGACTTGTTCAAACGTTAATTCCAGATATGTAGATTCCATGCGAGATGGAATCCGTTTGTATTTCACATATCTGTCTGAACACCACAATTAAGTTTGGTAGGGTTCCCCAATTGTGTTTCTCCACTGAACGGTTCTACAGGACACCAGTAGAGATATCATTCTATTGAAGGAAGCTAAATCTCGCCAGTTCCTTGAATGGTCATTGAAAAACTATTCACCGGGTGATAGGAACAGTCGAAGTGTGCAAAATAACTTGATAATTGTATAATCATTATCAATGGATTGCGTGCTTCACAAGAAGTTTTCATTTCCATCGTCTAGCTGTCAAGGCAATGCTGTCAGTCAAATGAATATGTTATGAAAGAGATTATAAAAAATGTTTTGTAAAGGAGATCACGGTATTTTGACTAATATGACTTTGAAATCAGATATTTTATTTTGCGTTGAGGTTTTATAGTGTAGGCTTTTCCCCGTTATCCAATTTCTCTTTACATTGTTTTCGGGAAAATATATAAATATAAATATGCTTATTATTTTTATTATTATTATTATTATTATTATTATTATTATTATTATTATTATTAAAATGACAACGATGTTCTCTGTCAATGACAAACACCGTTCTCTATGGATGAATCGACATTGAAGTGGGAGACAAATGGGTGATTCAATCCACCTGATACCAGTTTAGTGCCCACTAACAAACATAGAGCGTTTCATGCTACATAATCCATCATTAGATGCAACATTAAGACAACAGATGAGTCGTCAAGTGACTCCAGAACTCATCTACAAGTCATCTGAGTAGAAAATACTTCCCTGCCATTCTTCACTATCCACTAACAATTCAAGAGATCATGATTAATAGGGATTATTTTGATCTCTAGGCACATGTTGATGGTAATAATTGCGCAGGAAAAGGAACTACGGGATTAGAAGGCATTACTAAACGATAAAGGTGACCCCACGGAGACAAGTAAACCAACCATTGACGACCATTCGACCTCTGTTCTGGTATTGATGAGATGCTAGTGTTTACAGAGGATGTAGTAGTGAATGATTCAATATTCATATCTCTTACAAGTTTACTAGTTTACCAGCATCACAACACTGTAAAATCCATTGTAATATGGGCCATGGCCGGCCTTTTATTCTAAATAAAATGTCTGTCTGTCTGTCTGTCTGTCTGTCACAAGTATCCTTGTGTAAAAGACTTTCGTTATTATATGGCTAGAACATTTCTCCAATAACATTCCAAAACAAAACCAGCAGATATACACAAATATGTTTTATATAAGTCAGGTATATTTCAACTTAAGCAGACAGTTCAAGGTTAATACTTACACTATTATATAGTCACTGAAGTATCGCTGTTACACTGTGGACGTACAGGGGAGTTAGATGTTACTTGGTATAAACTTGCACTGGTACCTAGCTGTATGCTGTAGACAGAATTATCTCTCAGTGGAAAAACCAGGCCTTTATCTACCTCATGAACACATTTGAAGAAAAGAAAGTTTCATATCTAATCCTAACAGATCTATCAGACGTGGTATCAGGTATTGGTCAAACAACATATTAAAACAACGTTCTGATGGTGAGAAGTGGAGAGAAGTTAACCTTTGTTCCAGGGCTGTGAGTGTTCGGATCAAGCTGTTCAACTTTTCGCAAATGACGCATTACGTTCTAACGACTCTAAGCTTATTCTTTGCATTGTTAGTAAGAAATTTCCATATATAGTAGAACATGGCGTGATCGTAACTAAAGAGACAATTGGGACGGACTACCTGCTCACGAGAAGACAAATTGTTGTCTAGTGTGTTGGTGTGTTGGTGTGTTGGTCTGCCCCACGCAATGTGGACCTTGACGATATGCAGTAGTTGTAATATGACTGCAGGGTCTCCTCGTCTTAGCATAACTGTAAACTAGAGGTATTTTCCACAAAATGACAATCGATACTGGTTATAAAATTGAAAGAATGCTACCATTCCATCTTCAAATGTTTATACTATTGGTGTACAGTATGGTCATTTGAAAAGAGAATTGAGAACACAGTATAAGCTACAACACATGTATAACGATACAAATACAGTTTAGGGTGTAGAATAACAAGTAGTTAAGTGAATTTCAGAACTATAGGATAACCCAAGTAGCTGTGTCATCTTGATGTAATGTACAGTCAAGTCTCTCACTGTCTTCAAGGAATTGATACTGATTACTCGCATTTCTAATTTAATCTAAATGAATACGAGTAATGGCATGATAGTACCAAGCACTTTTAGATAACATTTATTTAAATTAATTTTGCGTTCAGTCTTGCAGATCAGTTTAAACAAGGCTGTAATCAACACTGAGTTGTATAACTTGCTGTGGTTGTGGACCAACATCAGACAATTGTATGCAATGAAGAAGGAAATGTTCTGTAAATCGATTTCTGTTTCAAAGCGTAAATTTTACATTTGATAGCGGCTATCACCATTACATAGAAATACAAGCAACCATTACCTGTTCATCCACGTGTTCATCAACCTAAACTGTAATTAGATGGACTATTAAGATAAGCGATCAGCCATAAATCTAGGCTCGTTTGGGACCTACTAAAGTGGAATATTATCCGGTATCATGTATCTACAAATTTACAAAATGTAGTCCTTTTCATGCATGGCCAGACTTATTGATTCTATATTTGAAATAGCAAGAATTTATAACTTCATAAGTACTTAAGTTGTCTAAAACCCGTAAACAGGACTGACCAGAAGGAAATGCTGTTCTTGACACCAGTCTATTGAGGATTTTAATCTTATCATATGTTGAAGAGGCAGAGATTCCTGCCTCTGGTATAAGGCATTTACCAATAGACCCATTCATTTCTTCAATTTTTACGAAATACCATAGAATACCTTGTGTCTGTTGATGAAACCATCGTCACACGTCCAATTAAACCAAACTATATATTGCGCTCTGAGATGTGGGTATAGGTTAATTTTAACCTGTACTGTCTAAAAGCAAAACTTGAGATATACGTCATCAAAAACACCTCGATGAATCAAACGTATGATAATAAGACAGTTAAACCGGTGTATCTGAAAGTTTCAGATGTGTTTAATCTGAGTTAAATAAAGCAAGTCGGCGTGTCTATGCGATTGTACACTGGCGAAGTATTATCATTATATCGTGTTAAGTGAAAGGTCTCAAATTTACTTTGATGTCAATTTCTCAAACTGTTGTCATATCACATATCACATGTCAACGGCAATGAGCAGCTTCATTTCCGGTTCCGAGAACGTTAACTTCCGGTCTGTAAGGATAATTGAACATAAAGCATGATATACTCATAAAGTGGATGAACAGTTCTAAGCGTATACTAGCATGCATTAGAGGAAGGTATAGCATTTATATCACATGTTATGAAGGTTTAGGGAGAAACAGTCGTACCGTAAATAGTGTTTTGATTTAAGGTCATCAAGGGACTCGAGTGCGCATGTATTTGTCATTAATAAATGTTCTACTGGGGATTGTACTGTCATACCGTCAGACTTGATTTAGAGATATGTGTGCTCTTGGACGAGTTTTCAATCTTTTAAAGTAAAACAATTAAATGTTTAGTATAAACCGATGTGGGATATAGCACCGAGTAAGAATATGTAAGCAATATTCTTCAGATTTATTTATTTTCTTTCCGATGATAAATTGAAGAAGACAAACATCAGCCTCTAGACTAGAGAGATATTACAAAGTAACAGTATTGATATTTACAAGATACGTATAAAGAAGGATATGGGTGGTTCACCCCGAGAGTGGACGAGTGTTAGAGACTGGTAACACTATTGGTAACTGGTAGGTTTACTGTCTACATGGTGTAAGTGACGCATAAGATGTCGGATTAGAAACATTAGTAACTCGTTGCTTCCTCGTGTCCTCGTCAGATTTGAAAACAGATATTGTCGACACGATCACCCTCAACGTTCGTTCTCCCTGTCAGTTTAAACCTGTTCAATTCGTTGCTGAGGTACCAAGAGACCCAACGACCCTCAGATGCGACGTTGTACATGAATGCAGTGTCTTTCTCTCATCCAGTCATACTGGCCCTTTCTGCCCACCACCCCTACCCCACTTAACCCTGTCCGATACATCGTATGTTCTGACCATTGCGTCAAACCCGAACGAATAAAATATTTTATATTAAATGAGTTCTATGCATCAATTCAACAAAATATAATGCAATAAGGCGCTAAGAGACTTGCTACAGATTCCAAATCGATCTTTTCAAGAACATTGTGAACATAGTGAAGCTAATTTCCATTTATATTGGAAGCAGGGATACTCCCGTAGGTAAGCAGCTGATGCAGACACTCTTGTACTGGGGACGTCGAGGTGACTGTGTGTGTAATTGGGCCAGTTAAAACCCAGAGTAACACACAACCCGTCTGTTTGAGCGACTGAATTTTACAACGGTCTGTGTAGGTCATGGTCACAACATAGTAGAGTTAGGATATTGGGGCAGGGGCACATGTGATGGACACAACACATAACACATAACTTGTTGAAAGCGTTCCTCCTGGCGTCCACTTGCAGTTCAACTGATAAAACACAGGACCACTCCTAGGTCCAAGATTCGAATTTCAATGGCGATGATCTCACTTCCGGTGGTGATGGAATGTCTTGAAGAGTCCTTGTCTGGTTTTAAGTACAGGTTATCAGACGAGAGGAGCAGTCGCAGGGTAACTCAGTTGAATAATATGATGGTCGTCATCACTTGATATAGGAAGCGATCTCTTCTCTACAAGTGAGCGTGATATACATTGCTCGTCTGTCCAGACACCAATCAGTACAATGAAGGGGAACCCGGAAGTGATCATGATATGCGACTTTTGAATAGTTTCCATAGATTAAGATTTACATCTGATAGTTCTGCCAGTTCCCATGATGAAGATGAGGGTTTAAACATCCGACATTCTATATTCGCTAAAAGCGATCTTATAGGTTTCTAGGGACCAACATTTGTTGCAGACATTTCATTTGATATTATCAGATGATATTAGATCTTTTCTCAAACGTTGTTTTCTAAAAATTAATCAGCCTTTCGAGAATATTTTATGAATATAACAGACTGTGTTATGGACAAGATGTTCCAGAAAGAAGTATTCTAGCATTTGGTAAAGAGACAACACGATCCCAGCATGTTTCTCTTAACGTTTAATGGAAGTTTAAGTCGGGACAAATTGGTCGCTCCAACCGACAGGGAGAAGATTACAGCTCATTGAGCGACATTGAACGTTTCATGCTATATAAGTCTCAGTTAGATGCAACAGTAAGATCGCTGATTTGTCGTCAATCTGACGAGGCGATCATGCGCAGGAAATGTGAGGAGACAATAATTACGTTATATTTTGCACAATGCCATACAAGTTAAACCTCTACGGACTGTACTACTGAAACAACGGACTGATATGGATCCATTGAACGGATCTGGATCCCCCTATGAGACTAAGCAAGGAAAGGAACATCGGGGATCAGAAGGTATTACTAATCGATAAAGGCGACTCCAAGTGAAGGTTCTGTAGACTAACATCGGTGAAGCATCGACGTCAGGTTCTGGCAGTGATCACATCATCTTCCCTTGAATAAACCGCACTACTTCATTGTTGGTAATAACGGTTTTGTAGCTTTTACATTTAAAATTGTATATGTGCATATAGGGCTTCAAAAGGGTTTGCTTACTCCAGCAAATCGAAAGGTTACAATGTGAAATTTGTCAAAACATATTTGAACTTTTAAACTTAAATCAAATGCAGGTATTCTGACATCAGGAAAGAAGACAGACACAACAACCGTATACTGTAGCGTATTCTAACAAAGTCTTCCCTCTCCAATTAAATATCTATGGCACAGTGGCTGTTTATTGTGTTAAGTCAACATCAAAGAATTCAGTACTGTCGGCCTCTCATAAAACCAGTTGTCAGTACATGATGGATGCATCTTCTCAAGTCTGCTTCCACAGGCGGTTTCCGGTACATAGGCATGTTGGGATATTTTATTTAAGATATACTGTTAGGCGAACATCAACCTTCTGTTGCGATTAATCTGACGTGTTGCGCGGAGCAAGTGTGATATCGTGTTTAAGATATAATGTTAACTGACATGTTGTGCGGAGCCGAATGGAAATAATAACTTATCCTTTGTTCCTGATATACATATGACGTGGTCAGTAATCTGTTATACTTGCCTCAGATACGAACAAATCAGCCTTATTCTCGATACAACATTTTGTAGCAGCGTCATATCCGATGTATCATATTGAGAGTTGATTGATAGTGCTTCAATGTTGTAGTAAGGCTGCCTCGTAATATAACGTATAACGTACTCTGGTGTACTGAGAGGAACATTGGTCCAATTATATCGGACATCATTTATTGATTTTATCATGCAAGTTGTTAGTTTTGTGGTTAGCTGTGTTGGAATCAAGGTGCGACTGCCTACTTGGTTGTTACATTACATGCAGTATTAATCATTTCAGTGTAACCTGGTATTGTATTTGACATAGAGAATGGAGGGTGATGTTTCGCTGTAATCAATTGAACTTGTCTTCCCGGATGTGCATCACGATGAAACTCATTGAAGCCCTTCAATATATTACTCTGATGTAAGATCGTATTGTTGAGGGGTGGTGTGGAGTTTGTTTCTATGGTTACCTACCTGCACCACGTGTAAACACGTCCAGCGTCAGCATCCAGATCAACGTTTTAGTTTGTTCTTCTAAATGGACAAGTGTGTTTAACGTGTTTGTTATAGGATCTGAAGTCAGTGACGTATTACTTCCAAATTACTACCTTGTAATGATAATCTGATTACATTTGTAAAATGTATGTTTTGAAAACATGTGGCGACCATACCAGTTTCCCTGAACAAAATGGAGTTAGACTACTTCATATATCAAACACAGAACCTTTCCATGACATCTCTCTGTCAGTGAACGAACAGACCCTCAGTGGGTACGATATGTCTAATGATGCGTCTCATCTTCATATCCACCTTATGTTTGTAGTGTTTAAAGTCTTAGTCTTAGTCCAGTATAACATGTCAATGAGTAGGATCGACTTTCTTGAACAAACGCTAAAAATACTGGAAATTGTAGCACGTTAAATTGTTATTTTTGTTGAAAGATTGTCGATTTGTACTTGTAGTGCATGGGAATTATGTCCTTTGCTGGTAAAATAGATTGCACCGTTACCATGGTATCCGGTGTCACTTTCAATATAGGATCGCTCAAGATTGCCGAACAGAATAAAAACGATCTGGTGGAGTCAATGGCTATGTGAGAACTTAATCTGCCAGGGTTGGGTTTCTGTTCTTGTGGCGAGAATGTGAGATTATCGAGCGTTCAACTGTTCACCAGAATTCATGAAGTTCTTAGAACCTTAAAAGCTTGTTGGTGAAGTTGTTAGAAAGTAATTTCAATTTGTGTAATTGTAACAAAAGAGACAATTGAGACGTGTTTTCTATTCTCCTGACATGTGTCCTCATGTCAACGACTTGAAGTGTCCAACATTTAATTATAACTTTTATTATCAACATTAAAGTAAAGAGATGTTCCGAGCATTCATAGAAACAGAACACTGGTTAGTGACAAATGACCTTAAAGGGACAGTAGTACGTTTTTCGCTGAAATAAGTCGATGAAATGTATTTGAAAAATAATGTCACCAATAGTAAAAAAGAAAATCAAGTTAAAAAATGAGTGTGCGTTGTTTCATAAAGTCATGGCATTCGTTTTTGTCTTTCGAAATAATAAAATGTGTTCACAATAAAATGGTCGCCATGCATTTTTTGCTTTATACGCAACATCGTTTTTACCACTACGGATAATTGGTTTGTGTAATAAGATGTTTTATTCTGTAAAGTAAATATAAATGACACAACGATCATTATAAATGGAAAATTTGAAGAAATAAAATTTGCAAAAAAAACGTGCTACTGCCCCTTTAATGTGACTAAAAGTTGTGTTTTTGAGACCATTATAGGGGTTGCTTGAACAGAACGAAGAAGACGAAGGCAACTATTCAAACGATTGGCATAGTCTTATTGAAACAGCTGGGTAGACTTTGTAAGAATTTTAAATTTTGAAACATTTTCTTTGATGATTTTGTTAGTGGCACTTTTTGACAAGCGTTGGATGTTTATACAGAACGAGGCAAATAACATGGAACGATGGCGTTTTCTTTCTCGAGGTTTGTTTGAAGTCTCAAAAATCATCTTCTGTGAGGCACGAATAGAACCACTAGGATATGCAGATGAAGGACATGCAGGGGTTGTACCACGTTTAAAGTAACTAATAAGTGTTCCTTGTAGGTATAGACATATATCATGTCTCATGTAATGTACAGGTACCTTTTGAACCTCTTCTAACCTGGTTCACCAATACAATTAAAGTTACCCGTTCAACAGGTACTTCCATCTGCAAGCTGCGGTTTGAAATGTTAGCTTTGAAGGTTTGAAGTCCCTGTGAAATCTTCAATAAATGCACATAGAAAATGTAATGGGGTGATTTCTTCACTTTCCCCATTCTCGTAGCGCCATAGAGGCACCTCATCTAGCAAGGATTACAGGCTTCAGATGAATAATGAAGGATCGATGATAAAATGGTAGAGGCAGTGGAGCAAGTTTGCCTCTACTATGTAATCGAGTTGTAATTATCAGTCAAGTAGCGTGCCTCTGTGAGACGGTTATTCAAGTTCAGTGTTCATATCTGTCTGTGTGAAGGAATTGGGTAGAAATGGTTGACAGTGAATTGAATTGAGTTGAATTGAATTGGGTCGCAATGAATGTGGTTGAAGGTGATGACACTCTTCATATACTGCAATGATGGTTTTGGTGGACACGTTCTAATTCTACATTGCTAAGGGTACAGTTATACTGTCAGATATAAACTAGGTGATGTTAACATGTCCGTGGTTGATGGAGACTTAAGGTGATACAACTCTACTTGGCTGTTATTGTGGTGGACTGTAACTATCAATCAAACGATGAATGATCAGTAAACAATTCCGTATATCTCTCCTTGCGTAAAGTAGGATTTGTTTATATCCGTCCTCAACATTTGGGGCCACGTCGACCACACTAAGCTCGTCTACATAGAACGTTTCACCCCGCCTAAGCTGCAATTAGATGAATAATAAAGATAAGCGATTTCCCATCAATCTAATGTAAGAGTCCTTTGTACCATGGATAAGCGGAGCGTTATCCTGTGTTATGTTTCCGCATTAGAATTCAATGTACTTCTACTCATGCATGGCTGAATTTTATGATTTATGTTGCTGAATTAGCAGTATCCTGCAGTTCACTGGTCACGTGACTATAACTATTTAAGAAGCGGGACAAGGATGGATCAGAAGGCAGTCCTAATCGATAACTCTTGACATCAATCTATGAGGTGAACACTCCACCAAACTGATCGATACGGGGTGAATCAACCATTTGCCAATAGAATCGATTTCGGTTAATATCACGGAATTATTATTTTTGGGTTGGTGAATATAAACATTTCTCTTGAATGTAATGAAATTTAGTTAACCATGTTAACACTTCTATAGGTTAGTAAAATTATGTAGAAGTTGGTAACACTATTAAGAAATTGGTACCACTATGTAGAAGTAAGTAACACTATGTAGAAATCGGTAACACTATGTATAAGTTGGTACCACTATGTAGAATTGTAACACAATGTAGAAGTTGGTAACACTATGTAGAATTGTAACACTATGTAGAAGTTGGTAACACTATGTAGAAATTGGTACCACTATGTAGAAGTAAGTAAAATTATGTAGAAGTTGGTAACACTATGTAGAAGTTGGTAACACTATGTAGAAATTGGTACCACTATGTAGAAGTAAGTAAAATTATGTAGAAGTTGGTAACACTATGTAGAAGTTGGTAACACTATGTAGAAGTTAGTTACACAATGTAGAAGTTGGTTACACTATATAGAATTGTAACACTATGTAGAATGTAACATTGTAACAATACGTAACTCTTGTCATGACTCCTTCTTTTTCTGAAGCATAATGCAGCAGAATGAAATGATTCAAACTATCGATAAGCTTTAACATTTTAAGGTCTTATGTTTAGTGACAAGTTAAATGCAACGTGCATCACTCCAAATCTGTAGAATAAGACTATGAGAACGTCAAGATGACATCGAGCGTATTGTAATTTTACTAGTTCTCAAAACTACTCAGTTTATTGATAAGGGCAAAGTTGAACTGAGAATACAATCTCGTTTTCCTATCCATACTAGCGTAACAGATTTACTCTAGTGATGCCCTGTAAAGGATTAATCCAGATGTTCCACAAGCTCATCATGATCAGCCCAGTCAGTCTTCAGTCGCTTCTAGTATCTTTACTTCCGGTTTTCCTGGGATGACGACTTCCGGTTTGATAGGACAATTGGAAGATTATTTATAAGATTATTGTCACAATAATGAGAAAGATAAAAACGGTGAGTATACCTTGTTTATAGCTCAGAACAGTATCCTCCACTGACTGTACCTGCTTCAAGATCATGCAAACATGTCATCGACCAATGTTTCTAAAGTGGCTACGTATATTAAAGGATAAAAAATAGAATTAAGAATCAAGCGAAATCTCACGAATAAATCAACCCACACACCTAATTTGTCAAGAACTCAAGCTACAATAAAGAATAAGATACGAAAGCGTTTGTTCTAATATGTTTGCTTCAAACGTATTTATTCTTTCAAATGGATAATGAATTAATAGAAGTTTCAAGTGTTTTCTCCTGCATACAGAGATGTATTGTCTGACGACCAGATTGACTCCAGAGAACAATTAGTCAAGTATTTGGCGACATCAAACACGCAGTCTGAAGTCTTCTGAGAGTTATCAAAGTTTGAATTATCACGTTGATGAAGAAAATCTCATCAGATTCGAGTAAGGAAGGATAAAGAAGATATTTCACATACCTGTTGGGACTGTATATATCATTTTTCAATTATCTCTGACAGTGTGTGGGACAATAAGTTTGAATGATACACGGATGGTTTAGGCATCAGTAAACAGTTTTCCATTGAACTGTTCGTTATTTGCCGACTGTATTTCCAGGAATGTTTGGATCAGTGTTCTGTTCTTTATTGCTTTGAAGAATTTCATTCTTGTTAATAGAAATTGTAATCTTGACGTTTTGGAAAATAAGCAAAAATCTGCTTTCAAACATAAGCTTTAATTGTTCGTTAACGAATCACGTTCATTTAAAGATCGTTAATACTTATCGTTAATTGTGTGGTAAAATATGGGTTTTCAATACGACTGATCGATTTGTTATCGAGCTTTGTGTCATCTGATCCTGTAATTGTTGAACCTTTACCCAGAGTCTGTGTAGACATGCTACTTTAATTGTCAGAAAGAATGATTGGCCATCGTACAGAACAGAACTAACTCAATTAAATATGCTTTCAGGGATTTCCCTTTCAAGAAGCGGAAATATTAGAATAGTTGTTGATGAAGCATGTTGAACTGTATTGAATTTGGGAATTGCATGTTCAAAATAAATGTGTTACGAGATACACATCCACAAATCTAAACCACTAATTGTAAAAATCGCATGGGAAATAAAGCTTCAATCATTCATGTTCTTAAAATTATGTCACAATTAGATTTGCCTGTGAACTGGTTGAATATTATCATCCGACATATTGACGGACGGACAGCTAGCTGTTCAAACGACCCTGATAGAGGAACGGTAGAAACATCTGGTTGTACATGATTATGTACCTCATGGCCCATTTAACACTCTTTGAACTTAGTATTTTTTCCCGGGAGAACATCCCTGAGAAAGCAGGGCTTTAAACTGAATATTACCCTCCTGGGAGGGTCTTGTACTGTATGATCCCATCAAGCAGGGTATTATACAGTATAAGGCCTTCTAAATAGGATCCCCTGCACCCAATAAATTCAAAGGCACATTAAGTAAGATAATAAATTGACAATGTTTAAAGCAGACAATGCGGGAATCGACCCTGCAACCCTCCGCTTGTAGCCCAAGACCTTACCAGAGAGGCCTTTGTCTACGGGAAGACCTTACCAGAGAGGCCTTTGTCTACGGGAAGACCCTCGGGTGCTGACGTGGGTCGTCCCTAGGGCAAGGCCTCACTTTGGTAGGACGCCCTCGTATTATGGTGTTATCCATTACATAACTGATTAAAATGACCCTGCAACCAAATCAGAATTTTTAAAACATACTCTCGCGATTCACATGATAATTCTAGTTTCTCTTTAACACCTGTGTTTAATCGATACAATTGACAATCTTCAAATTGATGGGCATGGGGAGAGAGAGAGAGAGTCTTTATTTCCTCCAGTATTTACCGAAGATTACATATGGAAATACATTACATTATATTACAAAATAGGCATGGATATAAACTTTTTGCATATTTACAGATTTATATACAGCAATAATGGACATCAAGTGTATTATGCATTGTAGCAGTTGACAAAGTGAGGTTTAAGTTCATATACGTACAGTGAAAAGCGCAACAAAATATGTTCCCATAATACTGAATCAATTGTGTGATAAAAGTTAGTTTCTGCTCCAAACAGAAATGATAACATATCTTGTTCATCTTGCATTTCGAACATTACATAGGTTTCAACATCAAGTTTGTCAATTAGATAAGCAAAGAAAGTATTTCGTTGGTGTAATAAAGTTTCACAGTGGAGAAGTACATGCAAATCATAGTCAAACGTTTGTTTATTACAAAGAGTACACTCTCTTGATATTTTACCTCTTGATGATATTTTGACACAAAGTTGCAAGGGAGATTTATAATTTGGGTATTTATATGCTAGTTGCCATAGAATATGATAAGAGAGTCTCGTATGAATTGATGCATAAAATGACATATTTGAACGATAGGAAGTTTGCGAACGCCACAATTGTTCTTCATAATTATGTACAGTAGTATTTACAATTTTTCTCCATACATCTTTCGGAGGAAATGTGCCTTGCGCAATATATTTGTTAACATGTGCATTTAGATTATACTTTTTAGATGTTGATAAAAGATCATCACATATATTATTGGATTTAACTGTAGCTGTGATAGCAGCACAAAATATATGCTTTGCAAAGTTGTTACACCCAGTGTTACATAGTCGACCAAGAAATAGAAGCTTACATTTATCGATATAACCTATAAGCGACCATAACCCCAGGTTTGCAATGGTAGATATTGAAGATGATCTTTTATCAAGACCTTGTACAAGTCGAGCAAAATACCTTTGTGTTTGCTCAAAAATGTCTGCTTGCTGGCCTTTGATATTTGCTAATACTTCACAGCCATAGAGGCTAGTTGTATTATGGTGTTATCCATTACATAACTGATTAAAATGACCCTGCAACCAAATCAGAATTTTTAAAACATACTCTCGCGATTCACATGATAATTCTAGTTTCTCTTTAACACCTGTGTTTAATCGATACAATTGACAATCTTCAAATTGATGGGCATGGCAGTTGCGGCACTCAGAGTTTTGTCAAATTCTTAACAAGTTAGGAATACTTCAGAGACTCCTAAATATTTGTCGTAGTTAGGAGTAATTCTTAGAGTAAAAAGTATTATAAATATAACTTAAGAAATTCGGAGCACTTAAGAGTGAACTTAATGAAATTCTACGAATTTTGTTTATTTAAGAATTCTAAGACTTTTTATCAATACGGTCCCAGGTCTTTGATCTAGGAAATCTGCTTCTTCTTCCCATTGATGGTCATGGTCGCTGCAGCACTCAACTTCCTGTGTATCGTCAAACTTCTTTAACGGTCGACTTCAGGTTGAAACAGACGAGTTCCATTAGCCTCAGTGTTACTGTGTTCAGTGTAGTAGCTCCAATAGAGTTTAATATTAACACTTTATACTTTACTTTGGATACTTCAATGGGGAACATTTGAGTTTTAAATTCAGAACAATTTTGCTTCACATTTGATAAAATCGTGAATTGAAAGAAGACTTTATCAATTTCTTATTCATAGAGTCTATTTAATTTCCGAAGGTTCTAACATACTAGATGGTTACCTATATCTAACTAATTAATAGTTATAAATACTGAATAATATAATGGCATAAAACTAATTTATTACAGCAATTTATGTATCACCTTTCTCTTATTTATATATGTATAGGACTGTGACTGTAAAGACAGACGCCCCAAGCGCTATTAGCATGCAATTGGATGGACGACAGCGCTATACAAATGTCCACACATATATATTTATTTAAGATGACTGTGACCTGTATAGAGGTTCCAATGATATGTATCAAGTGATGAATATGCTGATTGTTTGCAATCGGAAATAAAAAAAATCTGATTTATTTTGAAACCATGGTTTGGCGACTGTTATACTACAGGATGATGTGTTCCGTGTAATTTGCTATGAATATTCAGACCACGGATGTCCCCGGCTTAGAGCCAGTACTTCCTGTAGGCTGTGAGTCGCCGGGCTGACATCTTTACTGGGAGGGTCAACACCAGAACATGTGTAGATGCATTCATGTTACGTTTTTAGTAAAGTCTCATGATGCGTTTTTGTTAAGAAGTGATCCTGATCCGATAAAACAAAGGCCGAGGGGTGCTATTCAATAGTATTCCTAAAGGTGGTATGAGATGGCATTTCTATGCAAAAGATTATCTTTTGAGAAATAATGTATACTCATGTAAACGTGTGTCGTCTTTTCCCTTGACACTATCATGCCGACACCATTATGCAAGATAGGAAGTAAAAATAATCACGGTGGCTTCACGATTATTTGAAGGTCACAAATACGTGTAAAAGAGTATTGCTGTTATTATGTATGGGGAGAGAAATAGCTTTACAATATCCGTCACATTGTGTAGAGAGATGAAATATCACTAGGTCACATCATAGCCTGAAAGAATAAGCATAAACTCACAATAAATAGATTTTTTCTCCAACAATATGAACACATTCCGAATTTTACAATTCCTTTCATTTCCAACACCAATTAATGAAGGTATTTCTTCTTTGACAGTTTACTGCGAGCACGTGCGGCGGGAGGAGGACTACTTGCTGTTGATCCACGTCCCCGAGTCGTACGACTTCACCATGGCCAGTAAGTAGCGACTTCACCATGGCCAGTAAGTAACGACTTCACCATGGCCAGTAAGTAACGACTTCACCATGGCAAATAAGTAACGACTTCACCATGGTCAGTAAGTAACGACTTCACCATGGCCAGTAAGTAACGACTTCACCATGGCCAGTAAGTAACGACTTCACCATGGCCAGTAAGTAACGACTTCACCATGGCCAGTAAGTAACGACTTCACCATGGTCAGTAAGTAACGACTTCACCATGGCCAGTAAGTAACGACTTCACCATGGCCAGTAAGTAACGACTTCACCACGGCCAGTAAGTAACGACTTCACCACGGCCAGTAAGTAACGACTTCACCATGGCCAGTAAGTAACGACTTCACCATGGCCAGTAAGTAGCGACTTCACCATGGCCAGTAAGTAGCGACTTCACCATGGCCAGTAAGTAACGACTGGGTTCAGAGTTATAGTAAGGACAATATAGAGGCCTTTGCTTTCAGATGAAATGGTGTTCGGCTTCGGGAGTGTTCGGCAGTGACTAGTATTCAGACGTCAGATATGTTCTTGTTCTGATTTAGAATCTTTAGACAGGTTCAACTAACTGTATGCAGGGATCTTCAAGGCGTTATATTCCCAGTATGGAATTGAAGTAGAAGGTGAAAGGTCTGTCCCCACTTGCCCAAAGCCCTAAAGCACAGCGTGCCTTAGTCCACAGGGTCCATAGTCCAACATTCAGATGCGATCACCTCAGTGAAAGCGGCCCGATGTGGATTGAAGTCACTTAGTTCTGAAGATGTATGTTTGAGAGGGAGACTAGATCTTCTAGAGGAGCAAATGAGGACTCTTGGAGTTGGAATTGGGGAAACGTGTTCTTTCTAGGCTTCGTAATGGTAATACGTCCAAAGGGGCAAGTGAAATCAAGTTGGTGTTCTTGGTGTTGGTGGATTCCTAGAAGCCAGAAGACCCAGGGTTCAAGTCCATTAGATTGTTACCCTGGCAGCCAGTAAGTTGAGTTTCAGACAGCAGAGTGTGGGCTGACCTCCAGCAACAACTAGGTACCTTCTTTCAGAAGATTCTAATCTCAGTGATTAGCGGACAGATTTACAATGGGTGGCGACTTGATTTTAGTTGTCATATGTTATAGCTCAGGGGGTTAAACTGGGCTTCTATAAGGGTCTAGGTTTACGCTTGATAGAGTCGGGGCTTTCAGTAGAGAAATAGTGCTGTTAATCGTCAAGTTGATTTACATCTTGTAAGGAGCTCTTTCCCATGAGGATATACAAGACTCCCACAGGAGGTTTCATGGTTTTCGTAGGAATCGACATGTAACAGACAAGCAATGTAACACTCCGAAGTTTATTTAAAAATCGTTGAACATTAAACTGGGAGAAATTCCACGTTCTAAGATATTTAAAAATGACTTTCATTTAGAAACTTTAAAGTTATTTAAGCAAGCAAAGTTACACAAAGCTATACAACATTTAATTCATAAACATCATTTTAAAGCATCATATGTCAAACATGTCCTACTTTCTACACTTCATGTGAAAAATAAACACTGACGTTTGAAGTAAACAGCATGTTTCACCGAATAATTATGAGTCGAAATGAATATTAATATCTTGAAAGTTTCTAACATATTTTCAGAAATTCGATCAAACATGTCACTTTGAAATATTCAAGAATAAAACCCCGATGTATGGATAATTTGATCGTTTAATAAAACGCAAACCAAAGAAATCACACTTAATGATTTGAACATAATGAGGTTTTGCTCTAAAATTCTTTTGGACTTTTTGTGGAAATATATTCAAGTGTTGCACAATGTCATTCTTCTATTACTGTTTGAACCTTTTGACTTTTTCATGTATTGTGAATGCTTTTCCTGTTTTATCTTTAACAATATTTTGTTTATCTCTGTATGATATCTGTCAGAGTCACTGTTCTATTACTGCAATGCAACTTATTCATACCAAAAGTTTGGATGTCTTATTCGTGGTGCAGCATATCGTGTATCTTGCTTGTTTCTCTCTCAGCTGAGACGATGTGTATTTTAAGTGTTTCTTATATCTGCTTTAAGTACGACGTGTGTTTCTCTCTGCCATATATCGTGTCGGAGTTTACTTCTCTGTCTGACGTCTGGAGCATGATTCGACATCAATATACCGATGTTTATCTAGAACGCTTGGTCCAAAACAGTAGATCGTACAGCCGCCGTTAGAGCCGTATATACATACAGTGGTATTGGCTAACATCCACATAGATCAACCCAACTGAGAGGGGAGAACGTCTCTCACGCAGACACTCCTGTTAACAGATATCAGGGGTTCTCAATTTACCTGCACAAATACAGGAATATGCTAAGGGCAAGTAACTCAAATGTACGACACTGACATTCGCATCTCTGAATAAAGGTACCATGTACAGTTGGGTTTTGGGTCTATGTTAGCAAAGCCCGACATTGACTGACGGTTCCCTTAAGTAAATGGAAAGATGTGCAGCTGGGTTCAGCCGGGGATATTCGAAACCAATATGTATTACTTATATATTACTTATATAGAGTCCCTTGGTGGTGAAACAATTTCGGAAATGTTGGACCAAGCGTTCGCAATCTTTCGTCTCTCTGATTCTGACTCTTGTCTGGTTGCCTGCTGTCCGGTGATGGTGTTGCATGCTGTCACTGAGAACGATGATGTTTCTAACAACTTCAGGTCCGTCTGTAGTGGAGACGTTACTGAGGGAACTGGAGGAGCGGGTCGACAATCTGGAGAAGAAGTACAAGGAGAAACTCATGTCCAGAGGGGTGAGTGTTGTCCAGGGGTTGAGTGTTGTCCAGGGGTTGATTGTTGTCCAGGGGTTGATTGTTGTCCAGATCGGGGTGAGTGTTGTCCAGAGGGGTGAGTTATGTCCAGGGGTTGATTGTTGTCCAGGGGTTGAGTGTGGTCCAGATCGGGGTGAGTGTTGTCCAGAGGGGTGAGTGTTGTCCAGAGGGGTGAGTGTTGTCCAGAGGGGTGAGTTATGTCCAGGGGTTGATTGTTGTCCAGGGGTTGAGTGTTGTCCAGATCGGGGTGAGTATTGTCCAGGGGTTGAGTGTTGTCGGGGGGGTGGGGGGGGGGGGGGGGGGGGGGGGGGGGGGGGGTGGGGGGTGAGTGTTGTCCAGGGGTTGATTGTTGTCGGGGGGGGGGGGGGGGGGGGGTGAGTGTTGTCCAGGGGTTGATTGTTGTCCAGATCGGGGTGAGTGTTGTCCAGGGGGGGTGAGTGTTGTCCAGATCGGGATACGTGTTGTCCAGAGGGGTGAGTGTCGTCCAGTGGGTGTCCAGAGCAGTTGGCGAGTAGGCTACTCGGGGTAAGCGTTAGAGAAGTTGGAGCAGAGAAGTCGTGGTGAGGAGGTTTGTCATCTCGTAAAGTTAAAACTAAGAAATGCTTTCCTTTGAGAAGATCATGTCCCGACTGGATTGTGTCGGATGTGTCCAACTGAAGACAGAGAGACCCTAACTTCTGCAGTAAGTAAGTATGTAAATACCTCAGTGTTCACTCTTCATGTTTGACATCACTACGACTGACTTGGAGTTCAACTAAGTTGTTAATAGTTCTTTACATTACATTGGTCTCGCAATTTACTTAATTGTTTCACATCAAAGGAGATCTGTCTCAGACCAACCAGTCAACTCGAAACTTGCTACCCAGGAAGTAATACTCACTCAATGTGTAACTATATCGGTTTGTCAATGACTTATTGTTTCTAACGGGACAGGTTTATACAATAACATCGTTGGATATGGTTAATATCAGCTATAACGTGTCTCATAATAACTGTCTTATACTCGTATTAGTTGACTCGCGGGCGATATCCATCCTGTTTTGATTAAACATGAGATAGGATATGGGTAGCGTCACAGCTCGTGCTGCTATATAGTGGTTATATTCATGTGATCCCCTCGTTATAACACCAGATAGGCTAATATACCGAATGAGGCAGGAGATATTGTTGATATTTCCTTGTTCATTATTCATTCTACTATTATATCTCTCTTTGATGAAGCTGTCCTACTCCTGAATAACCATGGCGACATCTCATGATCTATCAGTTCCGCGTGTCGCTTTTTGCTCCTCGAGATTAAAGGGATATGGGTGTTGTCAACAATGCGTTCATTCAAGGTTTGTTTGGCTTACGATACAATTTTTGTGAAATATGTAAATTACGTTAGTACAAAATGTTATCGGCACAATGTAGCTTCTTGACTTTAAATCGATGACGCATCGTTGCTTTAGGATGCCACTTAAACAAGCAAGAAAATCTATAAGTAAATAAGATTCTAAAACGACGTTTTTTAATAGCCGTGTTTTTCAGAAGTATTTAGTTTGCTTTTAGAGACATAGTGTAACTATGTTTCAGTCGTGTCCATCACTCGTTGATTAAAATATCTTCGTTGTTGTACCTATACTTTCTTTTGTCCTCGAGTGTAGCTAACTCTGTAGTGTGAGGGATACAGTTGAATATATCACGCCAACTGTGTAATATATGCTATAGACTATGTGTAGATCAGTGTTCTAGGGTATAACGCCACTGTTCCTCCCTCTACCCATTGTAAGGTAAGTGTGATACGAGAGCGACCATTGTACATTTACATTACTGACAGGTATGTATTCATTTCAATATTCAATGTTTAACGACTGTCATATTTACGAACATCTGTCAACATAATAAGGAAATGCATATCATATAAATGTATGATATTATTCTATTTGCACCAAATTTTAATATACATATATGTCCAATATATTCCTAATTCTATAATCAAATATGTAGTATACATACAAAGTACAACAAGCATATGTTCTATATGTTGAAACACTCGTCCTCATTATATATCAGATATATTATCCCTTCGGCATCAAAATAATAAAACTTTAAGATAGTCACCTTGTTTATATTACAATAAAGGTCCTTAAATCGGTTGCGGTATGTTTCATAACCCTTCATCTGTGTTACCTTCAATTCTAAAATCCCTTATAAATAGAAACTCTAAAAGTTGAGCACAGATAAAATGTATTGATATGATGCGTAAATTCTCCATATATGTGATAGTTATACCTATATTTTCCCGAGTGTATGAGCTAATAAACCTTCACTTACGGGGGCTTCCGAAACTCTTGACCTTACGAAACTCGACCGACAAGTTTTATTCTATTAAAAACCCAACGTCAATTAAGGAAGCGATGATTGAATGGCGCGACATTGTGTTGCAAAACGGTAACTTCTCTGCCTGCAATGTTGAGCGGAACGGAGATAACAGTACTTCTAAGATTGGTTGACTTGAGGATCGCAGGGAGTTCACATGACACGTCACGTCATATTGTAACACTGTCATCATGTTCCAGATTTCCGGTAAGTTCCGGACGGGTTCGGGGAAGCCGGGAGAAGTAATCGTGAAGCTGGCCAAGGAAGAGAAGGCGATGATGGTCATAACCGGAACTCGGGGACTCGGCAAGTTCCGGCGGACCATCCTCGGGAGTGTCAGCGACTACATCGTCCACCACTCCAACGTGCCAGTGCTCGTGTGTCGACAGCGGGAGAATGTCGAGTAGGGGGAGGGGGCGATACCAGGGAAGGGAATAGTGGGTATAGAGAATACGGAAGGGGGTGGGGTGGGGGTGGGGGTATTGGGGAGGAGTTTTAGAGTGAAAGGGGAAGAATAACATGGATAGAGCTGACGTTCACATAACCACAATGTGTATGCAGAGAATGGGACAGCGTCGTGTAGGCAGGGGAGGAGAGATTTGGTTCAGAGGGGGGGGGGGGGGGGGGGGGGGGGGGGGGGTGGGGGGACCTACTTGAAGGATATTGTTATATGGTCATCGGGTCCATACAGTAATTGTGTAAACTATTCATCTGGGTCACCTTCATCAGTGTTGTTAAAGGAACTGTTATACTACGAGTCAGCCGACTCACGGTTAGATGTGCTCACTTCTGGTTGCTCTCATGTAGACCATTCCTTGTTTATCTACAGGAACCGAATATCAAGCTCAAGATAGTTAAAATGAATTGAACGTTCTTGAGGGACAGTTAACCATCATTACAAGTAAGCTCATGCGATAAGAGAATATAGTTTGATAGACAGAAAATAGAATGTGAAAATGAAACACACTTCAAATGTTCTCATCGGCCATAGTGTGTTCGAAGAAAACAATCCATATGGTAGATATCAACCATTGGTAACACGAGTTGTGTATAGACACCTTGTAGAGAGAACCGAGATGTCAAGTCAAAAACTCACTTGTGTCAGCTTCCAAGATTGATCCTTGACGTCACTTCCGTTAGACTGTCACATAGAGTGTATGTTGAACTCACTGCTCAATGTCACCAGATACAGTTACGCCACTTTGATAATGATAAATAACGGTTTCCTTGATTTCCACATATTATTTACATACAACCGTTTGTCCACTAATATATTCTCCTCCTCAATGTTGACAGGAGCTCTAGACTGTTATCTATGTTTGTTTTATGAGAACATGTATGTGTATCTATAGCGTTAAGAAGTAATACTGGTTAAATAGTTATGTAATACAGGTACCAATGTAAGATGTAAGTGATATATATGTAACATGTATGCCTGTACACCTCATGTGATGTTGTGATGCACGTGCCGTGTGAACCAATCAGCTGTCAACTGCAGCAGTCACCTGTGCAATAAATATCTTATCTCAACCTCGGCGTCTGTTCTCACTGATCCTGGTCTGGTGCAAGATGGGGACGAGGCTACCATACAGCGTCTCGACATGTGAGCAACTACTCGGATATAACCTCGTAACACGAGAGAAGGGTAACTGGAGAAGTGGACCACAGACTGTATAAAGCTTGAAGACCCTTGTCGGTAGCAGGTTAACTATTTCAATTGAAATGCCTCTCTAAATGATGTGTACGTGGACATGCAGGTGCTTGTAGAGAGGGAGTGGTATCAAGCAACACGGCAATACCAATAACGAATCTTTATTCAACATTTTAAGACCATATCAGTGAGTTGTCGAGGCCCTTGGTTTGTGGTTTGTTAAACGTACATCCACTGTGTTGTTGGGAATCACATATGTCAAAGGTTATAAATGGTGTTATTTTATCGAAAAGTAATGCCTGTTGTGGAAAGTTCCACGTTGACAGTCGACTCAGTATAGGGAATATATAAAGGTAAAGGTTTTTTTCCTGATCGAAATCCGATCAATGCACCGCGATTGACGTGCGTTTATTGGTCAAAGTGATTCTGGAAACTTGTTTCCTACAAACAAAATGACAAATTTCGGTTAATTATGTATAATAGGTCATATAACAACTTTACATGTATTTTGGACGTGTAGTTTCGGTTTCTGCACATATATAATAATGTTCATTGGAAACTAGTTAATGTGATATATTTGGCAATTGGGGGATGGAAATTGAGTGAAATTATCTGAACTAAAATCAATACATATGTTAAGATGGAAGGTATTAAAGGCAAATAAAATATCATGAAACACAATGGATCCATCTTTAAGATACGATCGTAAACCCACGTGCAAAATAAACTCACGTACAAAAGAAACTAAACTCACGTGAAAAAGAAACTAAACTCACATGCAAGAGAAACTAAACTCACGTACAAAAGAAACTAAACTCACGTGAAAAAGAAACTAAACTCACATGCAAGAGAAACTAAACTCACGTGAAAAAGAAACTAAACTCACGTGAAAAAGAAACTAAACTCACGTGAAAAAGAAACTAAACTCACATGAAAAAGAAACTAAACTCACGTGAAAAAGAAACTAAATTCACATGCAAGAGAAACGTCATCACACAAGATATTTCAATCCTCAGGAAAACGTGTCACTTGAATAGAGTTACATCATGTCTTCAGAAGTTAACTTAACTAAATTTGAATTTTCAAAACATTATCCGTTCATATTCCCGAAAAACACAGGTTTTAAGAAATCGTCGTTTTGGAATATCGTTATCTAGATGAGATGAGAGTCAAAAATGGCTTTTTGGCTTGTTTTATGACAACCTACTGTAATGATGAGTCAACAAATATAAGTCCAAGAAGGTTATTTTATATGATAACATTTCTTGTCGTCGTCGGATCCAAGAAGCAGTTATAGATATAAACAACAAACTGACAGGAGATAAGTCCCAGGTAGAAGCTGCCTGCTGGAGAATGTCACGTGTCATGCTGGTGCTTGATTTTAAAACAAATTGTGTTGTGGATAAATACCACTGAGCTCACACTGGAGTTGGATGGAGATTTTAATCGGATTAGGTTTTGACTCGCTGAAGTCGTATAGTTTCGGATTCCGGTATCAGGTGAAACGGTTAATGTCAACTGCTGAAATAATAACAGTATTGTCTCAGTATACGTCACAAGATAGAATTTCTTCCCTGGTTGATACAAATCTGAATTTTATTTGTAAAAGTGAAATAATATTGATTTTCACTCAAAAGTTATTGTTTACCATGGAAACTTAATGTTGCTACGTCAGATAAACGAAGGTTTAACGCTGAAAAGACACGATTTGTCCATTTTGGTTAACACGGACATGATGCTATCAGGATGCAGGGACATTAAAACTACCATAATGAAGGTATATTACAAACCCTAGAATTATCAAGTAGTATCTGGTGACATTAAACATCGTAAACATTGATCATCTTCACAACACGAACCATCAATTGTATATTTAAATAAAAAGGAAGTATTTTTAAAACAAGTTTGGTGCCAGTCACTTTTGAAAATATAGGATACAAAATATCGCATCCTCAAAACGCAATCTTGAAATTTAGAACGTTAGAACGTTCTACAACTACCGGATCCTTCTTTAAAGGGAGTGTTCTCACACCGTAGGAACGTGTACGCCTGGAAATTGTTACTCGACGGAAGTGAACGAATTTCTCTGCGAGAGGTCAGATTAGTTTTGTGCATTTGGTGTAGGATTTTGTTGGATAAATCGGTTTTGAAGTATTTATGAGAAAAAATGTTTCCGGCTGTAAAATGGTAGACACCGGTGAAGATGTAGACGAAAGATAATGTCATTATGTGCCCTCAGTCGACTGTTACAATTTAGGAGTCAAATTTCGCATGTGGAACTTACGTGTGTTTGATATTACCTTGCTTTCAGAAAATCCATAAAAATACTCATATATTTTTTACCATCTTGTGAAACATCCATTTATGGACATATATGCCAAATATTGAGACTTAGTATTGACAAATAACAAAATTAGAAACCCTGAACCACACGTAGTGTCAAAACAAATGTGGTGAACGAATTACAGTCACTTGGTGTTTTCTTTAGGAACGTGTTCACCACGATATTATACCAGCAGTTATTGAATGTAAATATCTCAGTAACTATTCTTTGGATTTTGACTAAATTTTCTAGTTTTGATAAATATGTATCAGTCTTTTTGGACATATACTTGAAATAATCGTATGTTTGTTTTAAAACAACATATCGACGACCGCGTTTGAGTGCAAATATATTTTTTCGGCATGCACCCTCACATAAAACTGTCTCTTTTAAGCTAGTTCTGCTCAGCTTCTCTGTTCTAAAACTTTGTGTTTACTAATGTTTACTGTTTTATAGCCTGAAATATCTTTTGTCATAAGTACCTGAAAACCGATTTATCAAACAAATTCCTACACCAAATGCACAAAAACAAACTGGACTCTCGCAGAGAAATTCGTTCACTTCCTTGAGTAACAATTTCCAGGCGTACACGTTCCTAAGGTGTGGTTCTGTCTTGTTTTATTTTACATTACGTAATTTTACAACTTTTTAATAATAAAAGACATACACTGATAGAGTATTCACAAAGTAATACATAATATGTCATAAAACTAATAAACAATTTGCTGTCATGCTGTAGCGGAGTTTTCTGTATCTGGTGGTTCAGTAGAGAATTTGTTTTGGTTTTGTTCGTGTTCCATCAATAATTAGTATTTTACATTCAAATCGGTCAATAACTTGGAGATGTATTGAAAACAGAGAGAAGATCAACCTTCTGATCAAACACTTGATTAAATAAGTAAATTTACATCTACAGTATACCACAGTATTAAATGTCATAGTTAGTAGACGTGGGATTAGTAGTAGTTTAAGATCATATGACCAAGACTACACACATAAAAACAGCAACTTGCGGTTGGACAGATTGACAGATGTTTATGGAACATGTGTTGTTTTCACACAGGCAGATTGCGTTTCAGAAATACTCCAACGGACTTCAATAGATGTACACGTGTTTAAATTTGAATTCTGATAGAAGCGTATGATGATAACTCTGTAGATAAAGTAAGTTAACAATGTCTTAAGCTTGAAAACAACAATGGACTATTGTATTAAAAAAAACAAACTTATCAATTCAGTTTGATCAGTCGTTCGTTAGTTGTTCCTCCTCTATTGATCTGTGATTGATGCGTCTTATTTAGAGAAGCGACCAGTCACGCAATCGATAAACTGTTATATAACCTCACACCAGGCGTGTATGCAGAGATGAAATATCATTACGTAATTATTATCGATATATAGCTCTATATAGCTTGTGATACTTTGATCGTGTGCAATATAAGTATACTTTTCGCTGCTGTGAAGTCATGAATAAGTGTCTGATAATTCGACATCCTCTACGTAGCGCATTTATTTGCTTGAATTGATCAAATATACGTATAGTCAGCTTAATGCCCAATTAAATGTCAGAAATAAGTCATGATACGGTTCTGAAACTAGGATTATGTTTTGAATATCTGAAATCGTCCTACGAACGGAATGCACCAGACCTCACTTGGTGCACTTGCTCGTGTGTAGTATGATGTAATAACAATACAGAGTTAGTTGATATTCTACAGAGACTGAACACAGTCTAGTGACGTCACTGAGAGCAGCATCATGGCGGAGGCTGGGAGGTAATCCCTCGTTGCAAGAGGCTCACAGCTGGTCGATATACTGCCACTAGACTCTTACTCAGTCGCCAATTGTTATTTTCTTCTAATTGTATCTATATAAGCTCAGATGTCATGACAAATAAAAAAACACTGTTTTCATTTCGAAAGGAGACATGTTCCATTTCAATACATTATTATTTTCTTGTTCTTCTCGTGTCTACTTCAATGAAAGGATATTTTCCTACCTCATGTCTACTTCAATGAAAGGATATTTTCCTACCTCTTGTCTACTTTCTAGGACAACCTACTTCAAAGTAATGACAGGACAAATACAAATATAGACATAATTAAATATGATTTGTAACAAAAATCCTAATTTCAAGCTCAGTTTATTTAGTCATCATATTTATTAAAAGCCATGTACATAAAAATGAAAGGCCTATTCAGTAATCCAATATGTTATCACAAATATTAGATAGTTTACATATAGAAAATAACTAGGGTATAGGTTCTTGATATATATTACTAAGACATCAACTATATGACATATTGTGAATGCCATTATGTCTGTCACTGTCCGTGACGTGTCGGTTGAAGTTTTCACTAGAACACTGGCGGTATCGCTAACAGATATTTTACGACTGCTTCTTATGAAGGTTGGGCATAGGATTTGACACATCAGGGCCATGTTCAAGAGAGGTTTAAAAGTAATCGCTCAATTACTTTTAAACCTCTCTTGAACGGGATTGATCAATGTAGCGCTACGTAGCGAAGCGAGCAAACTGCGAGAAATCGCACCGTGTCGTTCAGGAGCGAATGCGCTACATTGAGCGCTACATTGAGCGCTCCATTGAGTTCTACATTAAACGCTCAATGAGCGATTATAAGCGCTCG